>JAJTTW010000013.1:600000-1157018 GCA_036971245.1 Arthrobotrys sphaeroides | reverse complement strand
AAATAATAAAATATTATTTATTATTAAGATATAATTAAAATAAATAAATTTTTAAAATTGTTTTAAATATATTAATTTTAACTTTTATTAATAATTTTAACTTAAAAATTTTAAAAATTAATATTAAAATAAAAATTTTTTTAAAAATTTTAAAAATTTATTTTTATTTTAAAATAATTTTAAATTTAATATTTTTTTTAATAAATTTACTTAATATTATTAATATATAGTTATATTTTTAAATAAATTTTTAGTAATAATTATAAAATCTTAAAAATAATTATATATCAATAACATTTTTTAAAATTAATTAGTTTTAAATAGTTTGAATTTTTTTTAAATCTATTTTAATATTATTTAGAGTAATAATGGTTTTTAGAAATATATATTTAATAATTTTAAATTCTGATTTTTTAAGAAAAATTCGTAAATTAATTTTATTAAATACTCATATATTGCAAGTTATAATAATTTACAGTTTATAATAAAAAAAATTTATTTTATCACCATAATTAAAAAATTTAAAATTCAATATTGTATTAGATTTTTATTTTTAAAAATAATATTAATTTAATTTTTATTAAAAAAACTTTTTAATGATATTTTAAAATTTTTATTATTATTTATAATAACATTAATATTATTGTTAAAAATTATATGATTATTAATCTTTACTAACTATTTATTAAATATATTAATATTATTAATAATAATTACAACAAATATAGATTGTGTAGGCTATTTAAAAAAACATCTATAATATCTAAACTGATATGACTTTGCCAATTCTATTTATTATTTTATTTTTAAATCTATTTTTATTTATTATATATTTATATTAGTAATTAAATAACTATTATTTTATTTTAATATTAAATAATATTAATTATTATACTATTTGATCTTTTTATTAATTATTTATAATATTTTGAATTATATTTCCAATAAATTATAATATATGATATTTAATTCTACTAATTTGATAAATATATTTATTAAATAATTTTATATTAATAAAATATTATAAACCATAATTTGTTTTTTAATATTAATAATATTTACTAAAATTTGAAATATTTTTAAAATATTTATAATAAATATTTTAATTAGTGAAAAAAATAATTCCTTATATTATTTAATAATATAATTAAAATTAAATAAAAAATATTCGGATTTTTGTTATGTAGTATATTCTGTTTAATGAATGTTTTATTATGTGCTTTTTTAAAAGTTTGATAGAATTAAACTTTTAATAAAAATATTTGATAATCTATACTAAATAAAACTTTAAATATGTTAATTACATAGCATTATTATAATAATCTAAATAATACTATGTCAAAAAATTGTAAAAAATATATGCTATATGTTGATATATATAATAATTTAATATTATTAATATGATATAGATTTAAAAATTTAATAAAGATGTATGATTTATGATTATTAAAAAATAATAATTTAGTTTTAAAATTATTAGATAATTAGGGTGGTTATAAAAAGGTTTTAAATTAATATGTTTATTTAATATCTAAAATATTATTTATTTATTTTTTTTAAATAATATTAAAAGAGATTTTTTTGTTTTTTAATATAGTATACTAGTTTTCTATATAATAAACCCCTTTAAAAATAATAATTAATAATATTATTTTAATATTAATAATATTAATACAATTGATAATAATAATATTTTTTTTATTATTATTTTATATTGGTCAAATTATAATACTATAATAAATAATATTTTAATAATATTATTTTTAATCTATTATAATGTTTTTCTTATTAAAATTTTATATATTTTTTTATTTAATATTTTTATTAAAAATAATAATTTAAAATTAAAAAATCATAATTGGAGTAGTATAAGATTTAATTTATCAATTCTTATTTTTATATAAAATTTAAAAACTTATTTATTAAATAATATAATTTGATATTAATGTTTTTTAATTAATATTAAAAATGTTGATAATTTATATTATATTTTTATATAATTTTTAATAAATTTAGTTTTTTTAATCTGGTATAAACAAAAATACTTAGAGTATTTTTTATTATCATATTATTATCCATTTTATAATTTCTTTTAATAAAAATATAATAATTTTTATTTAATAAAATAAATATTAAAATAAATAATAAAAAATAAAATTTAAAAAACTTTTTAATTAATATATATAATCTATAAAAAACTTATTTGAAAATAGAATAATTATTCAAGAATATTAATTTTTTTTTTTATATTAAAAATCTAACACAATATTAGATTTTGGATTTTTGGTTATGATGACAAAATATTTTTTTTTTTATCATAAACTACAAATTATCATAACCTGCAATACAGTAGTATTTTAAGTATAAAATAAATATATTTTCTATATTTTTTTCAAATTTTACTAAAAATCAAAATATTATCTATATAATTGATTAAAATATAATTTATTAATATTTAAAATATTATAAAAATATTAATAAATTCTATAAATATAATTATATACTTATGTGTTGCAAGTTATGATAATTTGTAGTTCGTGATAAAAAAAATTTATTTCATTATCATAATTAAAAAATCCAAAATTCAGTACCACATTAGATTTTTGTTTTTAAAAATAATATTAATTTAATTTTTATTAAAAAAGCTTTTTAATAATATCTTAAAATCTTTATCACTATTTATAATAATATTAATATTGTTATTAAAAATCATATAATTACTAATTTTTACCAACTATTTATTAAGTATATTAATATTATTAATAATAATTATAATAAATATAAATCATATAGACTATTAAAAAAAACATTTATAATATTTAAATTAATATAATTTTACCAATTTTACTTATTATTTTGTTTTTAAATTTATTTTTATTTATTATATATTTATATTAATAATTAAATAATTATTATTTTGTTTTAATATTAAATAATATTGATTACTATATTGTTTGATTTTTTTATTAACTATTTATAACATTTTAAACTATATTTTTAGTAACTTACAATATATAATATTCAATTCTGCTGATTTAATAAATATATTTATTAAATAATTTTATATTAGTAAAATATTATAAATTATAATTTATTTTTTAATATTAATAATATTTATTAAAATTTAAAATATTTTTAGAATGTTTGTAGTAAGTATTTTAATTAATAAAAAAAACGGTTTTTTGTATTGTTTAATAATATAATTAAAATTAAATAAAAAGTATTCAGATTTTTGTTATGTAAATAATATGTTTTATTTAATAAATATCTTATTATATACTTTTTTAAAAATTTGATAAAACTAAACCTTCAATAAAAACATCTGATAATCTATATTAAATAAAATTTCAAACATGTTAATTATATAATATTATTATAATGATTTAAATAGTATTATATCGAAGGGTTATAAAAGGTGTATACTGTGTATTGGTATGCATAACAATTTAATATTATTAGTATAATATACTACTATATTGTAGGTTATGATAATTTGTAGTTTATGATAAAAAAAAAAATATTTTATCATTACAACCAAAAATTTAAAATTTAGTACTATATTGGATTTTTGATATAAAAAAGAAATTGGTATCTCTAAATAATTATTTTATTTTTAAATAAGTTTTTTATAAATTATATATAATAATAAAAAATATTCTAAATGTTTTTGTTTATACTAAATTAAAAAAATTAAATTTATTAAAAATTATATGAGAATATAATTAATATAAACCATCAATATTTTTAATATTAATTAAAAAATATTAATATTAAATTATATTATTTAATAAATAAGTTTTTAAATTTTATATAAAAATAAAAATTAATAAATTAAATTTTATGTTATTTTAATTATAATTTTTTGTTTCAACTTATTATTATTTTGAATAAGATATTTGAAATTTGTTGTTTTATTTATTTTAAAATATTTAACTTTTATTAATTATAAATATTATGATTTATAAATTAGTTTAATAATTAATTAAAAAATTAAATTTTAAATTATATAAATATAAAATATATTATAATTGTTTTAGTAATTTTATTAAAATTATATTTTAATTGTATAAATAAACATTTATAAATAATATTATTTTGATTATTATTTAATTTTTTTTTAATTTTAAATTAATATTTTTAATAAAAATATTAAATAAAAAAATATATAAAATTTTAATAAAAAAAATATTATAATAAATTAAAAATAATATTATTAAAATGTTATTTATTATAATATTATAATTTAATTGACATAAAATAGTAATAAAAAAAATATTATTATTATTAATTATATTAATATTATTAATATGAAAATAATATTATTAATTATTATTTTTAAAAAAGTTTATTATATAAAAAATTAATATATTACATTAAAAAATAAAAAAATCTTTTTTAATATTATTTAGAAAAAATAAATAAATAATATTTTAAATATTAAATAAACATGTTAATTTAAAACCGTCTTATAATTACTTTAATTATCCAATAATTTTAAAACTAAATTATTATTTTTTAATAATTATAAATCATATGTTTTTATTAGATTTTTAAATTTATATTATATTAATAATATTAAATTATTATATATATTAATATATAATATACATTTTTTATAATTTTTTAATATAATACTATTTAAATCATTATAATAATATTATATAACCAATATATTTAAGATTTTATTTAATATAAATTATTAAATATTTTTATTAAAAACTTAATTTTATCAAACTTTTAAAAAAATATATAATAAAATATTTATTAAATAAAATATATTATTTACATAATAAAAATTTAAATATTTTTTATTTAATTTTAATTATATTATTAAATAATATAAAAAACTATTTTTTTTATTAATTAAAATATTTATTATAAATATTTTAAAAATATTTTAAATTTTAATAAATATTATTAATATTAAAAAATAAATTATAATTTATAATATTTTACCAACATAAAATTATTTAATAAACATATTTATCAAATTAACAAAATTAAATGTCATATATTATAATTTATTAAAAATATAGTTCAAAATATTACAAATAATTAATAAAAAAATTAAATAATATAATAATTAATATAATTTAATATTAAAATAAAATAATAATTATTTACTTATTAATATAAATATATAATAAATAAAAATAAATTAAAAATAAAATAATAAGCAAAATTAGTAAAATTATATTAGTTTAAATATTGTAAATATTTTTCTAAACAGTTTATATAATCTATATTTATTATAATTATTATTAATAATATTAATATATTTAATAAATAATTAGTAAAGATTAGTAATTGTATGATTTTTAATAATAATATCAATATTATTATAAATAATAATAAGGATTTTAAAACATTATTAAAAAACTTTTTTAATAAAAATTAAATTAATATTATTTTTAAAAACAAAAATCTAATATAATATTAAATTTTAAATTTTTTAATTATAGTAATAAAATAATTTTTTTTATCATGAGCTACAAATTATCATAACTTGCAACACATGAGTATAACAAATTCAAATTATTAAATACTAGAAGACTTCTTACAAAACATTAAATCTAAAGAAAACATTAATATTATTAATTTTATTATATTTATAAGGTTGTACTATAAATTTAAAGAATTACAATAAGAATGTTTATCATTTATATATGATTTTGTATTTGATAATAGTATAATATAATAAAGATATATAAAAAATTTATAAGATATAAATATAGATGAATTAAAAAATATTATATTAAAAATTAATATTTTTATTAATAAAATAGCAAAATTAAGTAAAATAATTGTTTTTTGAATTAATTTTGTGAAGAAGATTAATAACTTTATTAATAAAAAAACTCAAATTTTTAATTTATGATATAAAAAAAAAAAATAAAAATAAAAAATATTATAAATTTTATTATTAAATTTTTTTACATTAATGATTTAAATAAATTTGGAAGAGATTTTTTATAAATTTGATTATTTTTTGTATTAATTATTGATCTAATTTATTTTTTAAGTTAACCAGTTTTCTAATGATTAAATTAAGATTTTGTATATAAAAGTTTTTTTTAAAAAATCTATTTTTTATTTTTTTATTAATTATTTGGATTATTATAATAATATTGAAATTAAAGATAAAGATATTATTAAAATTATTATTGATTTTATAGAATTTAAAAAATTTTTCTTATAATTTTATAATAATAATGATAAGTATTTTATTATTTAAAAAAAAATTGATAATCTTAAGTAGATAAATTTTATTTATACCTATTTTTATAAATTTAATTAATTTATAATTTTTATTAATTAAGATGAAATTAATTTTTATTATTAAATTAAAAAAAAGTTTAAAAAAAAAATTTAAATTATAAATTATTTTAAAAGAACAATATAAAAAAAATATAAACAAAAAAATATTTTATATAAAAATATAACAAACTATAATTAAAATTAATAATTTTATTTATAAAAATTTTAAAAATTTTTTTTATTATTTTAATATTTTTAAAAATAAATATTTTAATTTTTTTAAAAAATTAAATATTTTCATTTTAAATTAAAATAAATTGTAGTAGAAAAAAGGAAATAATAAATATTTTTATTTTAATAAAATATTTAAACTAATATTTATAAAATTAAATATTATTTATACATATTTACATAATTAATAATCTTATAAATTAAAATTTAATATATCTTTATATTTTAATTACAACTAACCAGGATATTTTAGAAATCACTATTCTAAACCTTAAAAATTTAATACATAATACAAATTATAATAAATTATAATATTAAGCATAAAAAAAAAAAATTAATAAGATAATTACAAATAATCCATCATTTTATTTTAGAAAATTTTAAAAAAATTCAGTAAAAAATTTTTAATATTACTAAATTATTATTTAATTTTTTTGAAATT
The DNA here is from genome assembly GCA_036971245.1 of Arthrobotrys sphaeroides. Classification (NCBI taxonomy): domain Eukaryota; kingdom Fungi; phylum Ascomycota; class Orbiliomycetes; order Orbiliales; family Orbiliaceae; genus Arthrobotrys; species Arthrobotrys sphaeroides. Next base: position 1,150,087 of record JAJTTW010000013.1, on the reverse strand, counting down.
ACCCTAGAAGAAGGAATTATTTAAACAATATTATTTTTTTAAGTAATTATAAATTTATAAAAAGAAATAAATATTTAAATAAAAAAAAAATCTATTTTAAATAAAAAAATGTTTATTTTAAAATCAAAAAAAGTAAAAAATAAAAAAGTAATTTTATATTTTATTTATTTAGATAAAACAATTTAAATTAAATATTATTAATTTTAATATAATTATTATTTTAAATAATATTTTATTACTTATAATCTTATTATTATTATTATTATTATTTATCATACACGCATGCAATCCTATGGATTATGGCGGACAGAAGAGAAATATGCAGCGCACCTCTAAAACACAAACAAATGAAATTCATGATTTTTAGAAATGAAAAACAATAAAAATAATTATTCTGATGTTCCACATCAAAATTAATTATATAATTTGAACTTGCTTGTTTTTTGTTATTATTTTTAAGGTCTCTCCACCTTTTAAACGAATTTTTTCCTTTTCTTGTCTCTTTTAAAAAGGATTGTTTGTGTCTCTTTTGGGTTTTTTCGCTTGCAAAAAATGCAATTAATCTTCCGGATATCAGGTAGATTATCTATTTTTCAAGATCTCCCCACCCAATATTTTTCCCGGTCATATTTTGCATATTACTTCTGTTAAAGTTTCTAGAAGCAATTTTGGTTTCCTCTATAAATTTAATCGTATTCTCCAAACCCTTATTTGTGAATAAAAGAGTATGAATGTTAAACGATGATTTATATATTTTCTTTTTTAGGAATTCTCTTTCTTTTGCAAAATTTTTGCAATATAATAAGAGGTGTTTTGGCGTTTGTGGTGTTCTGCTGCAATTACAATATTTATTTAATGTTTTTGACATTTTGAATAAATAACTGTTGAAATAACCATGTCCTGTTCTCAGCTGTGTAATTGCCGAGTTTGTATTATTTTTTAATTTTTTAAGTATTTTGTTTCTTTTTAATTTTGGACAATTAAAATAATTTGGTCTTTCTTTTTGATTTTGCCAGCTTTTTTGCCATTCTATTAAATCCTGAGATTTAATTTTCCTTTTTAGAAAAGATAAGGAAGTGAAGGAACTTTGGACTTTGATTTTTGCAGCTTCCTTTGCAAGAAAATCTGCTTTTTCGTTCCCTTTTACTTCTGTGTGTCCTGGTACCCATTCTATAAATATTTCTATTTTATTAGAAATGAGTTCCCCACACAAAAACCAAATTTTTGAAGCAATTTCTTGCCCTGGGCCAACTTTTAAAGATTTTAATCTTTTTATTGCAGATTGATTGTCTGAAAACAGATAGATTTCCTCTATTTTGATATTTTCCTTAGCAATGATTCTAGCTTGTTTCAAGCCTTCTAGAATTGCTATGAGTTCTGCGTCATAAACCTCTATTTTATCTCCTAGACTTTTCGAAATTTCAAAAACAGATTTTTGGTCTATTTCTCCATAACATCCAGATCCAGTAGATTTTAAATTGTTTTCCTCTAACATTGAGCCATCAGTATAAATCATTAATCTCTTTTTTGAGTTTAAATGTTTTATTTTGTTTCTGTGGTTTTCTGCTTCTATTATTTTATCAAATTCTCCAATATGGAATTTAATATTAGTATCTGACCATGGGATATCAGATTCTGAATTAATTTCCTCTATTTGTGTTGTTGGAGAAATCAGAAAATTAATTCTGGATAAAATAAGTTCGAGGGTGGTTTTATAGAACTTATTTTCTTTTTTATTTTCATACCATTTAAGATAAGTACTATTTTCGTCATCTAAAACCCCTAGAATATTTTCTGGAGGAAAAGAATCTGGTACCCTTTCTCTGATTGGATGATTTTTATTAAGAAATAAAGTTCTTAACGCATATCTTCTCTGAATTCCGTTTAATCTGATTTCTGGTGGTAAAATAGAAGCTTCTACCTCTAATAAGTGAATAGGTGTAGATTTAAATGCTCCTGTAATTTTTCTAATCATTTTATTTTGAAGATTTTGGAATCTTTTAATTAATGATATTTTATTTTTCCACCAGATTTCAGCACCAAAATCAGAAACTGAACAAACACAACTTTTAAAAAGTTGTGTTAATGCTTTTGCATTTAGTCCAGATTCAATATTGGCTAAACTTTGTATATAATTGAATATACGTTCTGCAGCATTGATTTTTCTTTTAATGTGATCCTTAAAATTAAGTTTCACATCCAGAAATATTCCTAACCATCTAATAATTTTAGTTGGTTTGATTTCTGTTTTATTTGGCAAAACCACTATTTTTTCTCTCCATTTTTTTGAATTAAAATGAATTAATTCAGATTTAACATCATCAAATGCTATTGCATTTTTTTCTGCCCATAAAAATGCAGATTTTGATGTTTTTTCTAATTCCTTTATATTTTGTTCAATTTTTTTTATTTTGAACAACAATTGCCACATCATCAACATAGGAAGGTATCTTATTTGATGGATGTTTTTGTTCTAATTCCTCAAAGAGAGGTTTTAGATATAAAAGAAAAAGAATAGGAGAAATAGGAGATCCTTGAGGTATTCCTGTTTCAACTGGATTTAATATATTTTCTGATTGCCCATCAAATGCAAGTTTAATAAAACGTTTTGTCATGAAACAATCTACCCAACTTAAAAGTTGAGTTGGTAATCCCATGTTTTCCATTGTTTTAATTAGTCTTGTTTTTGAGACATTGTCATAAGCACCCTTTATGTCTAGAAATAAGACAGAGGTAACCAATTTTTCAGAATTTGCATTTTCTATGTCATTTATTAAAGATAAAACTGCATCAATTGCAGATTTTCTTTTTCTACCTCCAATTTGATTTGGGTGTAAAATATTGTGTTTTTCTGACAGAAAAGCTATTCTTCTGGCTATTATTTTCTCTGAAATTTTTCCTAAACAATTTAAAAGACTTATAATTCTATAAGCTTTAGGGATGTTATAGTCCGGTTTGTTTGGTTTTGGTAGGATTGCTCCAATTGCTTCTCTGAAACATATTGGATGGTAACCAAAAAATAACAATCTATTAAATAGATTATTAAATTTTTCCGGTATTGTTTTATATGCTTTTTTGAGACATAGAAAATTAATTCCATCTGGTCCTGGTGCTTTTTTGGAGCTAGAAGTGAATATAGCTTCTTCAACTTCTTTATTTGCAATATTTTCCCACTTAATCTTGTTTTTGTTTAAGATTTTTGTGGTATGTTTTTCAAAATTATTTTGCAGATAATCTGGAGGTTTTGGAAATAATGCTTTTCGCATTGTTTTTGCCTTTTCTTGAAAATTTGATGCCGTTTTGTTTTCGTAATTTATATCCGGCATTTTTTGAATTTTTCCTGGTTTGGTGTATTTTAATGCATCAAACACCTCTTTTTCCTTTGCATTTTCTAGGAAATTTTTCCAGGAATTTTCTTTTGATTTTCTTATTTCTTGAAAGAAGGCATTTCTTTTTTCCTTAAATCTATCCCAATTTGGTTTAGATTTATTGTTTTTCCAAAATCTTTTTTCCTGCAGCATATCTTTTCTTTTATCTTCTATTTGTTGATTCCACCATATTTTGGATTTTGGCGAAATTATTAATTTTGGTGTAGAGACTTCCACCGCATTAATAAGACTTTTTTGAAATAGATTTGCTGCTTTTTCCAGATTTTCTTCCAGGATTCTCCTATCTTCATTATATGAAAATAATAGATGGTTCCAGTTGTTTTCTGTATTTAGATTTTCATCCAATTCCAGAAGTTTTTGTTGAAATTTTTCCCAATCTGTTTTTGCCCAATTATATTTATTTGTGGAAGTAGGTAAATCCACTAAATTCGTTTTTTGGGAAATGGAAAAGGATATAACCTCATGGTCTGACCCAGAATTTTCATCTTTTTCGACTTTCCAATTTTTGACATATGACTCTTAATTATTTTTATTATCATTAATTATTATTTTAAATACTTTTAAAAATATTAAAAATTTTTGGTTGTGGTTTTCTCATTTATAAAGTGGTAAATTAATATGTTTATTTATTTTTTGTTGAAACTATATTTTTTTGTATAAAACTGACATTTTAAATATTATATATATAAAAAATAATATTAAAAANAAAAAAAAAAAAAAAAAAAAAATTAATAATCTAATCATCTATTTATAAAAAAATATTTATCTCAATTATAAAACAATCAAATTCATTAATCTTAAAAAAACTTTTATTTTTAAAAATAATAAATATTCTAAATTAGTTTTTAAAATATAGAAAGAATTTAAATTTATTTATAAATAAAAAAAAATTTTTTTTAATAAAAAACAAAAAAATAAACATTTTGATATTTTAAAATTTTAATCTAGTAACACTATTTTTTATAAAAATCTCTTATTAAAATTAAGATTATAAATTAATTAAAAATGATTATTTATATCCATTAAAAATGATTATTTAATATTTAAGATTAATAATAGAATAAGTTAATCCAATTATTTAATAAAAAAATTTAATAATAAAAAGTTATTATATCTTTTAATAAATAAAAATTTAGATAATATTATTATAAATAAAGAATAATACTTTAAAATTATAAACCAATAATTTACTAATAATAACAATATAATTATAAAAATATTTAAAAGTTAGGTCAAAAATATTAAAATTATTTATAAAGATTTTTACAAATATTTTATAAAAATTAAAAAATTTAAAATCTGTTTTAATATTAAAATAAAATTTATTTTAAATAAATTTAAAGATTAGAAAAATATAAGTAATATTCCCTACTTTTATAATATATTTAAGATTTATAAAAATTTATGGAAAATAAGACCAATTATGGTTTGTTATAATGTTTACTTTATGTTAGTATTGTAAATTTTTTTTTAGATTTTTAAACCTTTAATAAAAGAAATATTTACAATATATATTATAATTATACAAATAATTAAAAATATAAAAAAAATTAATCTTAAAGTTTCTAATATAAATTTAAATATTAAGATATGGATTATTATTATAAATATAGTAGTTTATTATATAAACTTAAATATTAATAGGTTAAAAAATAAAATTTATTAATAAATATAGAATAAGATTAGTAAATATAATAAATTGTTAATAATTTAATTAATTTTGAAATATTATAAAATTAGTAATAAATATATAATTTTTTTATATAAAAATAAGGATGATATAAAATAATATAAATAAATTAAAAAATTGGTTATGGGAATGATTATATTTTTTAATATTATAAATCTATATATAACCAACTATAAAAAATATATAATTAATAAAATAGATATATGTTTATATAATAAATATATAAATAATATTCTATGTTTTATATTTGCTTCTATTTTAAAAAAAATTATTAAAATTATGTATATTAAATTTATTTTTTTATTAAATATAATATATAAATATTATATTAATAAAAAAAAAACTATTTTTTTAAATCTAAAAATATATAAAAAAAGTAAAATCATTAAATATTATTTTTATAAAAAACCTAATAATAACCATAAAATATTATATTAAAATTCAAATCATCTATAATATATTAAAAAAGATTATTATATTAAAAAATTTAGTAGGTTAATATTACTCTTATATTTAAAAATAAAATATTTTAATATTTATTTATGTTTTTAAGATAATTTTATTTTATATCAAAGTTATTTTGTTAAAATTATTATATTATAATTAAAAAAATATAAAAATAAAAAATAAAAATTAAAAAATATAATTATAAAAAAATTTTTCTTATATTTTTTATTATCAAAAATATTATAAATAATATCTAAAAATTAATATGTATATAAAATATATAAGATTTTATAATTAATATATAAATTTTTTTTTTTTCCATTTTTAAAAAATAATTAAATAGTTATTTAATTTTATTATTTAAAAAGAGATTAAATTTAAAATAAATAATATCAGTCCCTTTAACAATATATAAAAAAATCATTCCTAATAAAACATCACAAAAACCTAAAAAAAAAATTATACATAACTAATATATAATATTAGTTTATTTTTTTTTAATGTTTTTAGTGTTTTACAAATATTTTATAATTTGATTATTTATCATAATTTTTTTTTTTTTTTTTTAAATATAACACATTAAATTAATATTTTAATACCATACCTATAAAAATATATAATACACTCCTATTAACTCTACATAATAAAAGTTACTGATAGTCAAATATTAAACAAATATAGTATGTTTTTAATAAAAATATTAATTAATTTATAATACTAAAATCCTGATATTTAAATGGAGTATTATAAATATCAAATATATCTCCCTTAAAAAATTAAAATAACTAACAAAATTAAAACATATTATATAATAATTGCCAAAATCGGGTTTCGGATATATAACTTTTCAAATTAAAAATCCTTTTTTATACTGGAATTTTATTTTTTCGCTTCACAAAAAAATAAAATTAAAAAATTATTTTATAATTTTATCTTTATAATTAAACATATTATCAATATATATTAAATAATAAATTAATATATAAAAAAAAATAGGTAGTAGGGGAAGTATTTGATTATATTAAATATTTTTATAAAATAGGTTAGAGAAGAGGCTTTCTTCTTTATAAAATTATTAAACATATTTTTTTTATTAATGGAGAATAATTTCTTTATATGATATAAAAAGGATAAAATGGTATTTAAAACATTGCTATTTTAAGAGATAATTCTTAAATTTTTTATTAATAATATTTAATATATAAAAATTTTTGGTATAAACAATTTATTCAAAAAAATAATAATTATAAAAATTATAAGAGTGATAAAATTTGTTAATAATAAAATAAATATATTAATTTCTTATGTATTTCTTTTGTTTTTTAAAAACAAATTTATAAACAAAAAAAATATAAATTATATAAGTATTTTGTTCTTTATTTTAGTATTTAAATTTTTTAAAATTATTAAAATAATATTATAAATAGTAAAAAGAATAGTTATTTTTATAAATATAAAATTAAATATAGATTTTAAAAATTAAATTTTCAAAATAATTTTTATAAATAAATAAATTAATTTTTTTAATTTTATAAATTTCAATAATAATGGTATTACCAATAAAAATATATTAATCTTTAAGATATTATTTATAGGTGTGAATAAAAATTCTATAAAAGGTATAACAAACAATTTTTTATTTATAAAGTCAATATTTATTAGATATTTATTAAAATAAATATCTAATAATTATAAAACCATTATAATTATTATAAAAAAATTTTAATATAAATTAAAAATTATTAATTTTAAAATTATATTATTCTTAATAATTAACAAATTATTTATTATATTTATTTTTTATTTTATATTAAATAACTTTTTAATATTTAAATTAATTAAATTATTTTTAATTTTTATATAAATTATAACCAATAAAACCACATTTATAATAATTATTATAAAACCAAACAAAATAATAATTTTTTTTATAAAAATTTAAATATTAATTAATAAATTAATTATAAAATTTATATATTAAATAATTATTAATTATTTTAAAAATAATAATTACTTAAAAATACATTATAAATTTTTAAATATCAATATAAACTTATTAATAATTTTATTATCCTTCATAAATATAATACTAAAACAATATTTTATTATAAAATTATAAATAATAAAAATATTATTTAAAATAATTATTATATCAAAATTAATAATATTTAATTTAAATTAATTTATTTAAATAAATAAAATACAAAATCATTTTTTTATTTTTTACTTCTTCTAACTTTAAAATAAATATTTCTTTATTTAAAATAAATTTTTTTTCTATCTAAATATTTAATTTTTTTTATAAATTTATAATTATTTAAAAAAATAATATTACTTAAATAATTTTTTTTTAAAGGTAATTTCAAAAAAATTAAATAATAATTTAATAATATTAAAGATTTTTTTCTGAATTTTTTTAAAATTTTCTAAAATAAAATAATAAGTTATTTACAATTATTTCATTAATTTTTTTTCCTTATGTTTAATATTATAAATTTATTATTATAATTTATATTATATATTAAATTTTTAAAACTTAAAATAATAGTTTTTAAAATATCTTAATTAATTATAATTAAAATATAAAAATATATTAGATTTTAATTTATAAAATTATCAATTATATAAATATATATAAATAATATTTAGTTTTATAAATATTAATCTAAATATTTTATTAAAATAAAAATATTTATTATTTCTTTTTTTCTATTATAATTTATTTTAATTTAATATGAAAGTATTTAGTTTTTTGAAAAAATTGGAATACTTATTTTTAAAAATATTAAAACAATAAAAATTTTTTTTAAAATTTTTATAAATGAAATTATTAATTTTAATTATAATTTATTATATTTTTATATAAACCATTTTTTTGTTTATATCTTTTTTATATTATTTTTTTAAAATAACTTATAATTTAAGATTTTTTTTTAAGTTTTTTTTAGTTTAATAATAAAAATTAATTTTATCCCAATTAATAAAAATTATAAATTAGTTGAATTTATAAAAATAAATATAAGCAAAATTTATTTATTTAAGATTATTAATTTCTTTTTGAATAGTAAGGTGTTTATCATTATTATTATAAAATTATAAAAAAAATTTCTTGAATTTTCTAAAATCATTAATAATTTTAATAATGTTTTTATTTTTAATTTTTATATTATTATAATAATCCAAATAATTAATAAAAGATTAAAAGATAGGTTTTTTGAAAAAGGCTTTTATATACAAAATTTTAATCTTATTATTAAAAAATTAATTAACTTAAAAAAAAAATTAAATAAAAAATTAGTAAAAAAAATGATTAAGTTTATAAAAATGTTTTTTAAATTTATTTAAATTATTAATATAAAGGTTTTTAATTATTATATTTTTAAATTATGATTTAAGCTTAATTTTTTTAATATTCATCTAATAAATTAGTACTCATAATTCTTCAAATTCCATAATATTAATATTATCAACTAAATTACCAATCAGAACAATTATTTTGTTTAATTTTATTATTTTATTTAAGAAGGATGTTAATTTTTAATATAATGTTTTTGATTTTTTTATATTTATGTTTTAGAAAATTTTTATATACTTTTATTTATTATTATATTATATTATTGTTAAATGTAAGATTATATATAAATAATAAATATTTTTATTATAATTTTTTAAATTTGCGATAAAATTTTATAAGTATAGTAAAATCAGTAATATTAATATTTTTTTTAAGTTTAATATTTTGTAAAAGGTTTTTTAATACCTAATTAATTTAAATTTGTTATATTTAATTCTTATTTAAATTTTTATTTAATTTCTTTTACTAATCTTTTATAATAATTTTTTTTACTATTTATATATCATTATTTTATTTATTTTAAAATTTCAAAAATGATCAGTCAAAATATTATATTTGTTTTAGGTTGTTAAAATTTTGGTTTTTTAAAATAACTAATTTTATTTAACTAGTCTTTTTCTCATTGTTATTTTTTTTTAAACTTAAAGAATTAAAAATTTTATAGAATAAAAACAAGATTTAGAATATAACTCTTTTAAAATTATAAAAATTCAGAATTAATAAATTATAAAAAATATTAAATTAATTAATAAAATTTTAAAATAAATTAAAATTATTATTAACCAAAAAAATTTTTAAATATATAAAATCTAAATATATAAAAATAATATATACCATATAAAATTAATATATAATTTATATAACTAAATACAGATTGTATAGATTTATACTAATTATATATGATTATGCAAATTATATATAAATATATTATATTAAATATTGTAGATAATCAAGAATTATGATAACTAAATTATTAAATAAATTATTAAATAAGTGTGTTAATGAAAAAGTAAACTAATACTTAAGATAAATAAGAATTTGAAATATTATAGAAAAAATATTTCTATAAGATAATAAAGATACAAAACAAGAAATAAAAAGAATAGGGATGTCTGTCACGTGCTTATCTTCCATACTGGATGTATGGAGGTCGTGACAGTAAGTCCATAAAGCTTCATAAACTTAAAACAGTTTAAACTTAAGATATTAGTAAATCTATATAAAATAATTTAATAATAAATTATAAATTTATAAAACAGTTTATAAACTTAATTTCTAAGTCCATAAATCCATGCAGTGTGGACTTACCTACCCATCAAACCACTCCAAACCACTCCATCCCTTGGCTAGGCGAGCTCTGGATGGTTGACCATATGTTGTTAGGCAATACAAACTGCTGTCTGCTATCAGCATCTTACATGCTGTCTTTTTTCTAAATAATTATTATAAACCAGCCCGGTTTTTGTTTGGCTTTAGGTAAATAGATAGAATTTAGGCTTCAGTCTACCTTAATAGAACCATCCATCAATCAACCTATACAGACCCTTAGTAACATTTGGTGTTGTTCAATAAAATTTTTTATGGCACTAGAGTTGGTTCAACTTGTTTGCCATAGGTGTGGTTTAAAGTTTGCGGAAGAAACGACAACCAACACCTTCAAAAAATTCAAACCTCTTCGAACATATCTACGGCGATAGCTATACAATGATGAACAATCAACTGCTTTCCCCACTTCTCTCACAACCGGCTAATAATCTTGATTCCGACCACCATATTTACGACGCTTCCATTTCATGCGCCCAGTTTTATCTCAACGCTGTTGCCAGTGTCGAGGATACCAGCCAATGCCTTCATACTATAGGGTTCGATGTTGACCAAGTATGGCTACAAAGTCAAGTCCTCTTGGAGGCTATAAGGGAATCAGCGTATTTAGTTCATACATATGGGGTCGATACCGATTCAGCACCGCCAACAAAGCGAGCGAAGGGTCAGAAAGAGTCAAAGCCAGCGAATCTGACAAGTCTAAAAGCAAAGGAGGTTGTTGGAAGGAGCCACGAATCTCCCGAAGAAACCAGCGGTCCAACTCCTGAACCTGCTATCGGTCCCAGAGTCAGACAGCCAAAGGCGCGATATGGCAGGAATGGTTCGCGCGACGGTGGGCATATCGTCCTTGACGACGGATTTTTTTCGGTTGAAGCCTTCAATCTCGCGACGGAAAGTTTCGAACGAGCGGACGAACTCGGGCACTCACTTGATGGGCTCGACACGACGATAGATTGGCACGGAGATTCGGATGACGAGTTTCATCGTTCCAGCCCGGGCTCTTATTCTGCGGGGCCTGCTGACTACGATGTTATGTATGGGGACTTCTTCTCGCCCCCTGACCATCTGGACGGCCAGAGTGGGCCTAATGACGAAGACACCAGTGCTTTGCCGCAAGCAAAAAATTCCAACAAAGTCATCGACTTCCTCGAAGATGCTCAGGTGATAAATGAAATTGAACGAGATTTATTCGACGAAGAATTGGGAAGTAAGCCGACCAGTCAATATCGCTTGGCATCTCAGATATCTGAGAACACAGACGAACATTCCCGTTGGAGCGTGCAAGCTCGACTCAGCGATCGGATCCGGGAATTTGAGAGGCAGAATATTGGCGAAAGGGAATGGATGCTATCTGGTGAAACGAACTCAAAACAAAGGCCATTTAACTCTCTTTTGCAGGAGGATTTGGATTTTGAGAGAATTGGGAAACCGGTGCCGGTTGTTACCCAAGAATCGACAGGGACCCTGGAAGACATGATCAAAGGGAGAATTCTTACCGGGAACTTTGACGAGATCCTACGTAGAAGCGTAGAGCATCATGAGAAGTCCCAGCGACCAATTATGCAAATCGAGGATTCAAAAGCGAAAACTGGCTTGGCGGAGGTATACGAACAAGAGCACCTCGAGCTAGCAATGCCTTCACAGCAGCGGAGGGCAGACACGAAAGTGGACTCTCTTAAATCTGAAATTGGTGATTTGTTTTCGGCCGTGAGCATCCAGTTAGATCTTTTAAGCTCTTGGAACTTCACACCGAAGGCGCCACAATCAAGCCTTTCGGTCATTGAAGATGTTCGGACGCTAGACATGGAAGAGATGCAAGCAAACTCACATTCAGGGTCTACATTGTCGGCTTTAGCGCCTCACGAAATCTATAATCCGTCATCGATACTACATCAATCGGATGGTACGACAACGCTATCCGGAATCCCTATGTCGGTTTCTGAGGTGGAGAGAGGTAGGAGAACAAATTCAAGCGGCCAGAAGAGGCAACCAGCGTCTCGTTCATCAAGGAGGGGAAGCCTTCACGGCGGGGACACAGGGGTCTTGAAAACACTTCAGAGGGCCGATGTTGCTGTCATCAACAAGCATGGCGATCAATTGACTCTGGCGGGAGGCCCTCGCACAGAGGCAAATCCACTGTCCGGGTCGCGCGTTAAACTTTAATCGACTTTCTTTGTATTTATTGCATATGTTGCGTCTTTTCAGCAGAAAGTACTCCGTATCGTGTTGTTTGATCCAGTCATAGACTGCGTGTCTTCTTGGCAGTGAGTGACTGCTTATTCCATTTTAGGTTTAGCTAGAAATATCAGATTCGAGGCTCTTGGCTTTGTCAATTTCAGAAAAACTTATTGTGCAACAACATCCCAGAACAACCTTTGAACCGACTACAGCAAGATCCACACAAATCCATATCCGATCAGAGCATACATTGTCAACGTCTTCAAGATGGGAAAGTAGGCAGTTTCACACAACAATCCGGATGATAATTGGCTTGTCATTTGAAGCTAATCAGGCCCAAATAATAGAGGAAAGCCAAGAGGTCTAAATTCCGCCCGGAAGCTTCGAAACCACCGTCGAGACAAGTACGATTGTCACCCATCTCGAAATCGAGTATTGCGCCGGAGACTAACACTAAATATAGCCGATGGGCGGATCTGGGATTCAAAAAACGCCTTCTAGGGACTGCCTTTAAGTCGTCACCCTTCGGTGGCTCGTCACACGCTAAAGGAATCGTCCTCGAAAAAGTTGGCGTCGAGGCCAAACAACCAAACTCCGCCATTCGTAAATGCGTCAGGGTTCAACTTATCAAGAACGGCAAGAAGGTTACGGCATTCGGTTCGTGGTTGTCCCGGTCTTCTTGCTGGCTAAACCCCGACTAACAGTGCTCGATACAGTACCCAACGACGGTTGCTTGAATTTCGTTGATGAGAACGACGAGGTTCTTTTAGCAGGATTTGGTAGGAAGGGCAAAGCCAAAGGAGATATCCCCGGTGTCCGGTTCAAGGTCGTGAAGGTCTCTGGTGTTGGCCTTTGTAAGTCGTCATCTTAACCCCCTCATCAGTCCCATACTAATACAGCATTTAGCTGCCTTATGGAAAGAAAAGAAAGAGAAGCCCAGAAGTTGAACACGACACATTTTATGTCAAACCGCCGCTTTATTCCCTTTTATTACTCATCTATGGCGTTTCTGTTTTGTATGTATTATGAAAGGGACGGGCATCGTAGATAGTGGCTTTTAGGATTGCCAGCAAGAGGCCTGTGAATTAATACGAAACTTCCACCTTTTCCATACCGTTACCCCACGGATTGGATAAGATTCCTCAATAGCATAGAATAGTGACCTTCCACGGCGTTGGAACCTATAGTTCTATATTCATAGGGCCCTATTGCCCAGTTTGCAGCGGAAGTCGCACGTTGCAGCGGGGCCCTAAGTGACGGCTGGCGTAAACCTAGGTATGCTGCTTCTTCACTAGCAACCCAAGAACACCAGCAGCTGATTTCGAAAGACAAAGGTATGTGATTAAATTCGCCAAAATATTGGTTACTTATGTCTATGTTATGATTTAAGAAGTAATGGAGCCATGATATGGAAGGTTCTTTGACTATTCCAAGGGTATCTATACACCAGTAACTCCAGTATGAAAACGTGTACCTTAAATGGTCAAGGACAGAAATGTGCTTGTAGTGAATGAAGGGGAACCAAAGGCATTTAAGATCCCACAGATATTTGCGCACCCCAAAAAAGATGGAAAATTATTTCCAGGTAGGTGCAATAAGGCGGCAATCTCAGCTTCGTGTGGTTAAGTTGCTTGGTTTTCTTTAACAAGGGCCCGGATCCGCTTGTCGTAGGCGGCGCGATCTTTTTTAAAGAGGTTGTAAGCTTCGGCCTGGGCGGGGGATTCGGGATTCGGGTCGTCTAAGAGGTCTTGGATGCCGAGAAGTATTTGCTTGATAGTAATAGCCGGTTTCCACCCCTCGTCCTCGTTGAGTATTGAAAGACAGACGGTGCCCGAGGGGTAGACGTTAGGGTGGAAGAGGGGGGGGACGAATTTGCCTGGAAGTTTTGTTAGCAATGTATCTAGCCACCAACCCAGATGAAGGGGGTGCGTTCAAATTTACATTTTGGCGGCTTTGTTGGATACTCTATCATGGCGTGGCACCGTAAGCTTTCCGATTGTAACATATAGAGATATAGGGAGAGGGTTAACAAGCCCAATACCTTCCGGAAACGCCATCTCAAGCTTGAATAGCCCACCCTCCCATAGCGTTTTCTCTTTACCGGGAATACCGCAGCTCCATTGGCGAAGGTCTATTCCATCGCTACCGCGCTGGGGCCTTGCGTAGAAACCAAAAGGGTGGTTCTTACGCCACTGCCTTCTATATCCATGCCATTTAGTAGCGTTTCAAAAACATAGAACAATGGTGATGATGATACAGCAGTCAAACGGCGAAGAGCTGAACTAACCTCTCTTCCTGAAGTCGATTTAGGCAGAGCGACGACATGATGAGAGGCAAACGCGAAGTGATACTGATCTCGTGGGTCGATAACGAGAGATAATCTATCCGGCGTGTTATAGCAGGCCTCGTTGGTTGATGGAGTAGTCAATAGGGGTGGAGGTTTGGAAGATCGCGTCTGTAATGTACTCATTGGTGGTTAGAGCAGAGTACGGTTTTAAATTCGGATCCTGCTCAGAGCCTGCAGCTTGGGCGCAGGTTCCTCCAGCCAAGACCTCTAGAAAGGCCGAGGCATCAACGAAACCTTGAAACAATTCCTTAGCTTGTTTATAGCTTGGATTTCACCCACCCGCCTTTCCTCGTGGAATATACCTATCAAGGGGAGAAATCTGTAGAAAAAAACCACCCCCCGAAAATAAATTAGGAAAAAAAAAAAAAAAAACAGGGCCGTCAGCCTTTCCCTTTACTCTTCTCCCCCGCGTAATACGTCTGCATGAGCTCGAAACATGGGATTGAAGAGGATGCTAAGAAGCCCCGCGTCGGATACCCATGCTTCGACAACTGGATCAAGGGATGTCCCAACGGAATCGGTGACGGGCTCTAACATCTCTCCCTCACAAAATTCTCTGTCAAATGACGATGTTGGTATTAGCGCCTTTCTTCAGTCGCAGAGAGTCGGCGAACTGGCCCGTCATGGTGAGGATGAAGACGACGACGACGACGACGACGACGACCTTGATGAGTTAGACGGTTGGCAGATTCATTCACCCAGGCCCGAGATAGAAAACATGTGCTAATCGTAATACATTATTCAGACCTCCTCGATGAATTCAACGCTGGGTCCTCGTCCAATCCGACGAAGGATATACGTGGTGAAACGTCCGCCCGTGGCGCTGCCATGAACCAGCCCTCGCTCGATAGTCTTGATGATGATTTCGCGAAACAGCTGCAACAAGGGATGGCAGACCTTCTTAAGGAAATGGAAGAATCTGTAAGGCACCAAACTTCGCCCATTACCATGAAAGCCCTAGTGATTGAATTAATTACAATGGTATAATGTAGCCAGAGTTCCAAGCCCAGTTTGATTCTCTAGTCCAGGAACTGGACAAATCAGTCGGGGCCGTCCCGAACCAAACTAGTAACGGGAAAGAAGCAGCGCACACCGCCGGCCCCGAGAAGCAGCTAGACGTTGATGATGAAGTGACCCAGGGTGTCTCATCATTTCACGACACTATAGCGAAAACAATGGAGAGAATGAAAGAGTCTGGGGCAGAAATCGATACAGAAATGGCGGATTCGCAGTCAGATGATTTCCTCGCAGAGATGCTGCGACAAATGCAAATGGCAACAGGGCGTGGAGGCTCAGACGAAGACTTCTCAAAGATGCTGATGGGAATGATGGAACAGCTCACGAATAAGGAAATACTCTATGAGCCGATGAAGGAACTCAATGAAAAATTTCCTGGCTGGCTCGTGGAGAATGAAGGCAAACACTCAGCGGAAGATATGAATAACTTTCGGGAACAAGCAACCCTAGTACGGGAGATTGTTACAAAATTTGAGCAGCCGTCTTTTTCCGACTCGAGCGAAACAGATCGTGAGTACATCGTGGAAAGAATGCAAAAGGTATGGCCACCGCTTTTGTTGCTATTGGGGGTTGGGATAGATTATCTTCTAACATAAACAACAAAACTGTAGATGCAAGCTGTTGGCTCCCCTCCAGCGGAGCTACTCGGGGACATGGGTCAAAGTGACGGCCTGCCGCCCGAGATCGAAAATTGCCCAGTTCAGTAGAGGACAGTTCTATTTACACCCACTTATCTGTCGGGCTGCACCTACTTACACATTTACATTTATGTTGGATTAGATCGCGGTAGAACCCAATCAAATCCAGAACGGCGTGAGTGCTATCCGCAATAGTCGCAATTCATAATGCTTCTGATGTTAAGTACCAGTGGAAGCGTCTCGGACGCAGGTGACCAGTGATTAACCCTCGCCGCCACATGTCCACGGCCCACACGCGGCCTCCCAGGTCTTGGTTTGAGGCCATCGTAATATACGCGATCCAATTATTCGGGACTGTCTTGGTACTTGGGCACATAGAAGGTGCTCGCTAGCAGTCTCGGTTCCAGGGCCCTGTGAAGCACTGCCTCGTCGTAAAACAATTTGGGCACCCGTGCCTGACAGGTGCCTTACGACGAGACTCCTGGTTGATGTGTGTTTGCGTTTAGAAACCTATGCTCGGGGGGGGGGGGGGTTTGACCCCGGAAGGGAGGATCTAAAGTGGCCAAAAACGTAACGTTTCAGCTTAGAGGTTTTCGTGACGTGGTCCCGTGTGTTTCTATCTACCCAACCCAGTACTTTAAGTAGGTAGGTACGTATCTACACGGTATTAAAAATTATTTACTTAAGCGGATGTGTACTTACCTAGGGAAACCTAGTAGTTAGAGGTGGGCTGGGAGCTATATAGCGGGTAGCGATATTAGCCGTTGCAAGCACTCAAGTACTCACCGGGGTACGAGATACTTAAATAGATGATTCAATATTTTGTAAATTTTAAATGGAGAACTCTCGATGTGGAATCGATCGCAGTCAGTGGTGCAAGTTGTAGAGGTCTACCCGATAGGGGGAATCAAGTGTTTCCTGGGACAGAAAATGCGCCTTAAAAGCAACCTCTTGCTTGAGTAAGTCAGGGCGCATACAAGCATGCTACAAGGAGACTTGCACTTTCAATGCCATCCTCTTAATACGCATTAGACGCTGTATAAATCAACATGGTAGCTAGTGCAATGACAAACGCGTTAGACCCACGCCAGGAAGCTCATCGGGGTTACGGGACTGGCTCATCGGGACATATTCCAAGTTCAAGCGAGATATTTGTGTTGGGTTGGTGTGCAGCTTCGCTTCGGACTTCCGCTTCCACAGACTTATGCTACACAACATCCTGCGGCATCTACCACCGAATCTTTCCACGACGCTGGCCGTTCTTTAAATCGCCTTCCCATAATTTTCGTCATCGCTTCGGCATCGATTCACACTTTCTTGTGGTTGATGGATCGGTGATATATATCGTCATGGATGACTCTGAATCTGGAGGTAACTAGCCACGGTTTCTTGGTTGAGATGACTGGAACTCTGATGGGATAGTTCGAAGGCACTATTGGCAGAAAAAAGGGAAGGAAATCAAGAAAAGGCGCCACCAAAAAGCAAACGGAAGAATCCCCTAGGTCGCAATCGATATTACACGACGAGGTTGGATCCATTTTATTACGCTACACTTCCAGTTGTGAATGTGACAGCGTCGCACCGGATCACCACGATTTCAGTAACTGATTCGTGGATAGCCCCAGGAAGCACAGGACACACCAGAAGAGAACCCGGACACACTGCCGGCCCTTCGAGAAGGTGGGTCTTTTGATCATACGACATAAGAGTTAAGACAGCACTTGGGCCTAATTTCAGATTTCGATATGCTTATAGGTGCTGAGCAGGGAGCCGCGCTTATTCCCTCTCAAGACGTCAACCTATCCACCCCTCGCCCGTCGGCCAATAACACGTCAAATATCGCTGATTCTGAGAAAGATGCCGACAAAGATAGGATCTCTGAACTGGAGGCGCAGCTTGCCCGGGCGCTCATGGAAAATGTTCAGCTTGACGACAAATACAAGGGCCTACTTGGCCGGGTAGCATCGATTCGGACGACTTTGACAGACAGACTCAACAAGGACGCTGTAGGTCGACATTGCGTTCTTTGCCTTGCTCAGGATTCTAACATCTCGACCTTAACTAGGAAGAATTACAACAGACCAAGGGCATGGTTGAAACGTTAGAAGAACAAAATAAAGCCACCGTAGCTGAGAAGGAGTCAGTAGAGATCATTTTGAAGCAAACAATCTCCGAGAAGAAGATATTGGCCCAGGAGGTCCAAGATCTCCGTCAAAGGTTTTCCGTGTCACAACAAAACTGGTCGAAAGAACGCGAAGAAGCCGATATTGTTCAGCGGGGCCTAGCTCAGGAATTGGAAAGCACAAGAAAGGTAGGGCAGGACTGGGAGGTCCTAGCGATGGAGGAGAGCTCGGTTCGGAGAGCCCTTGAAGAGCGGACCAGCGATCTAGAAGAGCAATATATATCTCAAAAGGGCCTGCTCGAGAAGGAGGTGTCGTTGAGGGAACAACAGGCAGCCAAATTATCGGATCTCCAGGTTGCACTTCATGACATACAACAAAGTACGTTTGCTATCCACGGTGGTTATTAGCCAGAGTTACTTATAAATTGTATGAACAGCTCGAAAGGAGGAACTTAGGGACATTGTGGAGAGCACACAAGCCCAAATAGAGGCGCTACTTTCCGAAAAAAACTCATTGCAAGAGGAGCTATCTGCTTCTAGGGTATGTACTGGTTTACCACTCATATGTCGTGCACATTCTAATCTTGTGGCAGGTCCGGTCGAATTATTTATCAGATGAGATCCAACGGATGTCTCATCTCGAGAGTGAAGTAAAGGAAAAAACCCTCTTGATAGGGAAACTCAGACACCAAGGTCAATACCCTATGGCATCGGATGTCCGATCTCCTGTCTAACTATCCATAGGGGTGATCCTAAATGAGCATCTGACAAAAGCGCTGAGGATGATCAAACGGGGTGACCCCCAGGACAATGTTGACCGGTGTGTATTACCGAAATCTCTCGATCCTGTCACCATTAACATCTTTCTTAGTCGTCTTGTCACAAACCTATTTATCTCGTTTTTGGGTCTTCCAAGAGGCGACCCGAAACGCTTTGAAGTTTTACAACTAATTGCGAACTACTTGAAATGGACTGATGAGGATCGTGAGACGGCGGGGCTCTCGCGCCCGGGGGGGTCTAGCTATACGGGATCGATCCCATCACGAAACGCACAATCGCCATTGACGATCGCGCAACTAAGCGATTCGCGAGACGGGAACAATAGTGGAGAGGTTAGCGATCTTGGAATCGTGCATATTGATTGTACGCTGACAACTGCACGTCGAATAGAATCTTGCGGAGTTATGGGCGGCTTTCCTCCAGCAACAAACGGAACCAAAGTTAGACGGGCACTCGATTTGAATCCTGGTCGGAAGCCCAACTTATCCGCATGTTTTTGACGGAGAAAACCACGTCCCGCATGACGAGTCCAGCCGAAAACCCAAGGTCACAAGGAACCGCCCGATATAATACCATCGACTTCAATTACACTCTCGAAATGATTAGATCAGCTCTGCCTCAGCAGTACGCAATCCGGGGCGACAGGCATCATCGGAAAATCAAGAAATAGAGATCAAGAAATGGCCCCCAACTTCGGCAGGGCTTGAGACCGAATAAAGGGAGCTCGGGTAGTAAAATTAACTAATGTGCTAGGGAAGCGGTCTGGATACCCTGGCCGTCGAACTGGTGGAGATAGGAGATCCATGAAACTAAGTATACATGACTCGATATATAGGGTAGATGTATGGCAACCTAATACATTCGGATATTCTATCACACTGCGTAGTCTTGTGTTGCAGACTCGGCCCACAACTGTTGTGCGCTGTCACGGCATATGATTTTTGCCAAGCGTGACCACAAATCTGTCCTTGGAGCCTGTAGTAGTCCAGTATCATAAAGAGCAGCCTCATGACTCGTGAAGGAATAACAGCAGCGCTTAGCCCTTGCTTGTCTTGGTGTCTATCGTGGAATTGTATTTCCTTCTCCATGCAGCAATATCTAGGACATGTTGAACGTATGGTGTTAGAGCCCACCCCTCTTGTACCATCCGGCTATGTAGGATATCGGATTTGTTATGATCTCCTGTAGCTGTATATAGGGTAATCATCGCCGCATATGTATAGGTTGTTGGAGGAACACCATGCTCCAACATTGCTTCCCAGATCCGTTCGGAGGTATCTACATCGCAGTGCTTGGTTGAGGCCCGAAGCAATGCGTCCCATGTTAGGTTAGTTGGGTGAGGTAAGTCGCTAAAATCGATCATATCTTGTACGATTCCAAGAGCCAATCCTAGATTTGGCTTGTACTTTGCGACTGCAGATACAATGCAAGCGATGAAATGTTCGCTGGGGTCTTGGAACTGGGGAGCATCATTCTTGGTCCGGAGAAGGTCTATGTACCTCCTATATATGTCCAATGCATACCTCGAACCTTCCAACCTCCCCGCGATGGTCTTGAGGTATGACTGGAGCATAATCGTTAAAGTCCCAATCGTAGGTTCGAGGGGCGCGTTTCGAGGAGTTGCCGTTTCTTTTTGAGCGGGAAGGGGTAATCCCAGAAGGTTCAACGCCAAGGGCTTGAAAAAACGTCTGTATAGTCCACAAAGCTCCCAATAGCTTGCATTATCCTTATAGCTTTCCACCAGCATGACAGCTGTAACAAAAAAGCTGTTCGATAGAGGTTGCAGGTTGCGTCTGTGTGCTTCACTATATATACGGCTGAGGCTACCACTGTCCCCAAGTCGATGGTGCATAAGGAATACTGCGGAAACCACATCTAGCGGTAGCTCCCCCCCGGTTTGACTCTCGTAGTCGTTGGTTAGCTTGCGCACGCTATTGGCGTCGTTAACTCCGGCCGCGGCGTATATTAGGAGCTTGTATATCAGGGGGTCCATGGGGCCGATGGAAGAGAAGAATCCGTTAATGTCCGCCTTATGTATCGGAATACCGACTCGATATAGTTTCAGAAACAGTCTTCGAAATTGCCAGGTCCGGAGAAGCAAAGCCCTTTCGTGTTCCGCGGGGGAAAGTGCGAGCTTCTGGAAGACCTGTAATGCCTGGACAAACATTCCGGCTTTTGTGAGAGCGTGCAGTATTGTGAGGAATACCCTCTCCGGAACTTTAGACTTGCTGACGAGGAGAATGTTATATAGACGGAAAATGGACTCTGGGGTTAGCAAGTGGAGAAGGAATATGACCCTGTTGCCTCCAATACTTATAAGGTCGGCCCCGCGACCAGGAAGACATTGATTTATGTGTACGAGAAGTCCCGAGATACGTTCAGCTCGCGACCTTGAAGATCCGAACGAAATAGCACCGGAACGGTAGCTTTTGTAGACATTCTCGATAGACCAAATCAAGATCTTAGAGCTAGCATTCGTATCTACACGCTGTTTCCGGTACGGAGCAGCGGAGAAGTAGGCTTCGAGTACACGGAGTAGGATTCGGTCTTTAGCTGTGGAGGCTAGGTGCGCAGCTACTACGGATATCTTAGTGGTGTCCGCGTTCTTGCGCCATTGGCCCGCAATTGACTGGGAACTGTGTCCACCAGACAATAACTGTTCGCATAACCGCCTTCTGTGGCTAGCAGTTAGATATCCTACGGGTGTGGTATTGCGGATAGGCGAGAAGCCAAGATAACGGATTGGTCGTGCAGCCTCTCTATGCTCCCGAGGCGAGACTGGTTTTGGGTCGGATTCCCTCGCTACGGCTCGGGAGTGTCGTCGGGGGCGACGTGAGACTTCGCGAAGGATTCCATAGCTTCTCTCCTTAGCCGGATCGTATCCAAGGTTTGTTGGTGTTTGGGGTATTAGAAAGGGAGGTAGATCGACTTCTGCGAGATAATGTCAAATTTTTGTTTTGGACTTGCTAGGGCGGGCTTCAAGTTTACCAGAATAGCGACAAAGGTTTCGGAGGTTCGGGGGTTCCGTATATATGGTAGGCGGGCGCGCTCTCACCGCCTTGGCATACATAAAATTGTGGACCGCGCTCGTGGACTGGCAGACAGGATCGTGATAGGGTATTTATTGTTGAAGGGTTTGGAGGTAGTCAGCTTGTTTGGCACAGGCTGTTCAACCTCAGGCATTATATATTCCGCCAAGCTGATACACAACAACACTGTACCACATCTACAAACCAAACCCCCTTCAAGTCACCCACATCACACCTCAAACAAACCCGGACAAGCCGACTGGGAGATTCTAAGGCCCCAAACCCAATGGATACGACTCTAGAGGCTCAGGCGCTAGCGAGGAAGGACCGCTTAGCAAAACTTCGGAATTTGAAACGGAAGCAAGAAGGACCAGATGGCGTTGACCCTGAAGTCACGCAGGGTGAGATTGGAAGGGAGGGGAACGTGGCTGCTATAGAAGCATCGATGGTTGTTCTCTCTGGCAGAAACTACGATGTGCAGACCAAAGCACCTAGACTTGGCTTTGACACTGCTCCCTCCGGTAATCAAGAAACCTTAGAGTCTCGAGCGGAGAGCATAGCTGCCGAGGCTAGGACTGCGGCGAGAGATGATGAAGAGGCAGGAGCGCCAATTGACCTTCTCTCATTGCAACCGAAGAAGCCTAACTGGGATTTGAAGCGCGACGTTCATCAGAAACTGTCACGGTTGGACCTCATGACAGATAACGCTATCGCTAGAATCCTCCACAACAGCATCTTGCAGGCGAAAGCCCACGACGACGAGAACCTAGCCGAACTAGTAAGGCAGAGGGAGAACGAGGAGGCTGATCTCGCCGAGCATGATCTTGCATGAAACCAAAGCATGCCGCCGAATAAATGTACAATACTAAGTATCTTATAGCTGGGAAATAGCGAGGCCCGCGAGCGCGAAACAAGATTTTCCTCCCGTACCTATCTGATGGCCCCTCTTCATCAGGTTCTTAAGTTTTCTCTGAAACTGTGCCTTATTCCTTGCTCAGATGTGAAGTACTATGTACCTTAGATTCAATATCTAATGCTTCAGTCACGAGACTGGCCCAATTCTTGAAGTTATTGCCAAGCCTCGAGGCTCTTTGTCCCTTTTCTTTTTCTCCTTTCGTTTCTTTTTTCATTCTCAAAAAAAGAAGGACCAACGACTGGTCTTGGCACACAACACAGGAAGACTGTTGGCGCCTTCAAAAAAAAGGTTTTCCCACATTAGATGTCGATTGCGGACTTGATCTTTCGCTACCGTATCTTTCACTTTCAGACCATCAACACCCCGCTACCGCATAACCCCAACAATGGACCGGGAATCATTCATACACCTAACGAAGCCATTAGCGGCTGGCTCTACCGCGGCAAGCCCACTTCAGGTGGTCATATACCCACAGGTATCTCATATTATGTTGTCGCTTGTCTAGAAAGTTCGGATTCTGATATGGGGTACCTACATTTTAGGCGTTGTTCGCGATTCTCGACCACTCTTTACGACGGAGCCCCGACCAAGAAAGGGTTATCGGGACCTTATTGGGGGTGAGGTCCGAAGATGGATCCGAGATTGAGATACGAAATTGCTTCGCTGTTGGGCATAACGAAAGCCAGGAGCAGGTCAGCCGGTCGGCTCGAAACCACCCCGGGACCAGAAGGCTAACCAATCTGTGAGGTAGGTCGAGGTTGATATGGATTACCACAAGCAGATGTATAGTCTACATCTTAAGGCGAACCCGAAAGAAGTTCTTGTCGGATGGTATGTGCGCTCTCTGCTCTATCCCACCCATACCAGCTTATATGCGGCTAGTGGCCGTTACCTAACCTATACGCCAGGTACGCGACATCACCAGAGTTAAACACCTTCAGCGCTCTCATCCAGAATTTCTATGCCTCAAATGGTGACGGTACCCATCCATATCCAGCCGTACACCTTACAGTTTCATCCAATCCTGGGAAGGATATCACCTGCCGCACCTATATCTCCTCATCTGTCGGTACTACAGCCGACAGAGCAGCTGACAGTTGTCTTTTTGTTCCGGTCCCATATGAAGTTAAATATGCTGAGACTGAGAAGAATGCCTGTAAGTACCTCGGTCATGCGACTGTCACCGAATTAACTCCTAACTTATACACGGTAATGGCCTTTAGTGGAATCATTATCATTGGGCAAAGCCTCTTCAGACCGGCAAGTCAACAATATAGTTGACATTCATAGTTTGGAAGCTGGTGTTATCGAGCTATTGGAGATGGTCGGCAGAGTCAGCAATCATGTATCACAGGTCCTCGTAAGTGAATATGCGTCTCTTCCACTAGAGGCATACTTCTGATACACATTGATTCCAGGCCGGCGAGACTATCCCATCAGTTGCAATTGGGCAAGCCCTGTTAAACACCCTCAATTTGGCACCAAAGGTTGATGCATCGGAGCTCGAGAAACTTTTCAATACTCACCTACAGGACGTTTTGCTTGTATCCTACCTCGCAAATACAATTCGAACTCAGATCGATCTCTCTAACAAGCTTGCTGGCACGGTTGGAACCATAGCTGCCCCACCAAAGCCGGACCACAAGCGACAACAGAGGGAGCGGGACTGAAAACGAAAAAAAAAGAGAAAAGGAACAAAAAAAAATTAAGCCTGTGATTAGTCTTCAGCAGGACGCATTTTTTTTTACACATTTTGGACGTACCTTTGTCTAAAGGGGGGTTTACGCATCGGCAAACATAGATGCCCTCGATCCTGAATGCATACATTATCCTCAGTGCGGCGCGATCGAGTCTATTCACATTAAATTATTGTAGTTGGTCCTGATAATCGGACTTGGTAGAGATGTACAAGAGAATGACCCCGAGTGAAAATTCTCGTATATACAAACAATCTGAACCAACAGGGCTTCGGGCAGCGCTTCTGCGATAAAAGGCCGCCCGCAAAAAACCATGTGGCCTATACACTGCCTCGCCGGATCCAACTGGAATATCTGGAACAGTAAAGATATACTTCATAGATAGCTAGCTTGAGCTTAATTTTGTAGAAAAGAAACAGAGCACAAGCCATGCGAGCGAAATTTTGTGGTATCAATAGCCCACCATTGCGGGCGATTATTTCTTTCTCTTCGTTAAAGACAGTGCGAGAGCAATAGCCTGCCATGATTAGGAAAGTCCGCTCAGGCCCAATGCTGCTTTGCAAGCTCTCGTCTAGACTTCGGGCTATCAACCGTATTAGTAAGCATTCGCTCAGCTATGGCTATGGCAAGGAAAGGGATGTCGCGAGATCGAAAGGAGATTACCTACTGAGGTCATTTGTTTTTAAAATCAGCAAAATAATACGAGGCACATTTGCAAGCAGCTGGATAAGCTTAGAGAGCATCCCATTGGCCATTGCAGCTGCGATATGTTCTTTTTCAGTGTCCGAGCGAACAGTAGATACGGATGACTTAACAGTAACGAAGTCCCTTCCTGTTATTGCGCTGGCAAACAAGGGGAACTGTTCGGTTGTAATACCAGCGACCTCTGACGCATAGACGCGCATCCGGGCTTCATCTCCGTCCAAAACGGCTAGCCATAGCTTCGCATAGCTTCGTCTTGTATCAAGAGGGATATCGCGATAAAGGCCATGATCATAAAGTATAACGTCGAAATTGGGACTTTTCCTATTTTGATTTGGCCGGATTGCTAAGTTGCCATGGTGTGGATCGCAATGCAACCTGCCCTAGCAATCAGTATTCTGGTTCTAAAGGGCCACGGGATCCAGGGTATATACGGTGCATTGTTTCCAAAAATCATCTCGTTGAAGATATGCGCAAGGGATGCGGAGACCTCATCTCTTGATATGCCGGCCCCATCGAGTGAGGCAGGATCATCAACGCGGTATCCACGGAGGTATTCCAGAACCAGTATTCGCTTTTTTGCCCAAACCACTAGTTCCTTTCTCAGAAGCTGTCTCGTAACGGGTTATGGGTTGGAATCCGGGTCACCCCCTACCTTTGGGAATTACAAGGGCTGTATTGGGGATTTTTCTGAAGTGCTCCGTAACCCGATATATGTTCTTTGCTTCTTCTTCGAAATCAAGTTCCACGGGGAGGCTTCCAAGGATATTTTAGCCACTGAAAGTCGCACCATTTGTTGTCTTTGGGGGACCTACGAGAGTTCCATTTCCTCGCTGAGCCAATCCATGGGGTATTCGGGGAAAAAGAATTTGATGTTTGTAAGGGCGAATCGCGTAAGGGCGAGATCTAGCGGCACCCATTCGGCGAGTGAAGGATGTTGGAGCTTCACAGCAACTCTAGTTTCGGTTTTAGCTAACCATCCTTCAACGGCAAAGGTGGAAACAAGGTCACATACTCTTCACCACTTTCTCGTAGACGAGCCTTATGAACTTGGGCCAATGACGCTTTGGGGAGTCAGCGTACCGGACATTGGGGAAAGAGGTAAGCTAGAGCTGTTTACCTGTGCCTATTGGCTCGTTGTCGAATTCGCTAAATAATTCCAATATAGTGAATCCAGTGTCCTGTTGGAGCATCCGATCGATATCCTCGATCGAGGACTTGGGACATTTATCTTGTAGTGGAACAAATGTGGACTAATATAAAATTAACGATTTGGCAACGAGAGTCTAACCCGCGTAGAACATACGTACCGTCCATTCGATAGGCTGGGTAAATACTTTTCTCAGCAAAGAAGTCCCCCCCACGGTGGTACATATATCATGAAACTTACCAGTAGATATGTCATGCTTGATAAATGCTGGCCAAGTTTGATGAATATCGAGCCATTCTTCTCCATCCTAGTTTCAGGATAAGGTAAAAATATTGAATTCCACGACAAAGCTTTCCCGGGAGGGCAGAATTAACTTACACTTTGAGGGCACGCTGGGCACATCTCCTATGGCACGCGCTGAGGGCAAGGGCGTAGTCAGGGGAGTCGTTGTCTAAAGCCAATGTATGCCGGTAGCTGCAATATGAGACGTGAGTCGTTCTGAGGCGATGTCGTACGGCTTTCCTAAGTGTACTGACTCTTGGATGCACCGGGCGGTCGCAGAGGCCACGCGTATGGTTCTCTCAAGCGCCATTACAGCGTGATATGGACTTTCGGATAGGTACGAGCCAAGCACAACGGCGACCAAGGAGACACCAGCAACGAACCATCTAGGCTTGATGGTCCCAGTCTTCGGTCTCGGGATCGTAACACGTAATACTCTGGCGCTCGAGAATGCATTCCGATATATCTTGGGCAAGAACAAACGGCTGTGGGGCAGGTTATTGAAGGCTATAGTATTGAAGCAGCGGGTGGGGAACCGGGGCGTGCGCAGGGCGCAGAGGGCGATTGGCGCTTTGGCTGGCAACATCCATTCAAGATAGATACCCAAGTACCTTGACATTGATAGTAATATAAGTGGTCATCAGTAACAGCATTTGGTTCGGATCTTTGCCTCGGTTAGGGGCGTTGGGCAAATCGCGATATGTTGATATGGATGTGAGAGCCTTACCGGCTTTACGGACATGAACAGAAAGACGTCTTTGCAAAAAAAAAAAAAAAAAAAAAATCTGATGCCAGTACTGGAGGTCCGCGAATGGCTAAGCTAAGTAATGGTTTTAAATTTAGTGGAGAGCTGCTGGGCCATTCTCTTTTTCCATTCCTTCTTTTTTCCCCGGTTCCGACTGTTGGATTTCCGATTACTAGGATTCTGCGTCCGGGTTTACTATTTTTTCAGTGGCTGTTCGGGAGACCGGCCGAGGTCTGTCCGGGCGTAGTGAGGATTGGTATTATCGGGTGCGAAGTACTTCTCTAGCGAGTAGCAAGACTCGAGTAAGTAGTAAGGAACAGGTACCTACCCTTATCGTTTTCAGAATTAAACGCCTGAACCCGAGGGATATATATATCGAGCGTAGAAAATATATAGCCGCGCAGTGCTCGCACGTGAGGTTATAATAACATGGGTTTGGCATGCAGGGTTGGCCGGAACCAAGTTGAGGCTCTCTTGGCGGGGCCAACGCCTCTCAATTCATCCCGCCAACATCTGAGATTCAAGCTTTGTCCAGCCGTGCATGCCTGCTACTGCGGGGTCAATGAAAGGACGGGAACCGGCAGGCCAGCCTACCACGGGCCCTCTTTTGCTTGCATAGCAATTCCCGAATATAATTTCAACATCACCCTTGAATCAGGCATACAGGTAGGTAAGGATTACACAATCGACGCAATCCCCGCGCTCGTTTTCGTCGCAGGCTTCTCGTGGTGCCGAAGGACTGATACGAGGGAGAAGCCAGGATTTATTCGGCGGGCTCACCACCAACATCATCTCCAGCTGCCTTATTTCACACCATGCACAAACCATATTCCAAACTCTCCATCAATAGTCCAACCCGGCTGTGCGCCTAGACCGTCTGGAAGCCGGAACCGAATAACCTGCTAAGATAGCTAGCCCTACGCGTTCGACATGGTCGATTCAGAAGATATGGCGGAAACTAGGTCGGCAAAGGCTCAAGTCGCTTCAAACGAAGGCAAGAGGCGTCGGGGTAGCTCTTCCCTCTCGGATTACACCCTTGGAGATTGCCTTGGCCGTGGCGCGTCCGGCTCGGTTTATAGGGCTATTAGTTACACCACCGGAGAGACTGTTGCAATCAAACAAATTAGACTTTCGGACCTGCCCCAGAGCGAGCTTGGGGCTATCATGGTAAGGTCCAGTGTCAACACCGTGAATCAATAAACATACTTAATCCGGGGCAGCGAGAAATCGACCTCCTCAAAAATCTCAATGTGGGTCCTCCCTATCACCCTGGGCTTGATGCATGTCCCGAGTAGGGCTAAGAGCCATACCCTTTAAACCTAGCATCCCCACATCGTTCAATATCATGGATTCGTCAAATCGGTCGACTCCCTGTATATCATTTTGGAGTACCGGCAACCCTCACCTAAAAATTAAACCTTTCTTCCAAAATTGAGGCTAATGACTACTCAGGTTTTGCGAAAATGGATCTCTCCATAGCATCTGTAAGAACTTTGGGAAGTTTCCTGAGCATCTTGTTGGACGATACACTGGACAGGTCCTCGACGGACTCTTCTACCTTCACGAGCAGGGTGTTATACACAGGGACATCAAAGGTGCAAATATATTGACCACGAAGGAAGGCCACATCAAGCTTGCCGATTTCGGCGTCGCTACTCGGGCGAATGATGCTACGGTCGTCGGGACACCCTACTGGATGGCACCGGAGGTCATCGAGCTTGTTGGTGCAACCACCGCATCAGATATCTGGTACGTTAATACCGGTCTTGTAGAATAGGACTATGTTGATATTCCATACCAGGAGTGTAGGCTGCACAGTGATTGAACTTCTGACTGGTGATCCCCCGTACTACGACCTGAGCCCCATGCAAGCCTTATTCCGAATTGTGAGCGATGATCATCCGAGCCTGCCGGACGGAGCTTCCGCAGTGAGTAAAATTATACCCCCGAGTCTTTCACGGCTCTAGCCAAAATTCTTTTCGAATATGGAATAACTCATTCAAGCGCCGAACGCTAGGCTGTCCGCGATTTCCTCATGCAATGCTTCCAGAAAGACCCCAATCTCAGGGTTTCTGCAAGAAAACTCCTTAGGCACCCATGGATTGTGAAGACGAGACCGGTGTCCAAAGAGTCGAATCACAAACACGTCGACGACGTAAGAAGCGTTCAGCAATGGAACGAAGCTTTGAAAATGCCCCTTGACGTGCATGGTGCACGATCAAAGCTAGCATCCTCACAACAAGGTAACATCTAGCGTAGCCAGGACCGGAGTACGTATGAGGCTGACATATTCTTCCCTTCCCAGTATCACATTCTAAAGTAGATGCCACTGACAGAGATGGATTTGCCGCCCTACAGGAATCATGTATGGGCTAACCCCTGCTTTGTTAAACAAGCTAATTGCTCACTTGGATACTCTAGCCTTCGACGATAACTGGGATGATGATTTCACACCATCCATAAATTCTAGTAGTTTTGATCTCACGCATTTGAAGTCACATGATCCGTTTAGCAGCCATCCAATCCACAGGAACCAGCCAAATAACGATCAACGTAGGTGGTATCCCTCCACAACCGGATGGCAAGCCGTGCTGCTGACAATAGACTTCCAGCGACCTATCTTGGGTACTTAGCTCAAGAAGATGACAATATGGACACTATCAAGCCTAAGAAGACGAACTTCCTAAAAGCATTACATATCGAACAGGGAAAGTCTAAACCCCGGCCAATTACCCCAACCTCGACGGCTCTCTCGGAGTCATATCCGCCGGGAGGAAAGTCAATATTCCCATCTCTATTCGGTGATCGACTCATGGGCGAAACCATAGACGATACGGACGATTTCGATGTGAATGACATGGAGGGTCCTCTTGGGTCGGAACCGGAACAAGGGCTTTCAAAACCGAGTCAGAGGAAACCGGCGGATAGATTTCGTCGGAGTCATTCTAATGAAGGGACCAACCCCTCTCGTATCTCAGGGGATAGCCGGTTGTTGAAGCTGGGGTCGAAAGATGATTCCTCGCTCGATGAGTTGAAGGTGGCGGCAAAAATTCATAAGTATACTGAAGTGGAGGAAGACGATGATTTCTCGGATATATTTTGGGCACCAGATGTACTTGGTCCAAAGCAGGGAGGCGCCTCCAAAAAGAGCAACTTAATTCTGGCGCCGAAGGGTACAGATACTAAGATAGGCCTCTTCGATGAGTATGAAGAGGATGACCCCTTTTCCGAACTCGAAGAAGGTCTTACGGAATTGGACCTTGATGCCAATATTGCCCGAGATCAGCACGCCAGACTGTGTACTGAGGTCTCCAGCCATATAGAATCCTTGAAATCCCAGCATACTGGTGTTTTCCTGGAAGATACCACTGCAAAGCTCCTTGGGATCCTTTTAGATTCACCAGAAACAAAAACAGCAGTTATTGCTTCCCATGGCCTTCTCCCGATACTTGAGGTCCTGGAATCCGGCCGGAATCGGGAAGTCAACATCACGCTCCTCCGAGTAATCAACGCGGTAAGAATTATACCATCCCCTCTGTGCTTCAAAAAGTGAACTAATTATAAATAGCTCACCTTCAACGATATCGAATTGCTGGAAAACCTGTGTTTTGTTGGTGGTATACCTACGATAACCAAATTCGCAACGAAACACCACCATAAGGAAATTCGTCTGGAAGCTGCGATCTTTATACGTCAAATTTGCCACATGTCAAGGCTGACGCTTCAGATGTTTGTGAGCTGCGGTGGTTTGAATGTGTTAGTAGAATTGATCGAGGACGATTATTCGACCCACAAAGAACTTGTTCTCACCGGAATCGAGGGCGTGGTCGATGTTTTCAAGCTCCAAGGGTCTACACCGAAAAACGATTTCTGTCGAATTCTCTCGCGCCATATGGTTCTCCGCCCGCTATCTCTAGTCCTCTCCCAGATATGCAAAGAGAGGGAGGACAGGTACGAAACCTATTGTGAAAAGATTGTTAACCTATTCTACCTCTTCTCCCAAGCCGAAAACCAGGTCAAGGAGGCTATTGCGGATAGAATGACACTAAAGAGTAGGTATTAATTCCTAAATCTTGGGACGATCTAAAACCTTATTTACGTGATCATGATAGGAATACTGAAGGACCTCCAGGACCTCCCGCTTACTTGTCAAATTACTTTCCTCAAATTTTTAAAAAATTTATCAATGCTATCAACAACCCTGGACATCTTGCAGAATGCGAACGCGATCGAAGTTCTAACCGACATGCTATCAAAAAATACACACAAGCCACAGTTCAAGGTTCGGTACACTTTCAAAACCCGAAATTAAATAAAATAGATATGGGATACTAAAATTGCGAAAACGCGGATAGGAGCTGTCAAATCAAATCCTGAGTATCATGTTTAATCTGTGCAGACATAGCAAATCGAGACAGGAGGAAGCTGCCATGAATGGGATAATCCCTGTCTTACAGAAGATTGTACGAACTGATAGACCTCTGAAGGAGTTCGCACTCCCGATCCTCTGTGATATGGCGCACTCGGGTAAGCTGGGCAGGAAATATCTCTGGCAAAATGACGGTCTTGAATTCTTCGTTTCATTACTCTCCGAGCCTTACTGGCAAGTAGCTTCGCTGGAGGCAATTTTAGTGTGGTATGTGATATGTGTAGCTCCGATTCCAAATCATGGAGTTATGGTTGATTGATCATAAATAGGCTGCACGAAGAACCGGCACAGATAGAAGAGAAACTCCTTCAACCCAAGTCAACCCGTGCCCTCATCACCTGTTTCACCGGATCAAAAACCAACACCTTTGAAAATATATTAGAGCCTTTCCAGAAGCTATGTCGCCTGAGTGGGCCTATTGCTTGTGCGATGGGACAACCGGATTTTTTTGAGCGTGTCTTGCAAAAGCTCACGCATCCGAAAGCCGTGGTGAGGTTGAGCCTACTTAGGATTGTTCGCAGCATTTGCGATGCAAATGGGGACCAAGAGGACCTGTTGACTCGGGGCGGGCTCTTTCCTATGATTCTTTGGCTCGCGGAAAACGATGGAGCAATCCTGGTACGCAATATCGCGAGCGAGTTTGCAAAAACACACAAAAGCCAAGTGCAGTCCGCCAGAAACCATAAACACCATACCCCCTCTGTCGCCAATACGCCAAGGTCGGTGGGGATACTCCGTGCACCATCAAACTTAGGGAGGGCCCGGAAACAGGTCGAATACCCGCCCATATCCCCTAATACAGATGGGGGTAAGGAAGCGGGCTTGAAAGCTAATAAAGCGGGCTTAAAAATAGAGAGGCGGAAACGACAGCAATCAACATAGCAGGGTATGAAATAATAGCATGCTCGTGCGGTAGCTCGGGGGCAGCGGTAGATTTAGTCTAGGTTGAGACTGCGAGCCCTCTATCCTAGCTCGAATTGTACCCTCTTTCTTTTGTTTATCTGTAACCCCCCCTCATAATTGATTGATCGATTAGCGTGCGCCAATGGGAATCCATTACAGAGGTTCTGGGTAATTAGGGGATCGGCTTCTGCTGATTTGGGCATTTCTCATAGGCGTTCTTCCGCCGCTTCCCGCTGCCCTTGTGGTTCTGGCATGAATGACCTTTGCGCTGCTCTGTCGGTAAGCGGCTGCTTCCTGAAGAACTACCCCCACCCGTTTGTTGGTGTTCATTATCGTCCTCAGATGAGCTTGACGAGTCTGATTCTTCGCTGGATGATTCTCCGAATTCCCGGGGCTTGCTGTAGATACAACATACTGGACGGTGTTAATGCCGGCCACTGTAATTTAGGACGGTAACAGGGCTACAAGACCTACTTTTAGTCTTCTTGCGACCAAGTTCCTCGTTGTCTACAACCTCTTCCGTCCAGGTCACACGTCGTCTCTCCGCATGTGCGCCACGTAGGCGTAGAACACCATTCGATGAACCTCCTGCAGGACTGCTCTCTGTAGGGATACGCTCAGTCGCTGTTGACGACGTGCTAGGTTGGCCTGCCCTTGCTGTGTTTGAAGCTTCCATGCTGAACGGAGTTAAGGGCGATGGGTTATGTTTGAGATTGGGGTTGTGGTTGGAGTAGTTTGTGGTTGAACTTCTCGTGGTTTGAGGATGCTAAGTAAGTAAGTACTTAAGTAAGTAACTAAAGTATTTGGTAGGCTTGATGACAAATGTGCTGGCCTCGCTAATTTTGTTGGCATTAGTTAAGCGCGGCTTTATATAGTCTTGCATTTGAACTGAACCCTTCACCGCTGGTCAGGGCGTGGGCACCCCTTCCTTGTAGTATATAGAATTTTTGGTAGAATTACAGGATCAATGCAAGGGATATAGTACAAAGCTATTTAGTAATGGAGTGCATCAAGGAAAAAATAATACTGGTATTCCTGAAAGTACGGACTTAAGCACCTAGGCAAGATGTTGCGATTGAAGGAGGCTCCAGGCAAACCTAGGCTCATTCCAATACTCTGCTCAGCTTTCACTTGAATTTGCATAGGTCTGAGATCCCCTATACCCTCGATGGCTCTTCCGAACCTACCAGTTCTTCTGTAGCGCCTGCCAGTCCAGGCCTGTCGGTAGTCGCCTCTTCATCCGCGCTGTCCGCGTCGACGCTGCCGGGGCTAGCCATAGCCTCAATCCTTTGTTGTTTTCTCGCAACCGCTTCTTGCGCCTTGACCTTCCAGGCCAATAGAGCCTTTTCTTCTAGCTCGAGGCCGACTTGCAGATGCGTTTTACCGAAGAAGGCGCCTACAGACCTTGCTTCCTCCGCTGCAATTCTCCGTTCTATATCAGATCTCATCCTCAATCTGTAAAATTCCTTTCTCGCAACATCGTATGCCGCAGATTTTGATATCGATAGATCCCCACGATTCATCAACCACATCTGTCTCTGGATAACACTGGGAATTATGCGCAGCATCGTGTTAGCCAACCCTTGACGACAATTCTCCTTGTTGGGGACAATGGGAGGCGTCGACCAACTCACTTACCTCTCGCCGTCAAGTGCTCGACCAGGCTGCTGTAACTTACTCCAGTCGTGATTCAAACCGTCGTTTCCAGTGTCTTCAACCAGTATTCTAGGGCGGGCTAGTTCCCAAGGATGATCCGCGAAAAAAGTTTTACGGAGATCGTCCTCGGGGTAATGTATACGGTTTGGCCGAAAGAATTTCTTACTTTTCCTAACCCTGGAGCTTGCAGCTTTGGGTATATCTTGCGAGGGTGCATCGAATCCCACCGGGTTTGTTCTGATCAATATGGTTGATGGTGGAACGGCCGCGACAACCTGATACCAGGGGGGTTCTCTTGTCAGGATACCCAACTGGAGCAACTGGGTTGTTTCCTTGTAAACTTGAAGTGGCTTTGTGCCCCGTGAGAAAGTCATATTTTCGCCAGAGCTGTGCACGTCAGCACGGGTGCTTGTAGTTTTCAGGGCTTGGGAGCAATTACCGTGGGGCTGTATCAGTGATTTTTTCCTATTCACGGTTCGCGAGTATATTATTTGGCAGACCGGGTATGCGATGAGGTTTGTGTAATTGACAAAGAGGAGGATCTCTAATATTATGGATTTGAATATATCGACACTAAAAGCTTCGGGACTTGTATCTAGGACATTGTTTTCGTTGTATTTGGTTTTAAAGACATAGCTTGTTCGGAAGCTTAGCAAAATACCTAGGTAATGAGCCAACTTTTTTTTTTTTTTTTTTTTTAATCTATCAACGCCAAATCCTATCTAGACCTCAACCTCGAAACTTTCTGAAAAATGCCTTCGCAATAGACCATTTGTCTTGTACTCAGACCATCCGTCACGATCCATAACGAGGCTTAACACACTCTGCTCGAAGTGATATAACGACCGCGAAAACTCTGCCCACTAGTTGCGACAGCCAAGCGAAACAGCCGGAAGATGTATGCGTTCCCATCTATCATTTCGAACTACGGCGTTAGCCTGTCAGCTCTTTCCTTTATGGCGGGTATCTAGTGATCCAAGGATACCTCTGGACCGAGTTCGCTTTCTACCAGTACTACTACGTCCCTGGCCTATGCGCCCGAGCCTGTCGGATGGCCGTCTTGATCGAACATTCACCAGCCAGCGGGGAGGAGAGGCCAGCCAGTGCAACGATAATCGTGGACTCAAAGACGACGAAGCACGGATAGCCGGTGTGCCTATTTCTACGACACTCACAACCAAATCTGAGCTTGCTAAAACCTGGAAGGGCGTAAGGGAGGACTCCTTACCGAATACTCAGAACGATGGACAACTTGCAATGTTCTGGCAAAGTTTCAATTCCACGGCTACCAAACCAGACCAATTATTCAAGGCTTACCTTCAGCTTCCAGTACCACGGCTTCGATACATGTCACGAGAGCAGGTCTACAGATTACTCTCAAAAATTGCTGTGATTGAGAAGGGCAATGAGAGCGCCATGTTACAATATCTTACAGTCATCGACGACATGAAAACGGGCAGAGTCCCAATCCCAAGATATCATTGGAACACTGCTATTAGCTTTGTTGCAAAGTGTTACCGCCACCTGACAGACCATGACCTACAATCGGGGCTGTTCTTATGGAAGGAAATGGAAAAATCTGCCGGGGTGTTAGCTGATATTACCACTTTTAACATTCTTTTCCACCTCGCCACGAACTCCAACATGGCACACCTTCCTTTGATGATCTTGAAGGAAATGAAAAAGAGAAATATACCGATGGACAGGTTCAGTTATGTTAATCTCATAATGTACTATGGCAAACAAGGAGATGGCCGAGGGATACGGCACGCATATCGAGAATTCGTTCAGACCGGAGAAGTGGTGGATATTGTTGTTCTCAACGCCATTATGACAGCATTGATTGATTCCGGGGAGCCGCAAGCTGCCGCAGATGTCTTAACCCACCTTACACGGGGAACAGCCAAGTTAAAACCAAAACTCTCGAGAAACAAAGGGAGCACGAGGAAGCTACACAAAGATATCAAGAGGTTGAGATGGATTCTGGCCCGGCAGGGTTTCGACCCAAACATGGACTTACGGCTGCCCCCCCTGACTCCAGACCTAGTGTCTTTTGCCATTTTCATAGATTATCATGCAAGGGAAACAGCTGACTTTGCAAAAATTCTATCTCTATTGAATGATCTTTCAGAGTGCGGCATCAGTTCCGATGTCTCGATTATCCAATCTCTATTTAAGGGATTTGCTTTGCACGGAAATGCCAAGTATACTCCGTGGACCTTGCAGAGGTTGAATGCAGTATTTGATGCATTTATAAATGGGGGTTATTGCATTACGCGAGATGCGACACTATGGTGTCTCCGGTCGCACGTCATTCTTGCGGGAAAGGGGAGAGGGCGGGAGGTATGGGAGGTAGTGAAAACGAGGTGGATGGAACAGGGAGGACAAGAGTCTGAGGTGTCTGAGGTCGAACATCGGCTTTCTAGAATGAGGACAGAGCAGTGAAAATGTAGAATAGCCGGGTCGGTGCCGAATAAGAAACTTGTGCTGAATCCAACGTGTATCTCCAGACGGTCCTATCGTGGGTTGATAGTACTGCCTGTCTCGTCGAACTGTTTTCGTGCATCTTGGATTACTTTTGTCATGGCAAGTAGTTCTTCCACCCTTCCGAGTTTCCTTGGATCTCGCCGAAGAGCGAACTTGAAGTCATCTACTTTTATCTTATTTCTTCTGGCGTGTGATGCGGACTTCGCAGCCTCGTGACACTAGATTAAGTTAGCACACCATTCGCGATTTAAGCAATTGGGAGCGCTGCCACAGTATTAACATACCATCTCGATGATGTATCTGAAAGAACGAATTTGCTTATTAGAACCATGAGAAACACCCGGGCTGTTCAGGTCACTTACTCTGTGACGATCTCATCAAGGGTGTTGACGCTTTCAGTGAATGGCTGGAAGTCATCTCCAAACGCGTACATGATAACTTTCACTATCCTCTTCAACCATTAGCGCGACAAATCATAATAAGGAGGGAGGGTGCATTGACTTACGGTCTTTAGAGAAGAAAGGCTGGCGTCGCTGAGGCCGTGGGCCTCTTCGAACGCCTTCATTTCTTGATTCCATGGCGTGCTCAAGCGGTTCTGGAGCGGGACGATATGAGGTAGTTAGATCTGGAAGGCACACGCAACAGCCTGAGTCCATGTCATCACGTGACCAAACTATTCGCCCCGGCAACACAACCCAGTCATATGGCGGCAACGGCCAGCATGGCGCAAATACCTGTATCTGATCTGAGAGACTCAAACTTAGACCACCTGCAATCGACCGCAGTCGACTACCGAATCTATACCTCTTAAAAGACAGTACCTAAGTCGGAATAGAAAGAGAGAAGAAGGAAGTTGGTCAAGAAAAATGGTGCCTACTATATCCCCCCCCTCACGAATACCGCATAAATGATGCTAACGATACGCTTCCCCATCATCAGTCTGCTCTTTTCAATTTCCAGTCTCTCCTTCTGGTCATCCTCCTCTTCATTTGCACATGCGCATATACTCGCAGCGTCTTTCCTGCCCTGATGGATAGGCATAAACATGGATTCCTTGGGGTGTAAGTCATGTTCCACCCTCCGAATCTTCCATCACGCCTTCTAATCCAGCATCAGGTTTTGGAAAGCCGCACGGATAGGTGAAAGGCTATCACCTTACGTTAGCATTTGTTGTATAGCTATGGCAGTAAGTATCGCGGTAGGCACGGCCGACGTTTGGTAAACTGTATCCTAACTCCCGAACGTGGCTCTACGCATAGATTTCACGACTCATTGGGTAAATAACTGTAAACCGGATACATTGCCCATGGACGAAGGACTATTGTTACATCAACGGGGCGCTAAACTATGGGAACTCGAAATCTATACCCTCATTGTCATTTTTCTTCATTTCGTCATACCCCGCGCTACCCACGATTCTCTCGACCTTCAAGGCGTCCCATGGTGTAAAGAGAGCACACACCTTCGAGTCTTCCAGCTGCGATCTACCGTCTGAAATGCTGTCTCGAAGGAACCCTACAATTTCCTGGTAAAAAGTCACATGTGCAGGCACACTGTACATGAAGATGCTGTGCACACCCTTCAGCTTATATCTCCTGAAGTAGTGCGCTCGCTCTGTGTAGATGAGAATCTTCTGTCTCCCCGATGAAAAATGGGCGCGGGACCGTGCCACCTCTGATGCCGAGGTGTATTCGTTTATTTCGGCAAAGCTTTGACCGGTCTTATTGAGATAGTTCCGGAGCCGGATGGCGTCTAGATAGGAAGATAGGAAAATAAGCAAGCCCCCTCTATCTATGGCACCCCTGCTTTTCCAAAATGGCATGACAGTCTTCGTAAAGTGGTTGAACCGGACGTCAGGATCGAGTGTGGGATTCGCGGACTGTAATTTTGTAAAAACTTGAGATATGTATGGGCTAAGCTCCCCAGCGCATGCTTCTTGTAGCTTGATCATCCCGCAGTAGTTCTTGCAGTACTTTGATAGAAGAGAATTGGCTTCCGGAAACAAGAATGCGGTTGATAAAATCGTTTGTCGGAAGCTAGCGGCATCCCCGTCTAGGTACCAGCTCCTGACCCGGGAGAAATCGCAATCGTGTGCGTCCTTTGGCATTTTATTCAAATTTGCCAACACCGACTCCACGTGATCCCAATTTTGCATTTGAAGGGCATCTGCGCTGTCCACGTACAAGACTTCGATGGAACTGAGGAAATCTATGTCCCCGTCACCCTTCCCTGCTGACGAGATCACTGATTTCAATCCCAGGGGGCTTGCTAGTATAATATCTGAATGATAAAACTTCGAGAAAAGTTTGATAGTTTTGCGGGTAAGCTTGATGCCGATCTTGAACATGTCGTCGCTATTCCCGCGAAAGAAGTCTTTAAAATCATCCGGCTTGGTATCGGAAAACGGTGCAGCCTGTGTACCGGGCCCGTATTCCTCCGTAAAGCGTTGCTTATTTTCGCAGACTTGGTTGTGCGCGAGGCTGATTATGTAGTTGACAACCTCATAACATGAGTTTCTTGTTGGGAGAAGGAAGAGTACTTTAGGTCGTGTGAACCCCTGGTCTCTTCTGATACGGTCCTCCTCGTCATTAGCTTTTCGTTTGACAGCCCCAGTGTTATTCTTGAGGACAATTTGACGGGTACTGCGTTTTATACCACGTTAGCTTCCGCTAGCTTTATAGATACGGGGGCTGCGGTCATACATTAGGACATGTGCTAAACTGTGGGAACAGACCAGCTGACGAACCGCCTTTCGGTCCGCAATTGATGTATTTGCGAAAGCAACGTCTGTATAGCCATTTATGTAGCGGTGTAGCTGGGATTGAGACGGAAGCGTTTCGTCGGACTAAGCAAATGCAAATGCCAAAATGATCAACATTGCAATAGATGGACGGGCCCTGGTTGCTATGGATTTGGGGGGCTTACGCATTCTGACAGTAAACGGCTACGCGATACGGTCACCCTGCCCAATGTTGGATGGACCACTGTCGAGAGAGCCACAGGGTATTCAGGTGCTGTCTCTATATCAAAATGTGCCTTGTATGGGATTGGATTCGGACTCTCGCTGTCAGGGAAGACAGAGTATGTGCTTGTGATGACCCCATCGGCGCTTGTAGGGGGGACGTCGAAAACAGCATGAAGCTTTCGGCGCTTGTGTGATGGCTCCTGCGAATGGGTTGGTTTGGGGGATGGTTCCTTAGTACCACCAAAGGAGTCGAGGAGAGCAGAGAACGTCATGGTTGTGGAATTGTGCAGGTTTGGCCGCCAGGCTAGGTTGTTGATATCCTGCGACTGAGTTTGCACCATGCCACCACAGCCACCCAATACATTCCGCTGCCAGGCAATCACCAGCCACATCATTGCTTACATAAGGGAAACACCACCTCGCCTAGGAAACAGCGACGCAAACGCGAGCTCTAGGGAGCTTGCTATCCATTTGAAATCAATATCTCTCCCCACTCCACCTCTGAAAACATCCACCACCTCCTCCTCAGCACCCATAAATCCCATCTTCCCGGCTGCAGCTCTATATCTTTGACTAAAGGGCTATCCTCAGTCGTCTTCCTATTCCGCAACTCTGACATTTGCCTACGCTTAGACACACTCCAACCCCGCCATACCAACATCTCGACATCCCTCTGCGCCCGTGGAATACACGTAGTAGCTGCGCCTCTCAAATCTCCCACAAGACAAACGTAGAATGGATAACCCCCCCGACGCGGAGACGGTGAGTGGCCTGGCGTGTTCAAGGCCCGAGGTAGCTCACTAACTGGTGCTTCAAAGATCCGTTCTAAAAGGTTGGCTCGGCTTGGAGCTCCAGCTCGAAGTACTACCGAAAGCGCTGCGACTACATCCGGTAATTCACGTACGCAATCCCAAGCATCTCCCGCAAATCAAGCTCCACAAACTCCATCAGCAAATGCAGCACTGCCATCTCTAAAGCGGCCTGTCTCGCCGTCCGCGGGGCAAACTACCGATCATTCCCGTGGCAAACCCGCTGTGCGAGATATTAGCCCCAAGACGCAACCCAACTTATCCTTGGAGCAGTGGGAAGATGATACGGTTGCTCGAGCTTTCCGTGTTACGGTCCATGTTTGTCATAGTCCTCATCTTCCTCTAGGAACTCGCAGGCTGTAGTACTGACTTAACTTCTATTAGGAACGACCCTCGACTGCAGGATATCTCTACCTCAGCGATTTATCGGATGAAATCCGAGCCCAAGGGAGAGGTAATACACTGATCTTCCCAATGCAAACCGGTTATATTTGTTGACACATCAACCGTTTAAGAGCTCAGACTAGGACTACAGGATCTCGACCAGATAATAATATCGGCGGCATCGGTGGCTGCCCAACCGTTTGCCTTTCTTCGAGACTCTCATAAGCGAATTCTATCCATGATTCACAGGCCGCCGAACCCCCGTTTGGATGGAGCGTACCAAGTTAAATTCCTTATGGAGATCCGAAGAATCTGCGTCGATTTCTGTGGCCATGCGCTAGTCGAGCCTGATATTTTCGAGTAAGTCTAGCAATCCGATTCTAACGGAAGCTTTTGAGGAAATCGGTATTAACGGTCCTATCTTTACTCCTGCGTCCTAAGTGCTTCTTCACACCCTGTCAACCTTGTCGATGATCTCCTAAAGGTATCGGACGGAGAGCCCACCATCTCGTCTGAATTAATGAATGACCTGGCCGAAACTATTCCTGGAAACTCCGATCTCAAAGAATTGTTTCTCAAAGCCTTTAGCGATATGAGTGCGAGGCTAAAACACTTGGAACTAATAGACGATTATCAAATATATACAAACGCACTCTATCGTCTGGTTACGATCAAACCGATCGCTATTCTGTTCGCTACTAGTCCCAATTTCCTACTTTCCGATCTCCGCCCTCCGGAGTTCGAAGTCGAGACTCTACTCGGACCATACTTCAGAATATCGCCTCTTCAAGGGCGGGTTGTGGAGGCGTACTTCCCTAGCCCTAAGACACAAGCCCCGGCTGCATTAAATCTAGCAAGCAGCTCACTCCGAATATCGATCAAAACTTACCAAGCCCAATTGTCGACCATTATCAATTACCTAGTCAGAGCATCACCAGAGGCGCGAGGTAGAGTTCTGGATTTTTTCGCCAATGTTCTCAATTCGAACTCGAAGCGGCGAGCACTACAGGTCCAAGAAAATACAGTATCTTCGGATGGTTTTTTGTTGAATATCACAGCAGTCCTGAACAAGCTTTGTGACCCGTTTATGGATGCCACCTACTCCAAAGTAGACAAAATTGATGCACGATACTTCAAACAAAGCCCAAGAGTCAAGATCAAGGACGAGACAAAGATATACGCTGACCAAGCCGCATCTGATGCATTCTATGAAACCGCGGTTGA
Organism: Arthrobotrys sphaeroides; assembly: GCA_036971245.1. Taxonomy (NCBI): domain Eukaryota; kingdom Fungi; phylum Ascomycota; class Orbiliomycetes; order Orbiliales; family Orbiliaceae; genus Arthrobotrys; species Arthrobotrys sphaeroides. Next base: position 1,107,423 of record JAJTTW010000013.1, on the reverse strand, counting down.
AGGAAAGCCCAATTTTAACTCGGAGGTTTTCTTCTTAAACGTAGCTGCGCATCACGTAGGATACATCGCCTGCATCAACAACGCGGTCAATCTATCTCATCATCTATCTGAAATGGAGAAGAGCCTGGAGAGGCTTGAGCAGGAACGGGAGCGGTTTATCAATGTGAGATCTTTCATTTGTTAAAATTCCGATGGCATCCTTGCTTATAGTCCTTCTAGTCGCCACAACTCGCCCAGCTCGACACCAGCTTGAATCTGCTTAAAGAGAGACTTCAAAAAGGTTATTCTTATCAAGCAGCACTCGAGGGGCTCCTATCCGACGAGAGTTCACAACTGCAAGCTTTATCCTTCATGAACTATCTAACAGTGTGGCTTCTCCGGCTGCTTTCGCCGGGATATCCTCAAAGGGGGCTTGAATTTCCACTGCCGGATATTGCTGCTCCGGAGTTCTCGAATTTGCCGGAGTATATGATTGATGATATCGCTGCGGTTTTCTGTCATGTCGTGCGGTACGTTTGCGTGATTTTTAGAAATCGCGGTCAGTCTATCGTTTCTAACGATAATCCAGGTCGTACCCGTCCAGGGTCACAGCCCAGCAAAGTGATGGTGTAATGGTTCTAGCCATCACGCTGCTCAGAATGTCGAACTATGTTAAAAATCCCTATCTCAAAGCGAAGTTAGTGGAGTCCCTTTACCTGGGGATCCTTCCCGCTCGGCCTGGTGGGGGTGATCGAGGTGTCCTGGGGGACCTGCTTAATGGCCATACATTTGCATTGGACAATTTGATGCATTCTTTGATGTCATTCTATATCGGTAATGTTTTTGCGGGCTCAACATGGATTGCTCAAATTACTCGATGGCTAACGCCCATGCCCAGAGGTTGAACAAACGGGAGCGCATACTCAGTTCTACGACAAATTCAATATCCGTTACAACATCTCTCAAGTCGTGAAGTCGGTTTGGAGCAATCAAATATATCGGGGGAAACTCGCACAAGAAAGCCGGTATGTTCTGACGATTTTTCGTTGGGGCGTTTCTCTCGCTGAACCTAGAGTCACAACATATTAGGATCCATCCCGATTTCTTTGTTAGATTTGTCGCCCTCCTCCTCAACGATGTTACTTTCCTCTTAGACGAATCTCTTTCGAAGCTTACCGAAATTCATCGCCTGCAAAAAGCGCTCGAGGATGAATCTAGCGACTCTAGAACCCGATCGGAACAGGAAAGGCTACTATCATCGAATGAACATCATGCCACTACCTATGTAAGCCTTGCTAATGAGACGGTACTTATGGTAAAACGGTTTGCAGCAGCTGTTCCCGGTGCCTTTGTATCGCCGGAGCTGGTACATAGGCTAGCTGGCATGCTGAATTATAACTTGGTGGCATTGGTTGGGCCGAAATGCTCTAGCCTACGCGTCAAAGATCCCAAGAAATACAGATTCGATCCTAAAACACTGCTTTCAGAGATGATCGACGTGTATCTGAATCTGGGCACACGGCCTGAATTTATCAAAGCAATTGCTACTGACGGGCGGTCCTACAGCCCGGAGCTGTTTTCCAGGGCTCACAGCATTCTTGCCAAGTTTGGATTGAAATCCCCCGAGGAGCTCCTGTCCCTTAAAACAATGTCGGAGGCTGTAGCGGAAGCGAAAAGGGCGGACGAAAAGGGAGAAGAAGAGCTAGGAGATGTCCCCGACGAATTCCTAGGTATGTTGCATGTTCTTCGAGAGCGAGCTGAGCCTTGCTGATATAATCTCTAGACCCGCTGCTATTTACACTCATGGAAAATCCGGTAATCCTGCCGACTTCGAAAACCAGCATCGACCTCTCAACGATCAAAGCGCATCTTCTCAGTGACCCGACTGACCCTTTCAATCGCTCGCCTCTGACTCTAGACCAAGTGGTGCCAAGTAGGTTGTCCGTCAACCCATCTTCCCTGGGCACATAGCTAATTATATTTTTCAAGACGTTGAGTTAAAAAACAGGATAGAAGCATTTAAAGCCGAGAGACGGAAGTGATTGTAGAGTATGATATGAAAAGGCCAACTAGTTTCAAGCCCTTAGCAAAGTGCCCTGTGCCATCATGCTTTGTCACACGGATTATTAAAGTTGCACGTAGCAGCTGGCCCGTGATGCGTCCCGGACCGTGAAATGTCATGTTATTGTGAAGGCCGGAGCTCTATGCTTTCAAGAGAAAGGCAGCGAGAGGGGGAACTTTCATTTGAATGTACTAGAGAGATGTGATAGGCAACTGATCTGCATGTAGAACTGAAATGCTAGCGACTAAAAAAGGCTGAACCGGAGATGAAAGGGGAAAAAGGAGCTACACTAATAGCAAAAGGCGATTAGGAATATTGGGGGAAAGGAGGACATTACAATCTATGACAGTGATTAAGCCGAACGAAAAAGTGCAAGGCAGCCTGGAACAGGAGGGATTATGGAGTACAGGCCTCAAAGGGTTGCCCAATGTGAAAGAAGCTATCCGTGTTCCCAAAGTACAAGCGGTTCCTAGTGGCTAATTGATCCACACAGTAGTGTTACAGTCGCCTTGGGAAAACTCCCATGTGCCATGCTTTTCACAGGCGACACAGGTTGAAGAGAAAAACACAGCGTTCCCTGTATGTGTTTCGATCACTTGTCTGCAATAACCAATGTATCTGAGCGCATCTGTTCGCCTGTCTACAAGATGCTACAGGGGCTCTTCTTCTTCTTTCCATGTTTGCTGAGGAGGGCGGCACGTGTAGCATGTTCAAAAACTTCGCGAACACCTTCGTTCGTTTTGGCGGAGCACTCCAAATACTTTTGAGCTCCGATTTTTTTGCCGATCTCCGCTCCCTACGTAAAGAACCATGGACCATCGGTTAGCCAATAAACTATAGACTCGGCCAAAGGTCGTGGTTTGGGGTTTTGGAATCTCACCTCCTCCGGAGTAACGGGTTTCTGCGATGTCTTTCGAAGTTCTTCAAGCGTCTTACCATCGAATCTCAGATCCTTTTTGCACCCAACTAGAACGATTGGGAGGCCTGTGCAGAAGTGCAAGACTTCGGAGATCCACTAAAAAAGAGGTGTCAGCATCTGCTTCCCGAGTCCCGAAACGAGCGTTGCTGACCTTTTCCTGGACATTGTCAAGGGAGTCGGGCGAGTCAATGGCGAAGCAGATCAAGATCACGTGAGAATCCGGATAAGAAAGTGGTCGAAGCCTATCATAGTCTTCCTGGCCAGCTGTATCCCAAAGAGCAAGCTCCACGTGCTTTCCATCGACTTCAACATCGGCGACATAGTTTTCAAATACCGTAGGAACGTAGACCTATACTCGCTGTTAGCTTGTATAGTTTATGCCATAGGGTTTTATCTGTACCTCGGGGAAAGTTCCTTTCGAAAACACACTAGGAGACACGGTTGAAGGGTTAGATTATTCCTGTATTCGGAAGTGCAGGATCGGTGTTTCCAAAGGGTCAAAATACTCACATCAATAGACAGGTTTTGCCACAGGCACCGTCGCCGACGATAACAAGCTTTCGTCTGATGTCAGCCATCTAAAAAGATATTCGAAATAAAAGAGGTTAGTCGCGTGTATAAATGGGTTGTGATCAGAGTAGTTCTAGGAGTGGCAGGTTTAAAATGTCGGCAAAGGGGAGAAATAAGTATGATAATACGTGAAAGCAATAAGTAACAAACAAACAAAAAAAAGGCACAAAGAGAGGTAATTCGCGAGAGATAGCAAGAGAAGTGCAAGGAGATATATAGCTATGCCAGTGGCGCAAAGTAGTATCTTCTTGCTGTCTCTGCCTTTGCCTTTGCCTTCCCCTTTTCTTCTTTCTTTCTTTCTTCCTTCCTTCCTTTGGTTTATAGATAATGATAATGGTAAAATTAAAGAGAAGAGAAGAAGAAAAGCCTCGGTCGCTTTCACTTTCGAAAACGGAAGATGAAAGGGTCGATGACAAACGGGATGGAGAGATGAGGGCGAATGGAACGAGGCAGGATCGACTTGGGAGAATGTGACTACGTTTTGGGAGAGTATGGAACCACAACAAGAGTGACGCCGGTGATTTGTTTAGAAGGGGGGTGGGTCGGATGGCCGTAGGCGTATGTGAAGGCGAGTTCTTGCTTGAGTAGCGAACACTTGAGCAAAGAGGCTGACGGTAACTATAGCAAGGCAGGCGAGGAGCGAGGTTGAAAAAATAGAAGGGGGAAGAGAGGAAGAAGAGGGAGAGGGAAAGAAGCTAGGGGGTTCAGTTCAGCTAAGGCAGAAAAAGGCTGATGCTGAGGCGTGTGAAAATGGGAGTGAAAGCCCAAGGTCCAAAGTGCGCGGAGCCGGCAGCGATGGCAGCGCGTGAAATGACTGAGGGCAAGAACTGCTCGTGCTTGGTGAAGTAATTGACCAAGAAAGGGGGCAAAGGAGCATCTTCGGTGCCAGTTCGCATGGGAGAGCACGTTTGGAGCACGGCTTTCGTGGCGATGACGACGATATTGGCAATAGCAGGATGCGCAAAGCGTAACCTCTCGGCCAGATAGGACACAGGGAAGCAAACGCTCTCAGGGCGGCAGGAACGTTTGTGTGCCCGTGCCTATAATCCGTAAGTTTGAACTTCGAACCTACCTTGTCGTGCGTATGTGTTCTGGGGCAGCTTTATCGTCGGGTCGATAGATCAGATTGGTGGTGGTTTTACAGAGTAGCGGTTGGTTGATGGCGGATGGACTATGCGGCTGGAGGGAGTGGATGAGAAAGGAAGAAAGGGAGAGGGAAGGGAGAGCGGAGGGAATGGGACAACAACACGGACCGGCCGTCTCTCAACCTCTCACTCCACCACCCATTCCACTGCTACCACCACGACCACGGCCACCACGACCACGACCACGACCACGACCACGACCACGACCACCACGACCACCACGACCACCACGACCACCTGAAATTCGACACGATGGCCACATCTGTCTCCTCTTTGGAAGAGGCCTTCGTCGACGCCCCGCTGCTACGCCAGGAGATCCTGGAACACGTTTGTATGGCAGATATATGAAGATATATATATATATCATAAGAGTACACCCATTCTGAGCTGCATCATTCTAACCAACCCATAAATCATAGCCCGGAACCCCCAGACTCTGGATCTATTCCAACGGATATCTAAACACATCATCCATATCAAGCAGGCGAATGATGATGGTGCAGATGGCCCCGCTACCAAACGCCGCAAGCTTGAAAATCATCCAGGCTCACAGATCGAGGTTGTTAGCAAATCAACATTGGCTGCTGAACTGGGCTCCCAGCAAAATTTGCTGCGCGTTCCAGACGTGTCTTTCTCAATTCCCCAGCGGAAGAAATTCACTTTGGTGTTAACTGCTTCCACTTTCGGTGCATTCGGTCCCAATAACAGTTTTGAGTTCGGGGCCCATCTGAATGAAGTAGGCGAGTGGTTGTCCGATATAATCGTTTGTGGTCACATTACGACCCGAGAGCTAATGGTTGACCCCCCAGTGTAGATTATGTAGCATGTGTCCCGGTCCCAGAAAAGGCCGCAAAGTACGGGCTCCACGGTTTCCTCCACCGGTATCTAAGAATCTAACCTCTCCCAAAATCTATGTAGGCAGTGGAACTTCGCCATATTTTTGCATAATAGTCACGGAATTGGTGAGGTGGGAAGGGACCCTTTGCTCTTCACAGTGACGGATAATGTGCCAAAAGGCAGCGCATCCAGTGATACCCATGATATACGGCAAACAATCATAACGACACTAAACCGCATCCTCCCGTTTAATGTCGTAGAACCTTCCTCGGGGGTTTTCAGATCGTTGTCAGCAAATTCATACCGGAAAAACGAAGTTTCACACCATGTCAAGTCCCATCTAGGGACTAAAGAAGGTTCGGGTCCAGATCAAACGCATACAATGCCCATCAACTGATTTCCCGGCAGGTTTTCTCTTTTTTCTACAGAATGCGATCTTATGGGGGTTTAAAAAACCATTATTTTGCTTCCTGTTCGACTCTATCGAATCGAGTAGCTATTCGAGTATAACTCAGCGCACATTTAGTTTGACGATCAGGACCACGGCGGAGTTTGGTGGCAAAGAGATAGAGTTCTCAATGATTGATCAAATTGAACATCCTGCTATAGACGACTTCCTCCGCAACAACCAGCTCAAGGACGCAAGCATGGCGGAGACCAGACGGGCGAAAATACCCACCTCCTTAGTAAAAGAAAACGCGGGGGTCAAAAGCGAGCTTAGGGCCGCCGAGGACGAAATTGCAGGGGTAGAAAATGACAGTGATGACGAAGAGGATGAAGACTATGAGGACGACGATGACGGGGGCGATCACACAGATGTATCAGATTCTGGCGACTCTGATGCAGAATCGGCACCAAATGAGCGGATCTCCTCTCGGAACCTCGCTGAGGATGAACTTGGAAGTGAGCTGGAGGAAGTCGATCTTACGGACGATGAACCTGAGGAGGATTGAACCTTGATAGAGAGTTTGAAACATTACGATAGGTATTGAGCTAAAGGCCCCGGGCCCCGGGTCCTGGCATAAATGATGTGGAAGGTGCTCGCGGTATTACATTTCCTATGAACTGGGTACGTTAACCGGAAGCATAGGCTCCACTGTACAGTCTCCGTGATGGACGACATCATTTCTAAAGAAGTTTGTGCGGAAGAGGAGATATCCAAGGAGTATCTTCACGCTCGGAATGCCCCGATCGATTTTTTGCCGGGCAATATCTCGACCCCATGGCACTTTGTATCTAGTTTACGTGAGTGGTACCCAGACCCTAGACTGTGGACTACATAAAGTAACGTGTTCTTGTAGTAATTTTAATGTGCTGTCCAACAAACCGATTATTGCAGAAGTAACAGCGACACTATTTATTGGTTTTACTTAACTCTTCCTTGATTTTAAGGATACGAATGATGACTTTGTTGGCTCTTTACATAGGTAACAGGCATGGAACAGCAGAATTTAATACACCTCTTGCAGAGCGAAGCCATCTACATTCCTCCCGGTACTTCTATATACTATAGTGATATATTAATACAATATCGCTTCCTGTGGTCAACCGGAACATGCCAGCGAAAAACTAAGTCTAGATATATCGATACGTGGATCCGTAGCGCTGGCTATCTGCCACCGGCCTGGATCCCACCTATCTCCGGTGCAGTGAACACACCCCCTTCTCTCCCATTATCAGAATCCTCCTGAGCGGTGATTTCGGCCTTTTGGATTCCGTTATGCCTTGATTTCAGGTCTTTTCGTCTTCCAAGGCGGTACGCAAGATACAACCCTGCAATGATGAAAGGCAGAGATACCCCGACAGATATTCCGGCAATAGCACCTCCGGAGAGGCCAGAGGGCCTGCCTGCCACCACACCTGATTCCTGGTCACGCGAACCGGAGGTTGCGCTTGAGGCTGGTCCAAGATTCGATTGATCTGGCGGCTCAGAAGCTGACAACCCGGTTGTCAGTGGTGATTGTTGGCGTGGGGTCGGGCTCCCAGTGCCTTCTTCCTCGGGGAGGGTTGGAAGCAGGGGATCCGTAGGGCCTGCGGGTAGCACAACCACTGCGCTACCAAAGTATACCGACTCGTGGTTGGTGACGCTTTTGTCACCCGTTATGGTTGGACCTTTCGAAGTTGCAAGGCACAGTGGGATGGGGCCATCGGCTTTATAGGTAATGGGTTCTCGAGCACTACATGGTGATTGGATTAGCTCGACCGGTTCCACTCCGACGCTTTATTTGTGCTTACATACCTTGGACAGCACAGTTTTCCCGTTTTGGTCCCGACCACCGGGTACGTTATCCAAAAACCGTCGGTGCTTCTCGTAACAGCAACGAACTCGATATCCCTAAGCGTTGTATACCCGCCTGGGCATACGCCCGGGGAATTGTACTGACCGAGCTCATAATTTGGTGGGCAGCACGTCGTATGAGGGCCACCGTATTGACACCCTTGTCTAAAGGATGTTATGGTGAATGACCGAGTGTTTCCGTCTCCAAAGACTACGGGGGATTTAGTTAGGCGGATATATTTATACAATTAAGTACATCTGCATCAATGGGGTGCAACGACCTTACCCAACGTCTGCGTCGAGTAAGCGGATAAGGTTGAACAACCAGGCGGTGGGATGAAGCTTCCCAGGGTGCCCGCCTCCGTCAGTGTGACCGAAATGGTACGAGGACGAGTTGGGGCTGGAGTAGTGCCTTGCGCACGGGAACAAAGGCAAAAATACCCCAATGCAGATATTAACATTACCATCACATGGCGAGAACTTCTCAAGGTATGGGGGGCCATGATGGAAGCTAAGAAGTACTTGTATATCTGCAACTGGAGATGTGTTGCGGACTGTTGGAAATCGCAGGAGGAAGGGAAGAAAGGGGCAGAACGACCGTCCAGTTGGTTGCGATTGGTCAAAGCGGCCTGAAGAGTCCTCATTTGGACAGCTCTCAAGTCTAAGTATCTACCGCGGATGCTTGCCTGGCTATATAAAAGGACTCCGGTTTAGATAACGTTATACACCACGGACAGGACTAACTAACACCACGGCTCCATCACGTGTCACTTGACCGGTTTCCCGCTATCCACCAGGTACGTACATCTATATATTTCCTTTCCTCCAGCGCAACCCCTAGCCTGCACTCGACATTTACATTGCCGTGATACTGGACCGCAGGCTTATAGGTCATTTCAATACTCAAGCAGATTTATCGTAGGGGGCTGGTGTGCTGGACTGCGCTAACCAGGCCAACCCCACACCAAACAATTCGTTCCACGAGGGCTTAACAACATCGCCGGCTGTTCAGATGGAGAATCGCAAGGTGAAGTCAAGCACGCCCATCGCGAACAGTGCATGCGTAGCCCTCGTCGAATCTGCGGTCAAACAGGCCCTATCCGAGCGCAAGGATGACGGTGTCGGCCTGTCTCTAGACCTGAGCACCCGGAAAATAGGGTCCATACCGAGCGAAGTCGTGGCAATGCTAAGGGATGATGTTGAAAGGTTAGAGGTTCAGTGCCAGATAAACGGACCCCAAGTTTCTTCCCCCGGGAATGCTGACCCGGGTCACCGACGCTCCAGGCTTGCATTAGGTCATAATCAATTGTCGTCTTTTGATCCAGAGTTCGCACTTTGCTCTCGACTTAGGTACCTTAACGTTAGGTCTAATTATTTTAGAGATTTCCCCATCATCGTAAGTTAAGCAATTCCCCGTCTCGAGCCCCCAGTACAAAACCATATGTCGTACGTTTACTAACCAAATCGATAGCTCTGTAAAATGGCATCTCTAGAAATCCTCGATATTAGCCGGAACAGGATTAGAGAGCTCCCAGCAGATTTCGGGCATCTCATTAAGCTCAAAGTGCTCTCTTTGTCTAAAAACAAATTACGCAGTCTACCGAACTATATCTCCCAGATGGACGAGCTGAAAATTTTGAGAATTGATCACAACCCCCTCCTAGGCCTGCCACAGGAATTGTATGAGCTGGAAGATGACGGCTACATGGACAAAGAAGGATGGCTAGAGAGACTTAAAGTCCATCTAAGGCAAAATATGGAAAGGCAATTGGCGTCGAATGAGACCGAATACTCCAATTCCAGGCAAGTCCAGTCACCAAGGGCATTTTTCCTCTGAGATATGCTGATAATTAGACTGTAGCGATGGGGAAAACGATACAGACTATTCCAACATCGGGAAACGCGCACTGCCCAATAATAAGTCAGATAGGGAATCCACATCGGCACAGAACGAAGAATCCGCCCGATCGCGAGTGCTCACCCCCGAGGGTTCGGCTGTAGACGATTTTACCGGCGCACCAGCGATACCGTCTAAGAATCTGCAGCGTAAACTTGCCGCAAATGGCTCTCAAGCCCCCAATCCCTCATCAACGCCTATTCAGCCTGCTGGGAGCCAAGTCACGGAACGGTCGAGGAGCAATAGTGAGAGTGGGCCCGCGAATAGGGCAACCAAGCGGATGGGATATATCGGCCAAAAGAACGTTTTAGGAACAGTCGACGAAACAAGAACTGTAAAGCATCACGTTCGCGGGATTTCATATGATTCGAGTATGAACGAGGCCGCCCAGAGGGCTAGTAACATTCCTAGTGGCGGAGATACTACAACGTCACTATCCGGGGCCTCCTCCCACAATGACACACGCTCCGCTGAGCCGTACTTCCGTCGTATACAAGGAACGCCGAAACAGCCCGGAGGTTTTGACATCGGGACAGGCTCCACTATCCTCGAAACTGCGAGAAGCATTCTATATTCAATTTATAAAATTCAGCCTGCAATCGACTCTTACGTTGGCCTCATCAAAGAGCGCAACCGTTTACCGACAACAGGCATTGACCGTGTTCTCCCAGCTGCACACCTTAACATAAGTTCGCTCATCCAATCGCTCGAGGTATGCGAAACAAGAGACGGACAGAATTCCCTGGATAGCTTACTCAACACCTCTCATACTACAATTCTCACTTTCAAACACGTTCTCAACCAATTGCAGCAAGTCATCCAAAGCGCAAGTAGTCAAATTGAAGCCCGTTACACCCGGACAATCCTCCTCGCAATTTTCGGATCGTTGGTGGAGCTGCAACAGGCTTGGACTATTCTTCGTAGATGCATTCCGCCCCCGAATAATTCCCGTTCCGCGAACGTCATCATGATTAACAGGGCTAAGTTACCATTTCCTTCGCCTCTAAGTGTCTCAAGCATGGCGCCGCCTCCGAAGCCCGCGCAGGAACTCGGATTTCTGCCGCCAACCCCTGGTACCGTCCTTGAAAATCCACTAGAGAACCCCGATGAAATACTGTTCGACAGACTCGGAACTACAGTTGCGGCCACACTGCAGCTCATCACGCTCCTATCAGATGCCATCAAAAAAACCGCGTCACAGCAAAACGTTCAGCAGTCGACTCTGCAAAAGCTCCGCGAGCTTGACAAGATATGCAACAATGGATCTGACGTAGCCAAACGCCTCAAAGCTCGACTTGACTCGATCAGAGACGCAGACTGGACGGAACGGAGAAGGTTCTTTGAGGATATCACCCGGTTTGTTACTGTGAGTTCCTAGTAGGTCGCTGCAGTCTAGTTCGGTCCCGTGGTTAACGTTGTAAACCTTGAAAATTAGTCGGTGATGTCGATTGGTGAATTACTGAAAGCAGGATCGTCGGAGTTCGGATTTCCGAAGCAAGTGCTGGGGGGGTTCTCTCCCGTTGCTAGATTAACGAAGGAGGTAACTGTTCTATTGCATAACTCTAGCTTTAGAAGCCTCAACGACCCCTCGCACTCCGTCCCCCAAAGCGCTACAATGGCGAGTTCCCCGGCTTCTTTCCCGAATAGTGTCCCGGTCCATTTTCAACCTCTCAGCCCGGCACCGTTTTCTACGGTACCAAGCACACCCCTATCTGCGGTCCTGGGCCCCGCGGCACAGGCAACTGTCCCATTCCTTGCGCCCGGGGCCCACCCCGCGCTGGGAGAGCAGCAAAGATCCAACACTATGCAGTCTAGCTCAAGGACCATGACGGGTATCAGCGACATGGGGTTTCCCGCGGGTGTTTTGTCTCCAAGACGATGAACAAATGTTAGCTTAGCGAGATAAACGCGCATGATAACCGTGGCTGTGGTAACAGGACGGTCGAGTTAACTTGATAGAGTATCCACAAGAGTTTGGTTCTTACATTGAGGCGATGTAGACCCTCACTACTTATGCGCTAGGACACACGTAGCTTGATACCTAAGAAGCAGTTTCAGTACCTATCTAGTACTAACAAATACTTAGGTAGATGTCAATACCAAAAACAAGACTGTGGCTATAGCGCTAAGTATACGACATTTAATTTGTGCAAGTCACTTTTCGAGAGCTTGTGTCGTCCAACTCGTCCGTAGGTTTTGCATTTTATAAATTTACTTCTTTCAAATTCCTCTCGATGAATTTTTGCTCTAGCGCGTTCTAGATCCAAGACCGGTGGGCTGGCCTGGGTTTGTCTTGAAACTATCCATCGAAGCGCGATCGGTCGCGGTGATATACAGCGCACTACTCAATTGCTCAAGTACTTGTGAGGGATGAGCCCTACAATAACCACCAATATTAATCTCCCTATGATATGATTTTGTAGGTCGAAATCACTTATAAAAGAGCCTTTCGCAGTATTAATACGCACAACACTTATTCGACGACAAACGTTAACGTTGACAACGATCCGATTCATACCTACTACCTAGGAAGTATATTCTCTAATATCAATATCATTCGAACGACACAAACTCGGGATGGATAGGCTCCTACAAAAGGCTGTTGACGACCACAAAATTACAATATGGGTTAGCACCACCCGTGAATTCACAGAAGCGCTGCCCTTTCACCTCCTAAATTCCGGGTGGGGGGATTCTGGGAAGCTGATATGCTGCATTCATGTAAGAATCGTGATCAAACTGGCAGACTGCATACCTAACCTACCACATCATGTCTAATATTGACCCAAAAGCCAACTGACGGAGACGCTAAGCGGGCTGCAGAGGTACCCCTATCCGCGGGCACCTCTATAATGCCACGGTCGTGTTAATATTGCTGGCCAGGTTCATCTTGGAACGGAATGTAGCAGCTCGGTTGTTGGTGAGTTCAAGCACCCGTCTTCATCAAGGTCCCAGTACCGGTTTGACGTTAATGATCGGATGTGACGACTTGAGTGTAGCCTACTCGGTCTCTTTCGAGGATTCATCGTCTTCTCAGGCTAAGATCATACACGCCAGCGCGAATCTTGTGGTCCAAGAGGCTCTTCTCGATCCCATCCTGACCCGCTATTCCGTTCTCATCGTGAACAGTTTTTACTTGCGAACGCTTGAAGTGTAAGGGTGTCATAAATCTGCCTCATTGTTTCAAGATACAGGCTAACGGAACCAGCGACTTGATCCTCGGACTATCGAAAAAAATTCTTAAAAAAAGAGATGACATCCACCTCGTTATAACTGGGGTATCCATAGAGGCTCTAAACACCCTATCTCTCTATCTACCGGAAGCGGCTGCCCTGTCTTTAAATAATACAACCTATCCCGTCGATCTTCACAGTATTTCAGCAGGTAAGGAGAACTACGTTGCAGCCGCGCTGGAGACCGTTTTGGCGCTACTCGGCACACAACATTCCAGCAATATGGTGATATTCTTGCCAGCCAAGGAAGGGCTTGAGCTACGAAGACAACTGGAAAACGCATCGCTTGCTTCTGCCGAACGCCTCAAGACTTACACTGTCAATACCATATTCGAGCTTGAAACTCTAGAAAAAGAAATTGAAAGTGATGAAAGACCTGAGTGTATCATCATTGCGTCGCTTCCTGCGGGAGTTGTTGCCCGTCGCATACCAGTGGCAATCGTCATCGATTCGGGGTTCCAAGAAGTCAGATATTGTCGGTTTGGTTTCGCAAATCTGGCTAAAGTCCAGCCTATCAGCCAGGAAACCGCAAATGAAAGAGCCCGAATTGCGGGCTTGTCCGCCCCGGGAAAATGCTATCGATTATATAGTCAGGACCAGATGAATGGTTTCCAGAAAGCGAATACACCCGAGATCCAAAGAATGGCCTTAGATCATTTGATTCTTCAACTAAAATCTTTTGGTGTCGATAACTTCCTCCGCTTTGACTACTTGACATCTCCTTCAGCATCAATGGCAGCCGAAGCAATAGCTAGGTTGGTTGCAATCGGCGCTATCGATGAAAATGCGACATTGACCAAGCCTTTCGGGGAGTGGTTGGCGCAGCTCCCACTGAAGCCATTGCATGGAGCGATTCTGTTGAAGTCACTCGAACAGGGCTGTTTTGAGCAAATATTAACGTTGATAGCAATACGATTGTCAAAGGGAGACAGCTTCGATCATGAAAGAGGCGCACCGTTTATAGCCCAGGAAGGCGACAGCTTAACCTGGTTGAATATATACGAGAACTTCCTCAAATCCGGACCGGCAAGAGCGTCTTGGTGTCGGAAGCATGGCTTCAGCGAACAAAGATTGCTCAAGGCAACAGATATCAGGACCCAATTGCTTCGTATTCTGCAATACCGAGGGATTAGGGCGGCGAAGAGCGAGCTTGCCACGTCTACGACAATATCACGGTGCATCGCAATTGCATATAAACACAATTCCGCATTCCGAATTTCTAACGGGTTATTTCGGACCACTGAGGGATCACTGGTATAGTTGGCTCGGCCCCAATGAAGCGGTAACATCACATACTCACGATTATATGGTCTCTTAGGATGTTAGAATACATCCGAGTTCTGTCTTATATGTGAGTTTGTTTCATAAATGAACCCCGTTTCCTAAATAAAAAAAATCCTCAGTATGACTTACAAGTTAACAATCTCAGAATCTAAACCCGAGCTTGATCGTTTTTGAGGAGGTTATCGAGAGGGACGGCCAATTGTTTGCCAAAGACATCACGGTTGTTGAGAAGGATTGGATAAGTGACATTTGAGGATCCTGGATGATACTTTTGGATGGCTGTGGGACGGGTGAGACTCTCCTCCTTCGTAGGATTTAATACGGGAGCCCCACAGCAATGACGACACCAGGGCTATGCTCCACGCCAGAAACCAATGCAATGCGGGAAACCAATGAGAAAGCAGAGTGTCGATCTGACGTCCTAAAATACAAACACCAAGGCGCTATGCATAATGTAGAGGAAGAAAACAAACAATGTGTGATAGAGATGGCCTGTGTGGCGACATGAAGACGCAAGGGAAGGGGCAGTGGTGGTACGGACGGGTGATGAGGTTGTATTTGCCATATCTGGCAGGGTTGTACCGGTAGGGTCGACAAGATTGATCTGCTCTGAGGTGGAAGTGGAAGTGGGTGTAGGTTCCACGCCTGAGGAATGCATAGAACCATCATGAGTATTGGACGCAACGATAGTAGATGAGACTATTGTCGAATCAGTGGAAGGGTTAGGTGTCGGCGTACTGGTAGAAGATACCCTGACAGCGGGGTTGGGAGGTCCAAATCCAATCTTTTCATTTTCCATGTCGAAGACACTATATACGTTTCGTAGAAAAACATCTCCGATAAGCCACGCGCCATCGCGGACAACGCTCTAGATTACTTTGGGTCAACACTGGTGTTCTGAAACGTGCCCGGAAGGGTTGACGTACCCTTCCAACGATTAAACTCAAACAAAGCTCTTGCTTTGCGTCGATAGGATCTCCGACGTAGTCTTTGTGGGATATTTGGTATTTGTCGTCCCCGAATTGGAATTGTAGCGACATAGTGGTATCGCAGGCTTTAGTTCCTAGTGCGTTAATGCTGTCTTGGCCTTGGGGAAGCAGCAATGATTCATAGCTGGATTACGTACGAATATAAAATGTTTCGCCGTTGCTCTTGGTTCCGGGTATGAACTGATGGAGTTTCAGGGCATCGGCTGGAGGTATTAAGATCAGAGCAGTCCCTAGACCCGCGTTAACGTTAGGTTAGAATAACATGTCACTCTGGCGTCAAGTTTTTGGTCCGGTAAAGGCAGAGGGCCAACTAGCGAACCTGTATCGATGATTGTGGTGCGAAACTCTCCAAAATTGACACTTTTCCCGTCAAGAATGACATCAGACAACCGAATTGACCAGAGACCAGTCGTCGTGTTAACGTCGTAATACTTTAAAGCGCCGATACCACCTTCGATCCTGGTGTCATCGATCCCTCCCAATGTAACGGTTCCTCCATTTGCATTATCCGCTGTCCGATGGAGGTATGCCCCGAAAATATGTTTTGAGATAATATCCCGGGATATCTATGTATACGTATGGTTGAATGACATAAGCATATGAAGTAGGTAGATTCCAGGGTAATGTTCGCGAACCTACCAGGCTCTCAATAAACGTAGGTACTTTTAGAATAGATGCGGAGGGGAAACCTAGTCCGAGGATACCATCGACTGGAAAGCCAGTGAAGTCGTCGGAAACCATGTGGGCCAGACCAAATTCCATCTCACCGACAGTGATGGAACCAAAGGTCAAAGAATCCTTCGCAATGGATCCTTCAACGTTACCGCTGGCATAGGCTATAGAAAACGTTTTATCGCTGGCAAGGACTAGGGTTGAGCTGTCCTGTGGACCGAACGTCCTATGGGCGAGGCAGCTCTTGGACTCGCAATCGGCCGAAGGGATCCATGTGTCGGCCTGCGGTCATGTTAGATCAGGGCTACAAATTGGTGCTGCAAGCTCGGGTTTACAGCTTACGGATCCTGTGTCTACGACCATCCGAAAGGACTTCTTAGAAGAACCAAATCCAATATTGACCCAATACGCTAAATAGATCTGGCATGTTAGAAGACGTGGCTTTCTATGATAGAATCTCGCGTGGTGGGAATTGGGCAAATATTAAATGGGTAACGCGATGTGGATCGGAGAAACGGACATATATCATTGGGATCAGAATAGAGCTCAACTGGCCCGGAGGTTTTATCCTCTCTCCGGACGAGGGAAGAAAACGGGATTGCCTTCCTGCTCGCTGCTGATGCACCTGCTCTTCCTTCGAACTTTGCACTGGCGCGGGCAATTCTCAACTCATGGCGGCGGACAGCACTGGAAGAAGGTTCAATGGAGTGAAGTGTGCTCGGGTCAAACCCGGATGTTTTAGGCCGCCAGGGAACAAATGCATCTACCTGACTTATGCAGACAACAAAGAAAGTTATGGCGATTAGACGCATACCACCAGAAACCTGTCGGAATGGTTCGAGGCCAAGATAAGGATTGCGATACGGCTGGCTCGAATAAGTGGAGTGGTGTGCGAGGGACCTGTCCTCCTGTCGATGCGGGTAAACGGTGTTGAACTGCAAATGAAAATGGGGATGAAGTTGAAAGCAAGGAATTGTAGCAGGAAGGACCGAATGAATGACTACTTCTCCAGAACACAGAATAGAAAGAGGGGAAGGAGGTCTGGCGGGGTCGATGAGGAGGAGAGGACATGGACATTGCATTGGAGGGTCACTGTTATATCCGTTGACGCCTGAGCGTAAACAAAACCCTTAACTCGCCTCCCTTTACGGAATACTTACACGCGATGCCATTTCTGGCAAATCAGATTACCCCTGAAATCCGTTGCGAAGCTGCAGGCCAAGAGTCACCCAGACTACCTGAAATCGAAACACTAGCATCACAAACACAAGTGCCCAAGCGAGCAGCTACAGAGCGGGGACTGCAGTAGCTCCACTCGGGGGCCGTCCGGGACCCGTAGTTTAACCCCTCGAATGGATGACAACTGCAGCTCAACAAAACAGGGGGTTTGCTGGGTTGACATGCGGCCGGATGCGGTGTTTGATTGGCCCAACCGCCCGAAAACGGCGCCGCCTTGGGCTCTCAGTTACAAGCGAGGAAAGGCTCCTGGCCTGATGGTCCGCCGTACATATGTTGAAGTCGGCTATAGCTATCAACCCAATTTTCGAGGTGCATATCCGGGAGAGGTTGAGGATTGGCACGGCGGTGATTCGGCGGAGTCCAGGCTATAAAATGGCCCAGTGGACGCATGCCTGAGCCGTCCGATTTTCTTACTATAGCACTATTAGTCCGTTCTTGACTAAGACTCGAGCTACACGGAACCTTTCGAACCCTTACCTCGAAAAATACAAAGGCAGTACACGGTTAGTGATAGCCGAGGAGATTCTTGAGCAAAATGAGGTATGAGCACATCCGGAGGAAATGCGGGGTTGCTAGTTACTTCGCTCTAAAAATTCTGCTTTGTGATAGCATAATCGCCTCGAAAAACATGGGCTCGATTGCCTGGAGATCTGTTGTGCCGCAGGTCCGGCATCTTCACCAATCTAGTTTCTGCCGCTATCCATCTATTCTCTCAAGCGGGGGGGCATCCTCACGAAGCCAATCCTTATCCGAAACTTCCAACCCAAGGTAAGTTTTAGGCCTAGTAGTTAGTGGCCACACTCGATCCAACCTCGAAAAAACAAAGTGACCGTTGTTGTTCAATTCAAAATATTCACACGCTGCTAATCGCACATTTTTGTTTCCAGAACACCGGTTCACCGGATGAAAACCTTCACGCCCATGCAGCTTACGTGCAATTTCCAAACCACGCCCCCTCGGCCGGATGCGCCAGTGCTTTTGATAATGCCCCAAATTGCGGAATCATTCGCCGATGAGATGTCGAATATCGTAAGTTGCCTTCCATCCTGTAGCAATTGGGTATATCGGTCAATTGAGTCAACTAATTGGACTGTCGGGGACAACCAGCCCAACATCGATATTCTTGGCCAGAACGCCAATCCGAGGCTACTGATAAGTACGCCGCACGGAGACACGGCACATATTACTTCGCCGTCTGGTCTGGCCTGGAGGGTTGGATCTGGGACGCAGCTTTGAGGGGATGGACACTTGGGTGGATAGAGTAAGGGTCCAATTTTGTGAGCCTGTGATTGCCATATATAGGATCGAAGCACGGCAGATCCAACTTGCCTCCGATAGGTCTCTGCGGTGCTTTGAGCGGAAGGCCTTGAAATCAGGAGAGCTTAAAAGAACCCAGTTTTTACCATGTTTGTAATAAATTAGACAGAGCTTTTCTTCCATCGTACGAGATTGTCCAGTGCAGCCGCCACACGGCTGGGTTTTGCGTTGAAGATGTTGTAATTTGTAACTCGGCAACACGATTTCTCCAAGACAAAAACGTCAATAGATTTTCTGTTTTGGAGGTTCTGCACTGTTATTACATCGCCAAAGTGTGCAACATTGGCTTCATTCATCGCGAGCACGCTATTTCCTGTAGGTATTCGGCTCCATAGCTGCGAAGAACCAGCACCTGCGCCCTCCACCCGATCTATTCCAACATCACTCCCTCCGGCTTTCCGCCGTTACCAAAGCCTCCTTACACGTGACAACCAAAAAAAGGGATCTTTGGACTGTGGCTCCACAGCTGATCAGTTGAACGCACCAAGCTTTCCCGTAACAGTTATGGACGAAGACCGCAGGAAGAGGAGCAAGTGGGACGAGAAGGAGCGCAACGACCGTCACGACCGCTCTCACAGGGACCGGGACCGGGACCGCGAATATGACCGGGACCGTGAGCGTGACGGTGAACGATCCGGTCACAGATCAAGATGGGATGCTTCAAGCCGGAGGTCACGATCGCCCCGCCATCCGGCTGGTTCTCGACCTAGTCGGAGTAGAAGCCCCTCTCGGACCTCCGCAATGTCCCCTCGATTGCAATCGGCGGACTCCTCCAAGGTTGCAATTGATCCTGCAGCCGCCGCAGGTACGTGAACCTTGTATCCTGGCTCACCTGAGTTACTCGCGCTCACGTATATCGTGCACAGCTGCTGCTGCTGCTAGGATAAATGCTCAGCTCCAAGCCAAGCGAGGCATTACCACCGATACATCAGCCTTTAAGGTGGTTACGCTCCTTGCTCATACATTACCTAAATATCCCGACAATCATACTAATGCTAGCTTTTGCATAGTCCGCCACCCAGTCCCCAATAGGCCCCAAACCTTCCACCCCAACGGCCGGAATGAATACCGAAATACATATCCAGGATGGCGATTATATCAAAGATATCGAAGTGAACGACTTGAGGAACCGATACACATTAACCAAAGGCTCAACCCAAAAGATGGTAACACTCCTTCTCCACACTCTGAAAACCCCTAGACATCCATAACGCTCTTATTTGGGCCTTCGAATGGTTGAGGGTAACCTTGTAGCTGAACTATATTTGATGGCAGTTCCGAGCTACCCACCACAACCCTTTGTTGACGCTGCTGACAACCTAACCCAATTTTGTATAGATCAAGGAAGAAACTGGCGCGGGTAATTCTCACCCCCTCGTTCTTTTTCGGCTTTTGTTAGAATTGGGAAGTTCATATAGCTCACATAAGTCAAATACTCAAAGACGTCACGACAAGAGGAGCCTACTATCCCGATAAGGCGATGGCGACCCCACAGGTCAGTAGTATCGCCTGTGAATTCAACCGGTTCTTTGCTCCAGGCAATGTTGACGAATGGCCTAGAACCCGCCCCTCTACTTACATATCACCAGTACAACCAAGGAAGGCTTGGACAAGGCTGTCGCCAAGATCGAGGAGCTTATGAAGCAAGAGCTTGGGTCGCTCGTCGATGAACGTCGTTTTAGGCGGAGGGAGCCGGTTGAGCAAGTTGAGCGAGACGAGTTCGGTCGGGTAAGTTTCCGCGTGGAACCCCCCCGCGTCCCCCCGTGCCCTCATCGAGAGGCATCATATACTGATGGAACTGCCAGAGAAAATGGCCCGAGGAGCGAGTCCCCATTAACTTGGAACCGATCCCAGGGTTCAACCTCCGCGCTTCAGTTGTTGGTCAACAGGGCGCATATGTCAAACATATTCAACAGGAGACTCGTTGCCGAGTTCAAATTAAGGGTCGCGGCTCGGGGTTCATGGAGAACGGAACCAACCGCGAGAGTGATGAGCCTATGTATCTTCATGTCACGTAAGTCGCCGAAGTGGACAGCTCGGTTTCGATGATGGCTAACCTACTTTCTCATGCGCCCTATAGAGGTCCGGACCCGAAGGAGGTCCAGCATGCGAAAGAGCTTTGCGAGGATCTCGTGAAAAGTGTGACCGACCAATATGAACAATTCAAAGCCAATCCAACCCCTCCAAGGTTTGGCAGTTACGGAGGTGGTCACGGAGGGGGTGGTCACCATCACCACAACCATCACAACCATCAGGGCCAGCAACATCATTATGGGCAGCATCAGAATTATGGGTCCCACATGCAGCAGGTATACGAGAGATGCCTTTGACGTTACTAAAAGACATGAATGTTTTGGCTAATCGTATAGTCGCCGCCGCCGCCGCCGCCGCCCGGCCCAAGCAACGACACTCCGCCGCCTCCGCCGCCGCCTCCCGGAGGCTCATCCTCTCCGCAGATATCAGCTGCGACCCCCGGAACCGCTCCCTCAACAGCTGATTACAGTACACAAGCGCAGCAATATAATCCGTACACTGCCTATGGACAGGCCGATCCTTATGCTGCTTATGGTGGTTACCAAGCGTACGCCGCTTATTGTAAGCCTGAACCCCCTCCGTGTTTGGCCCCTGAAGTAGATAGACTTCTGACTCTTATTTCCACCCTCAGATGCACAGTATTACGCCGCAGCGCAGCAACAACAGCAGCAGCAAGGTCTTGCGCAAGCGCCTGGCTCTGCCGGAGCACCAGGAACTCAGTCAAACCCCCCTCCACCTCCGGGCCCAAGCTATAATGCCGTAAAACCGCCACCTGGGCTGTAGTACAATGTTCAATTCCTGTATTTACTATGAATTTGCTCCGCTGTGTGGATTTTACCGAACCACAAACTTAAGTTGATGCATACCACGAATTTGCGGTTCAATTCCTTGTAAGCACGGCTAGCCTCTTAGAGAAAGGTACATAGCGAAAGGGTTCCTCATGGCTTGAGGAGACCCTCTAGAAATTTGCAACGGCTTAAATAGTGTTTATCGAATCGGTGCCTGCGGACCAGCCGGGTATTAAAAGGGTTCGCCTGCATATCACGGTCCTGAAACTTTATTGGTGTCCCTGAAGGCCGATGTTCGGATAACAAAAGGATAAAACTGTCCGGCCCTTGACGCTTGGAACGACAGGCCACGCCGAAAGCAATTGTCGATGAGCGAGCCAGCAGCCCCAGGTACTTTTGCGATTAGTCACCGGCAGGAACCCATGAAAATTGTGGTAGCGTGCAATACTAAAATACTCGGTCGTCACGGTCAAACTGCAACAAACCACCAACAAGCCTCTCGAACCTCTATTCTTAAGCTTCTAGGTGAGCTTAGAAGAACAGAAAGATGCTTCCGATAGCGTCACGACCTTTGATATTGCAGAGGCGATTCCTTTTAGCAATCCCTCGCAACCTCGGATCCGCGCGCCAGACAGTCGGTTCAGGTAAACGTCAATCAAGCTCATCATCGACATCCGCGCTCGCATATAAAGCTCTACATCGAAGGGTGGCCCCACTGCCAACCACGGAAACGGCGCCATGGGACGCCTCTACAGCTGTCTCCTCAATCCTCTACGAAACGCCGCTCCCGAGTGCCGCCCCACCCAAGCGTCATATTCTTAATTGTTTGGTCCAGAACGAACCTGGCGTTCTTTCACGGGTGTCAGGAATCCTTGCCGCTCGCGGGTTCAACATCGATTCATTGGTGGTCTGCAACACCGAAGTCGAGGATTTATCCCGAATGACGATTGTCCTAGGTGGCCAGGATGGAGTCGTCGAGCAAGCAAGAAGGCAGCTCGAGGATCTAGTTCCAGTCTGGGCTGTCCTCGATTACACAACCTCACCCTTGGGTTTGTCGAAGTCCACGACCTTTTAACATCCTCTTAGGGGGAATATGGTACTGACGAACGGCCTTCCAGTTCAAAGAGAGCTTCTCCTGGCCAAAGTTTCCATTCTTGGGCCCGAATATGTCGAAGAACTCCGCGCCCACCACCGGGAGATGACATCCGAGCAACCAGCTGATAGCATTCGACTGGAAGACTCTGGGGACTTTCACCCGGCGAAGCTCCCGGCGTCGCAGGCATTACGGCATAAGATGGAGCACCTGGACGCAGTTACTCATCTCACACATCAATTCGGCGGCAAAGTTCTCGATATTAGCACAAATAATGTGATCGTCGAAGTGTAAGCCAACTGTTCTACTTCTCACTCTCGCAAATACGAACTCACGTTTATATACAGCTCAGCAAAGCCCGCCAGAATTGATGCATTCATGAAGTTGATCGCACCATTCGGTATTCTTGAATCAGCCCGTACCGGCCTCATGGCGCTGCCTCGTTCGCCTCTTGAAGGTCAGCAAGAAGACTCGGAAGCGCCTAAAGATGCCATCGATGTTGTTGATGCGAGCACTCTCCCCCCTGGCTAGTCACCGAAACTACCCGGTGATCAACCGCATCGAAACATGATTATGGCGCTGAGCGACCTGCTTCATATTAATCTGTATCTTTTGTATAACACGATACATGTACATTAAAGTATGAAATGGGAAATTGAACGTTATTCAATATTGTCGCGATGGCCCGGGTATCGATGCGTATTTGAAGAAGAATCCATGCAAACAGGAACCTGAAAGAACCCAAAACTAAAACCGAAACTCAGTGCCCCGAAAATTTCCCGAAACTACCCAATTGAAGACGAAATCGTTTTTGGCCTATGCGGAGACCAGCTCCTCCTGCCCCAATACCTAGGAAGTCGGAGCTAGCTTAAGTGAACATGAGCGCCTATTCCACTTCCTTGGAACTTTAATCTTTCTTCCCACCGTCCTATCCTGACGTTACATTGTGCTTTCGCGTCAATTCTAAGCATCCCGCCAACAGCTTTCATGAGGGTTTCGTAACCAACTCCTTTCAAAGTCCACTGCACAGGAAGCCTAGGGGTTTCCGAGAGGCCAGGGGGGATAGCAAATTGATAGGTGTAATTCAAGGTCCCTAGCACCGTACCATTGTGACTGGCAACTCCAGTTATATCTGATATGAATATTGTGTCTTTTTTGAACGGATTCCTCAATTCGAACGAGCCTGTTGAACCGAGAACATGTAGGGTTGCTGATTGAACGAAACGCGGGGGGTCGTTGGGGTCAACGTCTGGCGGGTTTGGTGAGCTATCGTGGGGGGGTGGCGGGAGCGGAAGATCGAATTCTAGGGATCCTAGTGCCTCCGAAAGAATCGGGAGACATGGTATAGATGCTTTATGCGCCTTAACAGTAACGGTGGCATTTCTCCCTTTAATAGTAATATGTTAATACCTTTGTGCTCATATTGGGTAAGATTCCAAATAGAGGAAAGATATGGGAGAGGAGGGGTTAGATATGCGAACCAGAGACGTAGTCATCCAACAGTGCCATTCCAATTGCGCTAGCCCGTTCCCCACCATCTCCAGGCGCCCAATAGGCTTCCACAGCGACGTGGTTCTCCCCCGAGCCCACGACAGCGTTCAAAAGCGTCCCGTTCCCCAGAATGGTCCCATTCTTGGTAAACAATATGTTGAGATACGGAATTGTGGCGGTGTAGTTTGTTGGGTTGAAGAAGGCTACTTCCGCACTCATTAAAACGGATGATTGTGTCGATGATAGAATATTAATGTTTTTTGGTCTTGGGTGTATTTCATGTAGCGTGTGGTTCTCTGCAATCGTAGTGTTTCCCGGTTAGAGCAGTTCCGTCTGGCGTATGAGGTGTTCCAATCCATATCACGGGCTCTCACTAGCTCCACAGTTGGATCCCTTTGTCTTCCGGCTCAAAAACGGGCCTTGTTGGCACCACGGAAAACACTGACAAGTACCCTACCCAGGCCATCCAGTAGTGTACTCTCTTTTCCCCAGGGTAACTCCTACCTCCAAATACCTTTTGGGCCGCTTATATAGGTCTCTCACGAGGATCTAGTGCGTGGAAGTCCATACATACCTCCTTTGATCACAATATCACCTTTAGCAGGTATGCCTCTGATGACAAAGGCGCCTAAACTAGCAATGCCGACCTTGACATCCGCTGTTCCATCAGCTTCTAACTTGACACCACTGCCTCCCCCGAAAATTATCTTCTGTACAACTTCCGAGAAAACATCGGGATCCGTTATCTTTAAAGGAACGTTCTCCACTCTAGCCCTGATCTCCAGGTCGTGGGTTTTTGTCCGCTGAACTGTTGTAGCTGGTGCCCACTCAGGGACGTGAAATTCGCCAAGCTTCCGGCCGATGTAAAATATATCAGCATTCGCGATGACTTTTGATACATCAAGAGGCGCATTCATCTCCTGAGGAAGGCTAACGATTGCCTGCACTGTCGCCGAAAGCTGAGGTGAGGCTTCGGGGCTGTCGGGGTCTGCATCCGGATTTGGTAGCTGGAACTTGACATCATTAAGAGAAAATGATTTGAGAATGTCTCTCAGAGCGTTCCCACCCGGTACAGGGATAGGGAGGGTGACCGAGCTTAGAAGCTCCTCAAGCCAAGCCGGTAATTTGGAGTCCTGCTCATCGGAAGGTAGGCCCCTCACATATGCGGTAGCAGTTTGTCCGTGAACGTATTGACCCAAAAGATCATCAAGAGGCGAGGTCCCGGTTCCAGGGCACACTTCTATGAGAGCAAAAGGAATTGACCTTATAACTCCGGTGACATCCACTACTATTGGTGTGAACGGCCGCATATTAACCATAGAAGTTCTGGCCACGGCTACCTCAATAAATTCGTGGTCGCAAGAGCGGAGTAGCACCGAGAAGCCAAGAGGGGGGACACCAAAGTTGATAGGATATTTGTTTTGGACTTCTACTGTGACATTAGCCCCCAGAGCCTTTTGCTCGGGTAGTTGTATCTCAGCGAGGTTTAAGCGGGAAAGCTTGAGTGCAGGAAGTGACGGGATATCTAATGATTATTGTCAGAGCGAAAATTTTCTTCCCTTCCCTCCTCTCTCCTCGAAAACAATGAATATGGGGTTTCTTACCTTTTAGGACGATATCATGAATGACCGTATGAGTACCCAACGGGAAGATACCAGATGTGAGAGGTATATCCGATTCTACCTGCACCTTCAGGGAATGTATTTTCCCGGAGAGATAATCATCGATCGCGGGCATAACATTCTCGAGTGATGATGGGGTTAGGTCGCAAATTATGTCGATATCAGTGAGCTGCTTGTTCTTTAGGTTGACAACGAATTCTGGGTACGAGGCGGCCCCTAGTGCGCCGCCCGGGTATTTCGGTAGGTATAAAAGGGCTTTTGAAGAGCCAATTTTCACTTTACCGACTATGTACCCAACCAAGTTGCCTAACTTCCTGAGCGGAACACTTTCCACTCGCTCGGCGTCTAGACTGACCTGACCCTGTATCCGAACCCGGATCCCATCTTTAGTAAAAGAGCTAACCGATAGACTGTTAAGTTGAACGTTTGTTGCCTTCTTAGCGTATTCTTGCACAGCTTCGGGAAGCATAAACCCAAGAAATAAGATCGATAGGGTGGCGAAACACAGCAGTATAAGTGTGATGATGAGCACACGAGGAGAGTTTCTGGTCTGCTTTATCCTTTCGTGGTCGGAACGAGTGGAAAGCGTCTGACTACTGTTGCTGCCGCGGCGGTTTGCCGTCGGGGGTATTAAAGGGGTTCGCTCGGTGGAGTGAGAATCGAAGTCGTGGCAACTGCCATCTTGAATGGATGCATCGGATGTTCGTAGTAAGGGGGTGTCGGCGAGAGTTTGGTCGCTGTCATCGTTGCACGGCAGGGGAAGCACCGGCGACGTCGCGCCGTACGAGGGAAGCGGTGGAGATTGTGCTGTCATCTAGTGTGAGAAGTCGACCATCTGCAGGAGCGTTGGGACGGCCGAGAGACCACTTGGACTACCCGCACGTACTCTGAGGAAGCGAGCGAGCAATTTCCCGGTTTAAACGTCAAAGAGGGAGGCAGAGGAGGTATCGATGCAGGGACGTTGGGTCCAAGGAGAAGCTATCAACGGGTGGAGACGTTGGGATGCTGGTGGGTGGGATGCAATGACGAAGTCGGAGTTTCATGCACGGGATGCGGTCACAGCCATAAATTGACTGGTTCTTAGGTAATCAGGCGAACCGACTTACAACCAACCTTCCATTCACAAAAATGATATCCGGCCTCGGTCGCGGCTTTACACAGGTCCTCCGAACCCCTTGGGTTCGAGCACCTAAATTCCAATGCGCTCGCCCCGCCCGTGGGAATTGCTTGCATACAGCTGCAGCTGCGGCCCCTGCGGTTTCCCCCCGCCACTTTCTCTCTATTGCAGACGTATCGCCGGGCGAACTTGTCGCCTTGGTCACCGCTGCCCAGAGGGCCAAACATGCGATCAAGGGCGGGAATTCGGTTCCCTCAAATCTCCTTAACTCCCTTTCTGGCAAGACTGTCGCCATAATGTTCTCCAAGAGAAGCACTCGGACGAGGATTTCAACGGAGGGGGCGGTGGTTTACATGGGGGGGCATCCAATGTTCCTTGGAAAGGATGACATCCAGCTGGGAGTGAACGAGTCCCTGTATGACACCTCCAAAGTCATATCGTCGATGACCTCCTGCATTGTCGCCCGGGTAGGCCCCCACAAAGACATCTTAGATTTAGCGCAGACGTCTTCAGTCCCAGTGATCAATGCCCTATCCGATGCATTCCATCCTATGCAGGCCATCGCGGACATGCTCACGATTACCGAAGCTCAAGGGTCCCACAACCTCTCCGGTTTAAAGGTTGCCTGGGTTGGAGACGCGAATAACGTCTTATACGACTTAGCTTTGGCATGTTCAAAACTTGGTATCAACGTCAGCGCTGCTACTCCTGCCGGTTATGAGGTGGATCCTAGTATTTGGAAACTAGTTCGAGATTCCGCCCTCGAAACCGGCGCCTTCATCGAAAACGTCCACGAGCCTGGATTGGCGGTTAAAAACGCAGATTATATCGTCACAGATACATGGGTATCTATGGGTCAAGAAGAGGAAAAACTGAAGAGATTAAAGGACTTCACCGGCTTCCAGATCACCGACGAACTAGCCTCCAAGGGTGGTGCAAAACCGGATTGGAAGTTCATGCATTGCCTCCCTCGGAAGCCTGAGGAAGTCAGTGATGATGTATTTTATAGTTCCAGGTCACTCGTATTCAATGAGGCGGAAAACCGGTTATATGCCGCTATCGGTAGGTCTGATTTCATATACCTTTGAGCCTATTGGACTTCTTCGCTGACTGTACTGTGTATCTCAAAGCCGCCCTTGAAGCGTTCGTGGTGGATGAGGGTAATATATTGGTATAAACCGCTAGGAAGGAATGGAAACCAGTTTTTAGCACGGTGGGGTTTCCAGCCAGCTATATCGTATCTTTGCGAACAATATATGTGTACATACGGCGGTTGGCATGGACTTTGAGGTCTTCAGATTGGTATCATTTCTATTGAAATCACTCAAAGTAGCCCCTGATCTATGGACCAGATTGTACAGAGCCTTGGTTCCCTTCGCTGAAGCAAACACGGAGGCGTCTTGCTTGCTGATGGGCTTCTTTAGTGGAACGTCATCCAAGGATCAAAGCGTATGTAGTATGTACAGAGAAACACTGCGCTCGTGTAGGCGTCTCGGTACCGACCTGCTCCCGCGGCGAGAATGAGCTAACCAATGCCCGCGCCCAAAAATCCCGGCCATTTCAGCGTGGATTGTAGGGTTAGCCGCTACCAGAACATCAGCCTCCTTGGCTCGGAGAGGGTACCCTTCTCAATCCCTGCGGCCCTTCTGAGCCCCCGTTAAGTTGCTTCAGATCGGAGAAGGCGCTTCTCGCCATATCCTCGATGCTGTTGAATATCCGGGTCGGGTTGGCATTTTGAATCCACCTCACGACACCCTCTATTTCGGAATTCCAATCATCCTTCATTGTTTCTAGGATGTCGGACCTCGTCTGAACGTATGCAGTACGTGGTTTGGGTGGAGGTGGAGGCTCTAATATCGAGTTCAGCGCCTTGTCGGAGTCTCGTAAAAGTCGGGAGGATAGTCTGGTTTGCTCTTGATGCTGCCGGACGGTCAGGTATATTACCGATGTTGTGAGGACAAATCCTCCCACCTGCAAAGAGTGTTAATTACCGTAAGCGTCACGATGGAAATCTAAAAGGGAGGGTCTTATCTACGCACCAGGCCGTTTAAGCGTCCCATTTGAGCGGAGTAGGTCGGGCCCCCTTCGTAAGAACGGCAGTGCAGGATCGCGGTTGCTTGAACAGGTTTTATCGGGGATTGGAGCATTTATACGGCGTGATTCGGCCGACAAGGTTCAGAGCAGAATCAAAGTACAACACCAAAAAAGAAAACCTTTCCCACTGCACAGAACATTCTTATGCATCCGGTCTATAGCTCGAGGCTCAAAATCGGTCTCCAAAATGTCGCACATACACCACCGGTAAGCCTATAGCGGTCTTTGTAATGAGTGCAGTAGCTAATAAGATCCCAATGCAGCATGCTCGGGCGCAAGTCGTCCCACAGAACCGCGATGCTACGGAACCTGGTCCAATCGTTGATTGAACATGAATCCATACGAACCACCTATCCCCGCGCGAAAGAGGCGCAGAAGGTGGCAGAGAACTTGATCACATTGGCTAGGAAAAACACCGATGCCTCGAGGAATGAGGCCAAGAAGTATCTCTATGTATGTTGGGGCAATCTCTAGACTTGTGAACCCTCCAGGCGCAGTGAATAGATCTGACTGTTGATTACAAAATTTATTAGACAGATGCGTTAAATGGCAAGCTTTTCGGTCAGATCCGAGAGAGATACGCCCACAGAGATGGTGGCTATACTCGAGTACTTCATATTGAACCGTACAACGGTGACGCTGCCCCCTCAGCGATCCTCGAACTAGTAGATGGCCCCAAGGACATGAGATTCGCCATGACGGCGAAAGCAGTAGCTCGGAATACATATGAGGGGACACCACTGCGCCCTACAACGAAAAAGAACGTTGAAAAAGTTACACGGTTTCGGGCTAACGGAAAGGAGGAATTCCAAAGTGTGGTAAATTACTTTGTAGCAGCATTTGAAAAGAAGTATAGCCGGGGCAGGAGTAGCGATGGGGATCAGAATCCCGAGCCCTCCAGTACACCTGGAGATAGCGACTCTGGAGCAATCGCTCCTCGCGTATGAGTCCCAGTGACTGACAGTTCTTCACGGGTTTACATGATCGGTGGCATTTCGATGGCGTTGAATTTTAACGGTTTCTCTTTGTATATAGACGTCACCTTGGCCTTGCCAGTCAAGGCTACTGAAATGGTCTGCTGAAGATCTCAAAATCACCCACGTGTGGCGAAGATTCGCGGACTAGCTAGTCCCTACACCGGATGCCTCACGATAGTAGGTAATTGCAGCCCCAACGGTTACCAAGTTTTCGCCGGCCCCAGCCTTCGGCAAGAACGAGGCGCGAAAGACCGGTTGGCTAGATTCTCCCAGAGTGGTGACACACGTCCGTGAATCCATTGACCAAACTTTGGTTTTCCCGTCGAACGAACTACCACAGTCATTAGTGTAAGTACGATAACCTGGTACAATAACTCGGGTGTATCAACGGACCTGGTAAGTAAGAATTGACCGGTTTCGCTCCACCCCACGGAGAAGACCCAACTGGTATGCCCGGTAAAATTGAAAACTTGTTCACCAGAGTGGACATCATATATTGCAATAACCTGAAAATCACCACAGACGGCGAGTAGTTTACCACTGGGCGAAAAGGAGACGTCCCTCACCGGTTTCATAAGCCCTCAAAAAGACAGCAAAGTCAGACCATGACGGTGCACATCGCGGGATTCAAAGGTCTTACCGGTCAGCGAGTGTAGCATTCTTCCGGTCTCATTGTTGAATATGTAGACACCACCGTTTTCGTGCCCTGACGCAGCCAGTTTTCCATCTGGGCTCTTCCCAAAGACGGCCGTTAGGTGTACGAACTCCGTATTTTATTTCCGCAGGGGGTGCGGAGTCTTACCAAATCGACACACTGCGTAAAAATATTCTTGGTTTCGTAGTCTCTTAGTTGTAACGGGGGGTATTTATCCAGATCCCAGATCCTGATTCGCCCATTATGTGAACCGGTCAGGCAGCGACTTCCATCTGCGGACAATGCGATGGCCCATACTTGGCCGCCCTTGTTGGCATCTTTTGTTCGTGCGCCCAAGGTTTCAGCCGCAGATCATCGAATGGGACACGGGTGGATCGGGGAGATGGTACGGACCAATGATCTCTCCATTGGGCTCTAGATTCTCAAGGTCCCATATTTTTAAAGAACCTTCGAACCCTGCGGACACGGCACGACTGCCCGTCCTGCTGGTGGCGATGTGATGGCATCCAAGCCTGTGCGCATCCGAGAAAGTGTGCACCAGTGGATGCCCGGCGTCCTTGGTGCTATGGAGTTTTATAGAAGAAGAGCCGGACCCGGACAAGGTATAATCTGCGGTTACACCTAGAGCATATATTGCTGATTCGTGCGCTATATTGTCCAGCATCGCGTTAGCGTGGGGTGTACCGTGCCGGTGACATGCTAAAGGAAGTCGGAAGTGCCACACCATTGTCAATTGCGTGTGCCGTGAGATATTGCTTGGACTAACGGCCAGCGGCGTCAGAGTGTAAGCGGGCAATTCAACTGCTGGGAGACGTGGATGTTGCGGGTGTATCGACGTATCTTACCATGGTGTTTGCAATTTGACCGGGTTTTGTTTGGGTGTGGTTGTCGAGCTTAAGCCTGTCCAGCTTCTTTCGCGAGTTGGCGGTGCCAATTCGGTTATACTTTTGAATCAAGTACCCCAAACGTACTATGCCGGATTTTATATACCGAAGGACGGGCAGGCAAAGCCAGAGTTTCTCGATGTTGAATATTTATTATCTTCCCTCCGATAATTCGTAGGAACCGCACGATTATACTGTGAACTAGACGCCTACGCCGTTGCTTCGAAGCCCGTACGTGGAGTGCAACTCTACGAACGCCCTGCGATCGAGGGTTTCCAGGAGTATTCCAATTGGTGATATAGTACACGGCCGGCCACTGGACTGGCTCGGCCAAAAATATCTTGAACGTATATACAAGCCTTACTCTGCCGCCGCATAAAAACAGGTAAACCGGGGTGGGGGAAGCCCGAAAATACCAAACTAACTGATGGGCCGAATCCGGTGAGGGGTATGCGAGTAAGGTGGCATTCGGCCCGGTTGGGATTGCGGAAAAAGTGGATCTCACGTTGGAGGTTGGCTGCTTGAACTGCGACTGCTATCTGCAGATGGAGTGGGCGCTCCTACGCCGTCCTTCCACATTTGCCTGATATCGTTCACACATGTCGGACATAGGTGATGTGACCGTTTAATAGATCCACAGCCAGGGCATTCATTGAGAGCGATGATGTCTTGTAATGCCTTCCCCGCTAACTGCCGCATGCGTTTTCGAGAGTGACTCTGCTTCTTTTTGGGAACAGCCTTCAGAATGGACTCCCATATGTCGGATATGATTGGTGGGATGTTTATTGTCAAGCCGATGGCAAAGGTTGGGGCCATGAAGGGCCATATTGATGAACGGGCGGGCTGGCGGTAGAGAGATCTCGAGAGCAGCGACAAAGCTGGGTAAGCACCCGTGGTAGCGTGGCGAGCGAATATCGACGCCATCCGGAGGCTGTCTGTGGAACGGGTCCGGGAGGGGAGGTGGAGGGGATGGTAACGGACCACACGTACTCCGACGGCACGGAGCAGTGAGACGCTGATGCCGGTGCCAGTGCCGACGCTGTGCTCTGGAGGCGATTGGCGCGGTCCCGGTGGTTGTGCTGTGTATGGGGATTGAGATTGAGATTGAGATTGAGATTGGGATTGGGATTGGTGGTGGTGTATTTTTGCCTGAGCGTGATTGCATGCTTTTTCCGGTGCAGCAAGCGAGAGCGACAAGCGAGCGACAAGCTCTCCTGAGGTTCTGAGATCCCCCTGATTTCTCCCTTCCCTCCTTCACCTCCTTCCCATTCCTTCCTCTTCACATCTCTCAACCACCCTTATCGCCGTCTCCACAACCCCGAACACGTCGAGGACCCGGCCACACTGACGCCCGGTCACGGATCTTTGGTTCATATTTGGTTAATTGACGATTCCTTCGACGCATTGACGGATTCGCGTGTAATCAAACCCACGACACCTAATACCCAGCTCGCGCCTTCATCCCTCCTATACAAACCATAATGTCCGCTTCTGTTGCAACCGTCCACCCCAGAAGCCATGTCGGTTTCGACAGCATCACCCAGCAAATCGAGCGAAAGCTCCTGAAGCGCGGTTTTCAGTTCAATGTCATCTGTGTCGGTCAGTGAACCCGCCCTCGTAGGGTGCATAGATATAAATGTGTGCCATTGAGCTAAATATCCATCCTGAAAATAGGTCAAACCGGTCTCGGAAAATCAACACTGATCAATACTATTTTCGCGTCCCACCTCATCGACAGCAAGGGCCGCCTTGCCCCAGATGAGCCGGTTCGGTCCACCACTGAAATACAGACTGTCTCACATAGTGCGTCCCGCGTTCGGTGGTCTTGCACCTGCTCCCCTGGGTGGTTCGAGCAACCATATGCTAATCACGGATACGCCATGTCTAGTCATTGAGGAAAACGGTGTCCGTCTCAGGCTGAATATCGTTGACACCCCTGGATACGGAGACCAAGTCAACAATGATAGATGGTGTGTCTCGTTTGCACCTGTTAGCGATGGCTTGAACTAACCAATATTTACGCTAATAGTTGGGATCCTATTGTCAAATACATCAAAGACCAGCATTCAGCCTACTTGAGGAAAGAGTTGACAGCCCAAAGAGAGCGATACATCCAGGATACCAGGATTCACTGCTGCCTCTTCTTCATCCAGCCTTCAGGACACGCGTATGTTGCAATAAGAACTTCACAGCATAGTGCTAGGGCATACTGAAACGATTCCCATTTTAGTTTGAAGCCCATCGACATTGTTGTCCTAAAGAAACTGTCTGATGTCGTCAACGTCGTCCCCGTCATTGCCAAGTCCGACTCTTTGACGCTGGAGGAAAGAGCTGCTTTCAAAGAGAGGGTACGTACCGGCTTCCCGAGCGGGGTACGGCGTTCCTTTCCACACGCTAACCGCCATAACAGATCAAGGAGGAGTTTACCTTCCATAACCTCAAAATGTACCCCTACGATAACGACGAACTTGATGATGAAGAACGTGCGTTGAACGCTCAGATCAAGGTAAGGAGGAACTCAGGATGGAATTTGTAGTTCGGATACGCTAACCAAACATAGAACATCATTCCATTCGCCGTTGTCGGTTCCGAAAAGTCCATCATCGTTGACGGAAAGCAGGTCCGTGGCCGACAAAACAGATGGGGAGTCATCAATGGTCAGTCCCAAGCGCAACCGCTAATCGTACTATACTAATATTGAGATAGTTGAGGATGAAAACCATTGTGAATTCGTTTATCTTCGAAATTTCTTGACCAGAACTCATCTCCAAGATCTCATTGAGACGACATCCCAGATACACTATGAAACGTTCCGCGCGAAGCAGCTCCTTGCCTTGAAGGAGAGCAGCGCTGCAGGTGTCACGACGGGAAGCAGGCCAATCTCGCCTTCTGCCGACAGAGAGCTTGGTGCTAGCCGCAACTCCCAGAGGATGACCATGAACGGCGGGGGATATTAGGACCATTCAACCTTTGTTCCGGGCATTTAAACCTCTTTTAACCCCTTCAGCCACTTTCATACACACCTCGGTTTGACATAGAATAGCGCTCGGTTCTCTGTTACGCCACGCTCACGATGTTTCCCTTTCTCTACCTTCCCATCAGGGCCATCAGGGCCTGCATGTTTCTTAATATTGATCTTTTGAGCCCTACTTCCTTTTTCGTGTGTGTGGGGAAGCAGCTTAACCAGTGGTATGTAAATTTTTTAATTTTATATTTTGAACAGCCAGGCTGGCCACCGGAGTCCGATATTCTATCCATTGAATAACTTGACCCAACGTCAATACAAGGTGGTGATAAGGGTCGTCTGGTTCTCGTAGCATCTCAGCTAGTCCCAGCGGAGTTGTAGGTGTGATTCTCCATATTAGATCTGAAGCTTGGCGCTGTTACATATATCGGTGATAAGATTTCAACTATATCGTCCAGCTATAGAAACACAAGGTTTAATAGAGACCGACGAAGCCGAGGAGGCTGGTAATAACAATGGGAAGGAAACAAGCAATGACGATGACCCTAAACCCCAGAAATCCAAAGCCAAGAAAGAACACAAGGTTTAATCCGTGCCATTTATTTTGCTGAAAATGTGGCCTTCGAGTTCGGCGTAGGCTCTCGTCAAGTCATCATTGACAATGATCTTGTCATGGACTCCAGGCGTCTCCGCAAACTCGAGTTCTTTCTCCGCTTGTGCTAGCCTGCTGGCGAGGCTCTCCGGCGTCTCGCTGTTCCTCCCCTCGAGTCGCTGCCTTAGTACCTCCACTGATGGCGGTCGTACAAATATAAATGTGCACGTTTCGTTCAGGTCCGTCCCTTTGACCTGCTTGACCCCCTACACATATTCACATCTATCAGCTATCCCGAGCTCACCAAGGAGAGGGGAAAAAAGATGTTTTGAAAGGGAATCGGGAAAACCGCACCTCCATTTCGATGTCCAAAATGCAAACTTTCCCGCGATCTTGCACATCTTTCACGGCCTGGATTGAGGTGCCGTACATATTCCCAGAAAACTCGGCGGTCTCAATGAACTTGCCCTCTCCGATCAACCTGCGGAATTCATCCTTCTCTGTGAACCAATAAGCCTTTCCATGTTCCTCACCATCTCTTGGGTTTCTGCTGGTGTCTGTGATCGTTGGAGCGTCCAGCCCTAGCTTTAGCACGATGACTGGCTATAGTCAAAGAGGAGGGGGGGGGCCGCCACTTGACAGAACGTACGGGATACGGAGACTCCAAAAGTATCCGGGTGCTTGGCTTGGAGTTCTCTGAGGAGGGTTGATTTCCCTACACCGGATGGTCCACTTAGAACAACGATGGGTAACTTGGCTGGAAGATAGATATACTTGTTAGCCACCTCGAAGTGGGTATTTGGAGGACCGCAGGCCCCGCGTCGGCGTATCTAATGCTTACTCGAAGACATAGTATTTAGTTGTCGTCGGAGAATTTGTGAGCGTTGTAGGGTCCGCAAGAGGTGCATAGGCGGTTACGGTTCTCAGCAATGCAGTGTTCTATTTGGTAGGGAGTCGACAGGTCGGCTGGGCCACGGTAATCGAGCTACGAGATTATCGTCCTTCCGCTGGTGCCAACGCAAAAATCGCCAACAGACCAAAAATAACATCAATTGATTCAAGAGTCATGCTAAATACTGAAATAGAACAAAGTGCAGGAAGGTCTTCCACTTAGCCCTGCGGATGGCGAATGGAAGCAAAAGAATGCCCGGACCAGAAACTCCATCGCTGATGCAAGATAATAAACAATAGAAACTATTTCGCCCTAGCCTAAGTTCGTAATCGCTTATTGTTATTATCTTCTTGCCCGAGGCCTTCCACCTCCCTCTTGACTAAATTGCCTGGATGATATTGCACATTCAAGCTCTTGTTGGACGCTTCCGCGAGGATTGGGCGGTTCATCATATCGCTACAAACGGAGATGGTTAGCTGAAATACCCTCAAGGCTTACTCTTTTAGAGTAGGAGCTTACTGGACAGGTACGCCATCAGAATTTCGTTTCGGAGCATTAAGAGGTGGATACATCTTCTGTCCCGTATTGTTTGGATTCGTTAATGTCGGTGCCCGAAAACCGCGATTTCCCGGAACTGGAGCCGCCGAAACACCAATCGGCCTAAATCCATTTGCCCCAGGAGGTTGAAAGTTCGGCTTGGGTATCGCTGGAGAGTCCGACGGCATATCTCGGAGCCCGAATTTTGCTCTAGAGATGGGAGTTGATTTCGTGTGATCAATCCCCGCGGTCTTTTTGATAGAAGGGCTTTGCAACTGAGGGTTGAAGGCTCCCTCTTTGACCACCGCATTGTCAAGAGCAACGCGAGCACTGAAGAAGGACCCTGGTGGAATTTGTGGCGCAGGAGGTTCCGGTCTCCCCGGACCTGACAAAGGTACTGAGTTGCTGCCCCGCTGGTCTTGTCCACTTGTTCCTGAACTTGTGCCCGATGCGAGTGGACGATTCATGATTGCTGCTGGAAGCTGTTGTCGCGCAGTTTCTTGAGGATTATTACTGTTAGGCTGATTCATTCTGGTAGCTGGGGCTTGGACTGGTGCGACAGGTCCCCTTTGCTGCTGCAAGTTGTTTTGGGCGGGTGGTGGTTGATTTGAGGGCCTGTTTGCAACGGCTCTGTGTCTATCGGTTTAGTACGCGGAGAAGGGTATTCTGAAGGGCAAAGGGTGTGCTTACGACGGCGCGATTATCAGGGCATCGTCGTCTATCAGGCCTTCCATATCATCTTCCGCCATTCCGTACTCTTCGAAATCCCCATACTCATCATTCTCCGCAACCACATTACTAAAATCGATTGCAGGTGGTTCGGGATCGGGTTTCGGAACTGGCATCGCCGTCCGTGCTTTGATTCGCTTGGAAACGTCGGGATGTCGGTAGAGTCCCGATTCGTCGAGGTCCGTCTAATAGATCGTGGTTAGTTCAGAATATTGCTTGTTTCACATTAGTGGCGAACATAAGCGTATACGCGTACCGGCGGGACCTTGATTTTTAAAACCTTCTTGAGGAAATCTGGATCAGAAATACAGCTGAATATTTCTCCGAACTGCCGGAGCGTCCGCTTCAGCGCATCGGTGGTTGCGGATTTCTTTGCTTTCGAGAACGCAGCAGCTTTGCCCTTCATGTTCTCTGCCTCACCATAGCCGATATCCTGATATAGTATGTTAGATATATGTGGATTTGGATTCATTGGTTGAGAGCTACCTCTCGATACATTCCATCCCGTAGTGTCAGCCGCATCGTGACCGATATACCAATGCTTATGCGGCCAGCCGACTCGTCCACCTACGAAAAGTTAGCATTCAGCCACTATTTCCTGATGGAGGGCACCTACGAAGTCCACGACCACCTCTTGGATTTGCGAGGACCACCCGTTGAAACCAAAAACATGGTTAGCAAGGTTTATCGATTTATCTCCCGATATATATGCGACTTTGCGTCCTCCAGGGCCAGCGCGGTGTGAGATAAATTCCGGGCCAAGTTTCTGATTTAGCTTCTCTTGCAATGCCTCCTCCGCACGATAGGCGATTTGCAATTCGTGTTCCTGGCTGGTGCGCCGTTTTGTATCAGAGACCCCATGGGCAACTTGGTCTGAAGGAGGTGGCATCGCTTTCCTCCTTTCCCTGGCGTACGTCTGTATCTGGAGATCGAGCTGAATTGCTTGGATAGTGTTAATGATGAGTGCGGAAAGATCAAGATTGAATAGCAGTCCACACTGATATTCGTTGGAGCTGGGAAGACGCGTTGTTGTTGCTCATCGACGTGTAATTATGATGCAGGGGTCAGTCCAGTTGCCAAGCCCGTGTTTACTCATACATGACAACAGCCTCGTACAATTACGGCCTAACGCTAAGTACTTAAGTAGACGATATTGCTTGATAGTATTGCATACTGCTATCAAATTGAGACCTCATGATTTGATCCCAAAATATATCTCGAAGCCTCCACTCAATTGTCACACTAATATCAAATAATGTACATGTGTAGCGTAGATATACATTTATGAGAAGGACCGACAGTTCTAGGGTTTAAACAGCAGCGCCCGAGTTATTTGTTCAAAGGTAAAGAGACTGCGCCGCGACGATGTCTATAAGTTATTAAGAAAAACTAGTCAGCCTCGTAGTTCTTTCTCTCGGAGATCGATTAGGAACAAACCTCTCTTGATCAGTGCCAACGCTGCTTCGAACTTCTTCTCCAATTCTTCGCTCCCCATCACCTTCGAGGCGGCCACCATCTGCAACAGTAACTCTTCTAGTCTGCGAAACATGCGGATTAAACTTCCTTCGTAAACGTCCGTCATTTTGCTTGGCCAAGGTTAGCGATCTGCCTGGGCCTCTGTTATTACGAGATATATTCTTACCAGATGGCTGCAAACGAGGCTCCTTGTGTCCATGCGAAGACCACTTCCATAAGATCAGAGGTAATCGCCTTGATATACTCCTCTTCGTTAACCTGTAGTTTGCTCTCGATTGCGATTTTGGCTATTATGCGTGCTTGTTCAATTAGGGCACGATATGGTTTTGCCAATTGATCTTTCATCGCTGGTTTGTTGGCATCCTTATTATTAGACTTCTCATCAAATACGACGCAGCTCAGGACCGCAGCACACTGCTCAGGCGTCAACTCGTTAAACATGCGATTGAACATGAGCTCGCTGAGGAGCAGTTCATCTGCGCTACTGATTTCGCATGCCACCCTTTTAAAACCAGAGAGAAAATCAGTACCATAGAATACAACATTAGATACTCTCGTACTAGCGTTAGATCTTTGTGGAAGCCGTACCTTGCTTTTAGTTGAATAATGTCGTTCTCAGAGATAAACCCTAGACGTCGTAAAACCCGCTTCCTATATTTCAACTCGTCCAGCTGCATTACCGAATGTGCGGATTGTATCGTCTTTCTGAGAGCCTTAATCTTATTCGTAAGCTCGACTTTATGTGAATAATTTGTGTAAAGCTCTTTCAACCTAGGCGAGCTATGCAACGGGTTGGAGAGAAGTTTAGATTCTAAAACCTCGATTTTCTTGAGGCCAGTGATGTTAGTAACACTCGACGATAAACACCGGGACATCCATACCCTCATAAGCTTTTTGAAAGACTCATCGGTGATTTGCATATTCTCGATTGGATCCAGGAGAGCTATCCCATCTGGAAACCTTCTCTTGACCTCTTCGATCGACTTTTGTACGTTCGCTCGCTGTTCCGCTGCTTTGAG
Source organism: Arthrobotrys sphaeroides (assembly GCA_036971245.1). Lineage (NCBI taxonomy): Eukaryota > Fungi > Ascomycota > Orbiliomycetes > Orbiliales > Orbiliaceae > Arthrobotrys > Arthrobotrys sphaeroides. The sequence continues at coordinate 1,068,037 of JAJTTW010000013.1, read as the reverse complement.
GTCCTTGGGAAGGAATATTCGGATGTGGCCGATGCCATCTAGGCAGGAAAGAACAACCGGGACAACTTCCATTACCCCCCTTTCATCTTCCCCTGGCGGATAGACGCCATCGGGAAGCCCGGCGGAATTGGAAAAGCTCGTAATGCGGCCGTCCGCGACGTTCAAAAGTACATCCACGATGTAAGACTCCTGAGCCGAAAAATCCTCAGTGGCGTTCTAGTGTGTCCAAGTTAGCTCATAGCCTCGTAACCGTTGTAAGATAACAAGGCGAACCTTTCCCTTTATTCTCTTAGAATAATTAACGACTGCACCCCAACCAAAGTCCACGCCTTTGTGCTTTACCCGGACCAAACGCCCTGGCTGCATGAATTGTAAGCAGTAGTTCGGATGATTGACAACGTCGCGCATTTGCTGGCCGTATGTGTCCAATTGTTGGCGCAGATCGAAGTATTCTCGCACAGTTCCCTCATCCTCGATCTGAATAGAATGCCTCTCGGCATCGATTTCTTGTAATTCTAGAATTGGAAGAATCGGAAAATTAGCAAGTATCTAAAAGAAACGCCGCAGGGTATACCAACCCTTTTCAAGCCCAGAGGCATTAGCCGTATTTTGGAATTGAAAGAAACATCGTTCTAACATATACTCCGGCGAAATACCCTCAACTCTCATTAGGTTCAGGATCATATTGTATCCCAAATAGAAGGCTGAGTTTAGCTTGTCCTGTTCGCCTTTGACGATATCTCGGGCCGTATTTGGTTCGATCTTCTCGTCAATCATACAAATAACGATACCGCGATCGTCGAGACCACGACGCCCAGCTCGACCGGACATCTGGATAAATTCCGAAGAAGACACCCATCTCTGAGCAATACCGTCAAATTTTCTGAGGGATGTGAACACTACAGTTTTGGCCGGCATATTCAGTCCGATCGAAAAGGTCTCCGTCGCGAATAGTACCTTTATCAAGCCTTCTTGGAAGAGAATCTCAATGACTTCCTTCAAGATGGGGAGTAATCCAGAATGGTGAATTCCGATCCCTCGGCGAAGAAGAGGCAATATATGTTGAATCTGTGACAATTCTTTGTCTTCGTCCGAGAGCGAGCTGATAGCGTTTTCGAAGACTCGGCCTACCAATGTTTTCTCGTCCTCGTCGTTGAAGGCGAGCTTGCTCATTTGAAGAGCGTGGTTTTCACACTCTCGTTTGCTGAAGCTGAAAACGATAACCGGGTTGTAGTTTTTGATCATGATCATCTTCACAATCTTGTAGATATCGTTAGGACCTTTATTCCCACCCTTGTTGGTTTGCCATTTTTTCTTTCCTGGGCCCCCACGGCGACCGTTCGGGTTTGCAGGGTCGTCGCCCATCTTATCCAGTAGAGAATTCATTGCCTTTTGGAAGTTATCCTCCCGAAAAATGCCCTTTTCGTCTACCACGAGATGTATGCCGTCGGCACCAGCGGGGAAAAGGTAGTGTTGGAGGGGCGTCGGCCGGAAATCCGTGTATACGACGTGGCAAGGCTGTACGTGTGTTTTGCAAATCCATTCGGCGAATTGCATAGCATTGGGGATGGTCGCGGATAAGAAAACGTAGCGGACCTTGTCTGGGAGTAGAATGATTGTCTCTTCCCAAACCACACCCCTGACTTTGTCTCTCATATAATGGATTTCGTCGAATACTACCCATGCTACTTCTCTCATGATCTCAGACCCTCGATATAACATTGATCTAAGGATTTCAGTTGTCATGACAAGGCAGGTGGCGGATGGGTTAATTGTGACATCACCAGTCATGAGGCCGACATCACCGAACTCTTGGCTGAATTCTCTGTACTTCTGGTTGCTTAAAGCTTTTATCGGACTGGTGTAAATGACCCTCTGGTTGTTCTTCAGACTCTGGGCGATGGCGTATTCGGCGACAACAGTTTTACCAGCGCTGGTGTGAGCGCTGACCAGGACACTTTCTCCACGCTCAATGGACGCTATCGAGACGGCCTGGAAAGGATCGAGCTTAAAGGAGTACTTCCGCGCGGGGTCCTCTGGCGATTTGTGTTCAGATATGGGGACATATGGATAATCCGGCGGTAATGCGACTTGGTGGCGCACTTGGTGCGATAGGACCACAGCGGTACCTTCAACAGATTGAGATGTCAGGCCAGCCGACGCAGCGACTTCCCTCTGCTGTTCGGTTTCGAAAGAGTCCGTTACTACGGGGTCAGGTATGGATTCGCGCCGTTGTTTCTTCTGTGCTGGTTGGTCCGGTAGCTCCCCAAGGTCGCCAACAGCATCAAGGCTGTGTGGGCTCGTTCTCCCGTTTCCATCAATGTCCATTTGGTTGGATGTAGCTGTGCTATTTCCATCCTTTGTATCGATTGTGTCGGCATTTGTAGCATTTCGTTTCCGTCTTTCCTTCCCAGGGCCCTTCTCGGAGCCGGGCTTCGAGCCACTTTCGGCGGGCTTATCGAAAACGTCGAAAAGTTCATCGTCTCCGAACATCTTGCTGGTAAATCGGGAGCGGCTCGCAATAGTCGCCGTTCAGGAAGGGGAACAGCTAAATAAAGGGAACAGCCTGGAGGCGCTTGGTAAGTACACGGTTGAGGCTGGATTGCAGGTTGATTAAAGGTGAACGTGCCAGGAAATTTCGTGAAGTAAATTTCTGGGTTCGATGTCTTGGCGTTGGCTGCAGGCATCGGCCAAAACGTGGTGGTGTGATGTAAAGGTCCTCAAACGTCCCTCCCTCAACTTCCTTCGAACTTCTTCCTCTTCTTCCGCATCCCCGAATTCCAACCAGCAGATTCCCATCCAAGATCCCAATCGGAGCCGAGTCGTCAAGAATCCAGGCATCATCAAAGTCCTCGAAGTACGACTAAATTCACAAAACCGGTACGTAATCCGATCCCTCCCCCGAGTGTCGGCTTTGGATCTCCCGGGCACCCCCAATCCCCACTACGAACGATGGCAATCGGGCTAATATGCGCTTCTACTGCTTACCAGGACACAATGCGACCTCAAATTGCCTCCCGAGTCGCCGGTTTACGCACCGTTGCCCGCCAGAACTTTTCCACCTCGGCTCCGAGGATGTCCTCCCCATACCATTACCCGACTGGCCCGAGGAGCAATCTTCCATTCGACCCTCTCAACAAGTTCTTCACTGTCAAATTTATCGCATTCTGCAGTATGTCGATACGGATCAATCCTCATTGTACGTCCGTCGTGCTAACCCGGAGGAACCTTTCACAGGCATTGGGTTTGCTCTACCCTTCGGAATTGCTGTTTGGCAGACGAAAAAGAAGTCTTTCTTGTAATCGCCTTATAAAGCAAATACAGTATAAAATATGCAGTTTGCTGATGCGAAACGGGGGATCGTCTTGAATTTGCTATTGTTCCTGTTCCTTGTATTCCGAAGTACATACTGAAGTATCTATGAAATCCTAGATATACCTTGGTTCCTACCGGTATATCGGAGTGTACAAATCAAAGGCTTTTAAAACACCCGTGTAGACGCCTAGGCATCCGAATTCCGGCCAAGACTGCCTGGATACTAGGTATCTAAGAGTCTATAGGATCCGATCCCGACCGAAGCACCAATGGCAATGATTCTTTAGTCAGTCAACAGGTACGGAACATGCTATTTTACGAAACCGGGCCAGAATTCCCACCGAGTACCTGCACCTCTAACTTTTTACCCAAGCACTCGGTGTAGCTACTTAGTATACACCTACTCGAGTACTTGAGTATTTACATTCTGCTTGAGTAGTACTTGATACCTTATGCTACCAAATATGCTCTTCAAGCCCCATTGAATACCCGTCCGAGAAATGTGTTGAAAAAACGAACCTTCCAATTACAACAGAACCTGTCGGTCTCGAAAATCTACGAAAGAAAAAAAAAAAGGAAAGCAAAGGGAATGATTCACGACGTTGAGAACAGTCGCCGACTTGCTTGATATACCTATATACCGTTCTCAACCTCCAAAACCCAAAGCTCACCACCTCCCAAAATTATTCTGACTTCGAGTCCAGCCGAATCGATATGCGCAATCTGCGTTCCATACGAAGGGAAACCTATCAAATCAGTTCAACCGTAGTCCCAGATCTACCTCTCGCAGCGACCGAGTGGGATGCTTCTTCGAATTCGATTATATGTGCATTCGGCCCATCTCTTGATTTCCCGGTAATCGAGATTAACCGTATCATCGTAAGTCTCATCTTCTCAAAGATACACAATAGAACGCATTAGACCCGATCCTCGAGAATCTGATTGGTTAACAGCGTTGAAATAGGATGGCTCGGCCATAAATATAACATCTTGGGACTACCAAGGCCCATGTCCAAGGGAGGGTCTGGAAGAAGACAATATTTTGAACCTACACTACTTCGCAGACGACTCGTCGATATGTCTTGTACTTAAGGGCGGCGATGTCATTGTCGTCCGAGAAGAGCCTCAGGATGGCCAAAGCAAGGTTGAAATCGTCGGTTCAGTCGAGGAAGGAATAGCGGCGGCTTTCTGGTCGCCAGATGAAAGCCTTCTCGCTATTGCGACAGAAGCCCGGACCTTTGTCCTTATGACGCGGCAGTTCGAGCCCTTAGCAGACTTCAATCTTACAGAAGGAGACCTTAAACTATCGAAGCATGTCAACGTTGGCTGGGGCAAAAAAGAAACCCAGTTCAAAGGCAAACGTGCTGCAGCCTTGAGGGACCCAACGATGCCTGAAAAGGTCGACGAAGGCATACTCAGCGACTCTGATACTGGAGCAACGAAACTAAGCTGGAGAGGAGACAGTCAATATATTGCTTTATCGACGGTCCAGGACGGAAAACGGAGAATCATACGAGTTTTCAGTCGGAATGGTGAGCTTGACGGAGTCAGTGAGCCGGTCGATGGGATGGAAGGTGCCTTGAGCTGGCGCCCCTCCGGGAACCTTATCGCCTCAGTGAAGAGGCAGGAGTCAGATCTTGAAGTAATCTTCTTTGAGCGAAATGGTCTGCGCCATGGAGAGTTTTCGCTTCGGATTCCCGATGCCAACGGCAAATCCGCTAAAGTATTTGATCTTGAGTGGAATATTGATTCGACAGTTCTCGCTATATCGCTGCGGGATCGAGTGCAACTATGGACGACGATGAATTATCATTGGTACCTCAAACAAGAGATACTTTGTCAATCGCCCTGTGGCCCCCCACCAGGTCATCTGCCCCCGCAGGTCAAATGGCACCCAGAAAAGGCACTTCAACTGAGTATAGCCACGAGTGGTGAGTTTATACTTCCGTCATCCTACCTCTTATTGCTGTCCCATCTCTTATCATAGATACTTGAGTATAGGGGAAATCACAGATTTGGATTTCTCATGGTTCGTTCACCGTGGTGCAACCTGTACTCCCACAGATACAGGCGCGGTGGTTGTAATCGATGGAAGTAAGTTGCGAATTTCTTCCATTGGATCCTGTTGATGTTGACCACTCTCTTTGCAGGCTACCTCAAGTTGACACCATTTCGATTTGCTAATATGCCTCCCCCAATGTCGCTTTGTGAACTCACATTGGCCTCCGACATTATCGACGTTGCAGTTTCCGCAACGGGTGACACTTTAGCCGCTCTTACGATGGAAGGGGTCGATATAATATATTGGGATGTGTTAAATCTAGGACGAAAGGCGCCTGCTCAACTCCAAAAATCCGCTATCAGGCTTAACGAGCTGTCGCATTATCGCCAAATATGTTTCTTTGGTCCGAATAAAATTGCGCTACTTTACGGGGCATCCTTCATCGACATATACCACAAGGTCAAAAGCGTCTGGTCTAAATGCGGGAATGTACAAGATAGCCAGCTGACGGGTGGAGTTGCGAGTATCAACCTGTCTAGCGATGGATATGCCCTCCTTTGTGAAAGCACTTCCGGAGAAGTTGTCATCTTCAACGAGGCACTTGCTGTTCTGGGTCAGCACAAACTTCCACAAGTATGCTTAATCGAGGACACATACGATCCGGTTGAGGAAAAGGTATGTTTGCTTAAGAGCCCCATCCTAATCCGTGGAAGAAACCCGTGATAACAGTAGCGGGGCAGCGAGCACTATTCGCTGTAAGCTCAAGCGGGCGCCTCTTCCTTAATGGAAAGCTACTCCTCAACGGTTGCACCTCTTTCGTTGTCACGAACCAACATCTCATCGTGACCACGATACAAAACTTTTTAAAATTCATTTCTCTGAAAGATAACGATAATGGTAAGGATGCTATCACCTTTATTAGCGGTGTTCGAAAAGCAGCTCATGATGAAAAAGATCCTCAAATTCCGCCGGACGATGCCGCTAGCAATGAACTTTGCCGAACAATTGAGCGAGGTGGAAGGTTGGTAACTGTTATACCATCTACATTCGCTGTGATTTTGCAGATGCCGCGTGGAAACCTAGAAACCATCTATCCCCGGGCCCTTGTTCTAGCGGGAATCAGGGAACGTATAAACTCCAAAGACTATAAGACTGCGTTCTCATACTGTAGAACGCATCGAGTAGACTTTAACCTCCTACACGACCACAACCCACACCAGTTCATGGCATCGATAGACATCTTTCTCGAACAGATCGGAAGCTTTCAATTTATAGATCTGTTCTTGTCCCAGCTCCGGTACGTATTGATCGATTATTTCAGCCAAACCCTCTTTGCCAAGCTAGGACTTTAACATTGAAGGAATTTAGCGACGAGGATGTATCCAGGACGATGTACGACCTAAAGCTGCGCGATCCAGTCAAAGCAGATCAAGTTTATCCTCATGTTGAAATCCCAAACAAGGTGAATATGATTTGCGATGCCATTCTGGAAGGAATTCAACGGAGGAAGTCTCCGAGTATTCAGAATCTTGTAACTTGCTATGTAAGCAAGAAACCTGCCGACTTGGACAGTGGGCTCTCAATGATCAGCCAGATGAAGATCAGAAATTCCGACGACACGGACCTCGCAATAGAACACATCTGCTTCCTTGCAGATGTTAATAAGTTATACGACCATTCTTTAGGTATTTACGATCTTGAACTCGCGCTGCTAATTGCACAGCAGTCCCAAAAGGTACACCCCGTTCCCAAGTCTATGGTGCGGCAGTGGGTGAAAAAACTAACAGGCAGCACCCTACATACTAGGACCCAAGAGAGTACCTACCCTTTCTTCAGTCCATCAAAGAAATGGAACCGTTACGCCAAAGATTTTTCATCGATGATTTCCTTGGTCGGCATATCAAGGCAGCGAACTGGCTCCACGAGATGGGAGACACAGGGTTTGCTGAGCTTTCGGAATACACGGTCAAGCACGAATTGTACCAGCATGTGACCGGCTTAGTAAAGTATTCCGATGAAAAGCGAAGAATAATTGTCAAATCACACGCGGAGCATCTTATGGTGACCTGCAACTACAGAGAAGCCGGCCTGTTGTTTGAGTACCTTCGCTCTTGGGAAAGGGCATTGGATGCCTATCAAAAATGTGGCTTGTGGCAAGAGGCGCTGTATACGGCTAGTAGAATTCCTATTTCCCGTGAGGAAATCATGGAGCTCAGCAGTGTACTGGCGGAAGCTCTTACCGAAAGCAAAGATTTCAAGAATGCGGCTACAATCTATCTCGATTATCGCGACGATGTTAGGGAGGCAGTATCGTCTTACTGCAGAGGCTCGTTTTTCCAGGACGCGATGCGTGTGACAGCACTGAAGCAAGCCTTCAACCTACTGGAGGAGGTAGTGGATCCAGGGCTGGTGGATGCATTCAACACTACGTCAGAATTGATAGCGGACTTCTTGGCTCAAATCAAGTCACAGACATCCCGCATCAAAGACTTACGTGAAAAAAAGGAGACCGATCCCGTCGCTTTCTATGGAGCGTCTGGGGAAACCGACGCCCCGGACAACGTATCTGTCGCGGGTACAGACCTATCCACCGCGGCAGGCTCGACGTTTACAAGATACACCGATAAGACTCCCGGCAGTATTGGGACGTCTGCAACCCGAAAGACGTCCAAAAACCGGAGAAGAGAGGAGCGGAAAAAAGCACGGGGTAAAAAGGGATCCGTTTACGAGGAAGAGTACCTGGTGAATTCGATCGGACGACTGATAGCTAGAGTAAACGAAACACAGGAGGAGAGTTGTCGGATCATAGAAGGTTTAATGAGGCGAGGGATGAGAGAAAGAGCGGAGTCAATCCAAACCGGGATACAGAGCGTACTTGCCTCACTTGAGAACACCCGGAAGGAAGTGTTTGGGGACACACCGGTGATACCTCCTAATGCTCTACAAGCTAACGAAGAGGACCTGGAGGATGGGATAGGTGCCAAAGTGATCAGGCCCCCAGACTTCTCGACTATCCGGCCGTTCCAAGGCCTTTCTGTCTTATAATGATACGATATAGATGCTGTAGCTTCGAAATTTATTGATATAAATCTACTACAGTGCTCAAGTATGTGTATTTATAAGTATAAGTAGATAGGTACTTGGTTCAGCTGCAACTGAACCCAGCTCGAGCTCAACTGAATTCATATTCGTAAATTTGTGCCCTTAATGTAGTCTAGGGGGCTACACTAGAATACTCTTCTAGGCAAGCTTTAATTTAGAATTTTAGGAGCGATACACATGTTGGCTGGTATAAGTTGTTTGATAAACCAGTCGCTATGGTGTCGGTTTTTAATTTTTAATTTTTAATTTTTAATTTTTTTCTCTCTTCTCTAAGGTCGTACCCGCCGCGGGATGACAAGTACGGGTTGGCGTTGCTTTTTGATATCGCGTGGTTAACCCGCTACCATAATACAACAGAGTCTAAATGGCCGCCGCAACCGTGCGGTCGTGGAATTCCGGAAGGGGAAAACTATCCCCATACCGTAGCTTCGAGGTTCTACTATGTTATTATCCGTCCCTAGACTTTCCTCCCATGATATCTCTGAGACTATAGGCTGGTGTTGTCAAATTGGCATGCCTCCGTGTCTGCACACTCTCAACTTTCTCACCCCGCCCTTGTCTAAATTCCCGACCAAACAAAATTTCAAAAATCCACGAAAATTTAAAACCCGCCTTTGACAAGAAATGCAAGAAAGCTGAAGAACACCCAGAAAAACCATGGCTGATGGCGTCGACAGCCCAACTCGTGAGCCTGTTGAAGTTGGGAAACAGGATCCCGGGACATTCGTCAAGGGTCTTTACGTCGGCCTCGCGACTGGTAATTATAACCCATCCCCGATGTTCTCCTCGCATCTTCGACAAGTAGGTGGTTAATTTATAGCCCGTTGTTGATGTTATCATGTTTTTCGATTAGCCTCATGTGGTGGGCTTCTAAGTGCCCTGATTGCGACTCTGAAAAACCACCCACGCAGCCGTGTCTATGTTTTTGGCACTACGCTAAATTGTTTTATCCTCGGAACGGGGTTCTACGGTATGTTTAACCTGTCTTCGATTGGCATTTGCTATATTCTTCTAACCTTGCTTACTTACCGTATATCTCCGTTAGTTACAAGGGATGTATTCTCCCGAAAGGTATTTGCATATCCTCAGGACAATAGTATCGCTCCCCGTGAGAGGATAATATTAAGTGGTGCATCCGCTGCCGCTGTTGGGGGGGCTTGGGGCGCCATTATAGGTAAGTAGGAACCCACCGGAATTCAACATATGATTATCAGCAGGTTCTAAGGTTAGGCTCATTAATAAGGTGGGAGAAGACATGCCCTCCCGGGTTTCGTAGTCTTTGGACTGGCTGGTCTTGGGGGACAAGCCATTTTGAATGCTACAGAGACGTCAAGGCGGAATGAGCTGGATGTAAGTAGGGAAGCGCTGGCAGAATCACCACCGAAGGAAGGCATTATTTCAAGAGTTTTGAATTCGGAGAACAGTCCCATACGGAGATTGACTAGAGAGGAGTATATCGAAAAAATGAGGAGCAAACAGCTAGCTCTTGATGCAGAAATCGCCTTGATAGACGAGGAAATTGAGAATTTGACCAAGAGGCTTGAGCACGAGAACACCGAGAATGGAAATAAAGAGAATTCGGTGTAGCATTGGTCTTAAGGATGTAATACTATGCCAACGAGTCGAACAGAAGGACTGCAAGCAACAGTCGGAGTGTAGGATTAAACTGTATATATTCATTGAATGATAGAAACATCTATTTACTGGTGAGAGATGAAATATAGCTGAGATATCCAGCATCAGATTTGGCTAGCTATCCCGTATATGTCGCGGCATCAACGGCCTGTGAGTTACGGTGCAGGCCTTGGATTACCTTGCTCGTCAACAAGTGCCTTCTCTTTTGGCACTTTCAGCGGCCCAGAGCCCACACCTGTCAAGATAACTCGAGAGACGCCTGTTGCCAATGGTTCTAGGAAAGCCTCATTAAACCCTTCCGGTGCCGCCGCCTCGATATGAGCCTGCCTTTCCGACCAACCTGTCGTAGTAGCTGTAGCTTTCTTGAGGGTCCCTAGCACAACTTTCTCGTTCGCTTCGTCGTAGTAGATAACGGCATTTGGGCCTGCATCGAAGGTATACGCAGCGACTTTCCTGCCAGCTAATCGATTGATTTCTTCAACAACACGAACTGCAGCTCTGGACGTATCGTTCATGTAGAAGATGGGAGGGATAGTATCCAAGCAGACTGCATGGAAGGAGTTGGAGTCCGCCATCGTCAATTCTGCAAACGTTTCAAAATCCTTCTCGGCAATGGCCTTCTTCATGGCCTGCATCCTCGCAGGGACCACGACGTTGGCGCGATTTGGAAATAAGGACGATGTTGCGACGGTTGCTTGCATTCCAGATGTCGACGAAACTCCCTTTTTGGCGTCTGAGATGACGAGGATGGCAGCTCGCATTGTAGGCCAATGTGACTCTGGAGCTACTTGCACCGCGAGGGAATCATATCCATCCTCACGGCTGCCTTTCTCCCAGGCGACGTAACCACCAAAGAGGGACCGGCACGCAGATCCAGAGCCCTGCCTGGCTATTCGAGACAGCTCTGTCGGAGACTCGTCGAGCTCGTAGAGGTCGGCAATGGCTCTGACAAAGGCTGCAAACCCGGCAGCGGAGCTAGCAAGCCCGGCAGCGGTAGGGAAGTTGTTTTCTGACACCAATTGAAGCTTGTAGGTGGAGAGTGGGGGGAGGGATGGGTCCTGCTCCTCCTTCGCTTTCCGCAGGGCACGTAGTTCAGAAAAGCAGGCTTGTGATCTTGGATTGCTGACATCGTGAGAAGCGCCATTGAGCCACAGCGTATCGGACTCAAATGATGCCGAGCAAGAAGCGGTTGTGATGGTTCGTAGATCGTCCTGGGAGAGCGTGACGGACAGCGAGGAGTTCGTGGGGGTATTTAGCTTGGTGGAGGCTTTACCCCAGTATTTGATGACGGCAATGTTCACAGGTGCCGTGGCAGTCGCGTGGTAGATTGGACTCGCCATGATGGATATGAAGAAAAAACCGACTATGATAGTAGAGAACTGGAATAAGGTAGGGGTAGTGATGCCGGCTGGATAGTAGTGAGCGGATGCTGAATTGACAGCACAGCACGGTAAGCTCTAAGCTTTATAGGTTCTAAAGCTGTTACGTGCTTGGATGTTGCTGCAAGTTTGTTGAGGCCGCACAGCACGGCCGCTGCACAAGCTCGCCGGGATGTCGGCCGTCGGTGACCGGGGCTCTGCCTGGCGGCTCTGGTTGGCCAGCTGGGACCCTGGTCAACTGTGGGCTCAGTGCGACAGCCGAAGCCTCTGCAACACCACACCAACGCCAACGCCACCATCGGATCGACATTGACATCGACAACCACCGCCATGAAGTAGACCTCGCAGCGGGATATCGATGCCTTCGGACGACAAACCAAATCAAGGCGCCGGCCCAGGACAGTCGGACCCTGCCGCAGCTGCAGGTTGCCCGGTCGACCACTCTACTCGAGCTGCCTGGCTAAAACAACAGCAACATGGAAAACAGACCCTGGAGCCACCACCGGTGAACCACAGCCTCAGCAAAGCCCGAGAGGTTTCTTCAATTCCTAGGGTCACTATATCCAACGGAAATGCGGAGTCTCCGAACCCCCATGCCGCCTCTTCAGTGTCCCCGTCAATCGGGAATTGGATCTACCCGTCAGAAAAAATGTTCTTCGACGCTATGAAACGGAAGGACTGGGATCCCAAGGCAGAGGATATGCGCATGATCGTTCCCATACACAATGCCGTGAATGAGAAGGCGTGGGCTGAAATAAAGGAATGGGAGAAGGGAAAGGGCAGCGAAAAGTACGATCTCATAACCCTTCGTCTTGGGTCTGCCAGACGATGTTTGCTGACCGTTTGATAAGATGCGGTGGTCCGAAACTACTCTCATTCTCCGGGGATGCTTTGAAGCTTTCACCAAAAGCCAGAATACTAGTTCTCCTCGGCTACCAAGCCCCGTTTGATAGACACGACTGGGTGGTGGACCGCTGTGGGACCAATGTCGAATATATCATCGACTTTTACAGCGGAAAAAGGGATCCAGCACGACCTGAAATACCTAGCTTCTATCTGGATGTTCGTCCCAAATTAACAGTCGAGGGAGCATGGATGAGGGCACAGAGATGGATCAATAGTTGGTTCTAAAGCCTGTGTGGAGTTCTACGCCCCCGCTGACGCATTTGTACATATGTATATTCCATAAGCATGATAAAGAAAATACGAAACGAAAGGTGAGAAGGGGGATTATGGCTCTGCGTCGATGTTGGAGTATTGTACAGACTTAATTGGGACGGGGGTTGGGGGGTTGGATTGAGAGGCTCTAAACTGAAAGTTATTCGCCTCGTAACGCCTGTGGAATGCAAAAACGAAAAGGGGAAGAAAAAGAAGGCGCGATGAAAGTTTAAACACGAAAGAGCCCTATCATACACAACGACACCGTAATATTCATTAAAGGGCCAGAGGTCGATCAAGCCGCGGGCTTTCTCTTCGCAGCTTCACGTACGAGCCTGATCTTACGCCTGGCATCAACAGATAGGCCGATATTATCAAAGTATTGCTCGAATGTTTCACCGATCTTCCGGAAGCCGTCATTGATCGCGGACGACAATGCAACAGCCTCAGGGAAGAGCGTCTCCTTCTCCGCTGCATTATTCCGTGAGAGAACCTCTTTGGCATGAATGTCAGTCCAATGGACCGGTGGCTCTGCCATGTATTTCTCCAAGGCTGTCGAGATGCTGGTGAACGCTTCGAGTATGCCGGGAAGCTCCTTCTGAACAGTTCCATAAGTGTCTTCCTTTAGTGAAGCCAAAGCAAATCCCACTAGAGCATTGATTGCGTCAACTTGAGCGCTCGCATCTGGGAGTAGACTCGTAGTTTTCCGTTGGATCGTCAAACGAAGAGCATCACCGTACTGGCTATGCAGGACAGGATTCATGAACTCGTAGAACTTGGATTCAACGACCTCTTTTTTGACGAGCTGGCCCTTGAGGGCATTTAGGCTGATAGGCGATTTTGGCATATTCGCAGGTGTCGCCTGCCATTTCTCCAAAACACTTTGCTTGGCGGGGGTTCGTAGTATATTCTGTTCCAATGGCTTCTGAGGAGAAAAGCCCTTGATCTCCTTAATAGGTGATGCACTCTTGGGATCGGTGGCGTTTGCAGGCGTTTCCGGTGGAGGCGTCAGACTTGTGACGATGGGGTTGATAGCCTCCTGGCATTCTGCAATGATCTGGTTCAGGGTATAAACGGGTTTCGTAAGTTCCTTGAAGATGGTTTCCCGACGCGGTGCCATCTCTCGGGCAATGTACGATAGCTCCTTAAACGCCAACCGGCGCGAAAGTGGCTTTTTCTTGAGTTTCAAACCCAGGATCAGAGAGCCATTTGGATCGGGCGATATTTCGCTAATGGTCTTCCCTTCCCGGATTGGACCTTTGCCAAATTCGACTGCAAAAGAAAGGTTTGTTGATTCCCAAGCAATGACGATGAGGATGGTCAGCCAAACACTCCGGAAGAACAAGTCGATCTTATCGGACATTGGTTGCGATACATCCTCAGGCTCGATCCTATGAATACAAGTATAATAGTTAGACTGAATCCGAAGATGTGCGTGTGATCTGATGATTAAGGTTTCTTACTTTGTAAATGTTCCCACGACTATGCGGCCTAGGCGATATACAATCGGCCGGGACATCCAATAACAAAACGGCCCTAATATTACAGACACGATAATAGTTGTGCCGACTCGCTGAATCGACTTGAGAGCCGACTCAAGGAACGCCTGTGAAAATGTTTTCTAGGTCCCGGTGTTAGTTATTCTGAAAAACAGGTTGGGGAAGTAGACAATGTGCGTACTTCTTCATCGTGGAGTTTTAAATGGTCTCTATCAATCCAAATGTGAATTAGGCCTTGAATAACCCCTAAAGGCAATGCGTAGAATCCGAGATAGAGTGAACGCTCGTTTAATTCCCAATGGCCGTGATAACTACGATCCGATATCAGCTTTACCTCTTTCCCAAACGTTGCTACGAAAACCGCTCCGAAAGTTGTAACGAACGTACATCGATTCTGTTGTGACACCGAGGTCCGATCCCGGCAAAGTATTCCAAAGATAAAATTGGATGATCAACCAAGCGGAGAGTGTATAGTAGAATATGCATTTGGGGAGAGCTCTGTTGGCAACCGAACGCAGGAGGCAATGGATATCGGAGAGGCTCTTGTTCGACGTGGCTGTGTATGACAGTCTGATTAGCGGCAAATAAAGGTGACGCAGCGGAAGCACTACGTACTAGAAAGCTGTGCGATTCGTAAGACGAGTATCGGCATCAGGAAGAAGAATAGTACAAGCGTATTAATACCTGCGCGCCCCAGCGGGAACGCAGACCATGGCCCTACACATTAAATTAATTTGACCCTTCTACTTCGGGGCATTCAATCATTGCCAGGACTATACTAACACCCAGATATGTTCTCCATCAATATATTGCCAACGTAGGCAATCGTCAATGTCGTCCATGACGCGCGTACGAATCTTCGATGAAGGACCGGGGTAACAAGGGCGTGATAGTTGGGAGGTAAAGGTTTTGCCAGCGCGCTCGGCGATTTGGTTTTTAGGATCTGGGAACCCATGATCAATCGTCGAGGCTCCGTCCAAGGGACAGGAATGATTCCCGAGGGTTGTCCGCGATGGGGTCGTGGTCGTAAATACTCGCTACCCTGATCTACGTCCAGCGAACTCGGTGGTACAGTAGAAGAAGAACGCGGATAAGCTGCGCCGGTTTGGAAGCGGGGCCTGGGTCTCGAAGGTGTCTTATATTGTAGGCCTCGGTCTAGAAATGTGGTGCGAATGGATTGCTCTTGCTAAGAATGTCCTTGCATGATTTCGAAGACCCAAAATGCCTTATTGCCAATGCAGCAGGCGCGGCCAAATGATATGGTTGTGAGGGTTTCCGCGTGTCGGAGATGGATGAAGTTGCGAGGTTCAGGGAAGAAGCATGGTAAGAGGTGTGTAGAGGGATGTTTGGATGTCAGAATGTCAGGATTGCAAGTTCACAGTTTAACGCGCCCACAACAACAAAACACCACCACGACAACGAATATCCCCAAAACCCAACAAGCCACGGAATATATTTAGCACAGATACTTCGCAGTAGGGCTCAAGACTTCACTCCCACCAGGAAGAAGGCCTACTTTCGGAATGTCTAGCCGTGGGACCCCTGCTGCGGCAGGAGGAGGCAATTCCGCCGCTCGTCAGGTTATCGATATTCTCCATGAAATATCCACGTTACTTGTACGCTACACCCTCACCGTGGACTTCAATATTCCAATGCTCTCTCTGCATTTCCTGGCTATTAACTTCAGCTCTAGAATACGAAGCTCGATCGAACCACACTCTCTCTTTGCGTCAGCCTTATTGAAAATGGCGTTAACCCGGAAGCACTTGCGGTAACCCTGCATCCCGCCCCTCTACTTCTCCTTCTTCATGTCAGACTTCTAATCAGTGGTATCTTTCACAGGCCGTCATAAAAGAGCTAAGAAAGGAGAGCGAGAGGCTTCAAGAAGAGGATGTGGGGGAGGATTAAATATAATGGCCTGGCGCTTCTGGAATCCTCGGTTCTTGCATTTCCCAGGCGTTTTTCGTGGCTTAAGGATACCATCTTCCTAAATGTACGGCTATGGCTGCTATTGCCCTTTGTCCCAGTTTAATCATGCTCGGGGGTTGTGCATCTACATTGCCAGAATCTAAGAATACTGGATTTATAGGGGTATCATAATGAGGTATTTGACACTACTAGCCTTAACGGCCGATATAAACTTATTTCTGGCGTCAAAACCCCTCCGTCCTTCTCTTTTTGGCCTTCCTTGAGTCACCATACTTCCCCCTCTGGACCTGAGAAGCAGGAAACCTCTGACTCGATGTGACCTGGGACGAGGATACCGGGAACAGGATGGATGGTTCGGTGCGGGGGGCAGGCTGTGTCATTGGAAAATCTTCGCCAGCCTGTATCCCCTGCATTCGGTCACCATCCCCGGCAGACGGTTCTCTTCGACGTCTCGAACCTTTGCGGGATCTTGACCGAGATTCAGACCGAGATATCCGGGAGTCCTCGACAATTCGCTGCTGAATTATAGATATCGGTCGCCATTGGTAATTATCCGGGAATTCACCAGCGTCCCAGTCGTTGAGGAGGCTGTTTATCTCGACATCATTGGTAGGGCCATGTCCACGCATGACTGGTGTAAAGTTTTCGAGAAATAGCCGGCGGGAAGAAGCCGAAATCCTACTGCGAGAAGAGTTTCTACTGTTGAACCCCGAGTTTCTACCTGATCCCACACTCTCGGCGTCTTCATCCATCGAACGAGATCGGGATCGTTGCACGTCTGTAGACTTTAGACTGTACCCCGTTCCAGCGTCAGATACCGCCAATTCTCCCAGCTGCCCGGGCGTCACTAATTGAGAATAAGCGCCGAGCGAGGATAGGCCGACATCCATAGCTACCATTCGAGCGAGTCGCTCCCTTCTCAATCTCAATTTGAGGGGTGCGTCAGCGGGAAGAGTCTCGAGCCAAATCCTACTTAATGAATCATAGAGCTCTTCCATGTCTGGACCTCCACCGACTCCTCGGCCCTCACCACCGATAACCATACCTCGGAGCGTATGATAAATGGCATTGAAGTCCTTAATGTTACCCAAGTTGATAATGTCGGCTGGGGAGGGATGCGACAAGCTGTTGAGTCTTGCTGAAAGAATACTTAGGTCGTCAAAGAGCCCCTTTAAGTCCTTTTTTGGGTCGAGACTACGCGTAATTATCAGGAAAACTGGACCGACATGCAATCGTAACTAGGGAGAAACACTTACAAAGTAAAGAACGTGATACTCCCACGATCCGCCTCATCATCAGGGCTAATATGGGGCTCTAATGTCGTCAAATACTTCCGCAGAAACGCCTGTCCGTCTTCGATATCCCCGATTTTATAAACCGGCTGCTCGTCATCGAACGCGCAACCATAAACACTCCCAAGATTCAAGATAGAAACGTTAGAAACGTTCCGAGTTCCCTTCAATGTACCTAGTGACAGCCTTTCGAATGTTGATCCCAAATCTACATCGTCATCTTTGGAATTCTGATCTTGGCCGTCGCTATCATCACTTGAGTGAATGATTTGGTCGCTCAGGGCGAACCTGTTCCCCCTACGATTGTTGCGAAATACGGTAGCGTCAATGTCCGGGTTGAGGGTGTAATCTTGCTTCCAGACATCATGATTTGAGCCTATCGTCGCCAGGGCGAAGATATCTGTCCGTTTATTCGACCCATATTCAGTGGTCTGTTCCGTAGAGCCTTCGAGAATTGCTAGTCCCAATATCGGACAATCCGACCATGTTGCTCCCAGCAATGACACCTCCAAATTTTCTTTGTTATCGAGGCCCCACAGAACACTTATATTGGGGTTGTATCTGGAGTATAAAAGGACACATTCGTCTAGACTCGATATTTGGTTAGAAAAACCCACATTAAACTCGGTGAGACTAGATCTTACCATCATCGATATTCCACGTTGAACATGACAGCGATCGGTCTCCGGGGTGTCTGCAATGTTTCCAACTCAGAATTGGTTTAAACCCTGAAGCCAATTCTAGGACCTGCAAGGCGTAGTTTGTCAAGATCAAAATAGAGTCGCGCTTGACTTGCCGCCGCGTGATACCGATCACCTCGACGTCGCCAGGGAGTCCTTTGACAATATGCTGAAAGGTATCCATTGTTGATCCTGCCTAACCAAAATTTAGAGGAAAAAGCTCTCTTCATTACCAAAGGGTAATCTTATATCATACGGCAATATCCACCTTGAAAAGCTCCTTGCGAGTGGCAACTAAGAGTTCACCCTCAGCAGAGCCCCAGGATATGTTGGCCCACGCGAGTGCAACATCACCACCCGGGTATAATTCCCCCGAGTTGACTAGCTTGGGAATATTTGGAATATATTTTCTTCGTTGAGTCTTCTTCAATGAGAACTCCCAGACTGCCCACTTCCCACCAGTGTCGACAAAGGCAATTTGTTCACTCTTCCATGGGTTAACAGCTACGTGGAGGAAACTGCTATAATCCCCGGTTTGAGCTTCGATCGTCCCTAGGCAAATCGCGCCAAAAAGAGGGTCACCAGGGATTAACCCGGCCTCGCTCGTAATTTGAACGATGTTGATAAATTTCTGCGTTCTAATTATAATATATGCTAGAAACAATTTCAACCACTCAAAATCAGAAAATCGTTGTTTGTTTCGTATGCAGGAGGCTTACGTTTTATTCTATTCGTTTCCGCGTCGTATATGGGCAGTATCTGTTCAATAGAGCCATCGCATTCGAATACTGGTTGAAGCTGGGGTTTGATAGATGGTCGACGTATTATGAGGTTGTCTCGAACAAATCTTTTCTGTTGTATTGCGGCGACAGCTAGCATCGCCGTTAGAGAAAAACCCCCACAAGGCCCTAGCTGGGTGTATATACCTATTTTATCGCCAGTGGTCCCAGCTACATAGGCTAGGATCCGGCGAGAGGAATGACTACTTCCCACTAAAGGCTGCGCTTCAGTGGAGGATGCAATCGCCAGAAGCGGGCTTGTTTTCGATACTGTCCATTGAGATAAATTCTGCACACCCCTCGATTCTTCATACATATCTATGATCTGGTTCACTGCGGGAGTGAACTCTGTATACGTTCCAGTCTATAATTTCTATCAGAATCACCTGGTACCAGCGCCTCTCGGGATCATTGGGAGACTTACAAACCGGAGAGCGAGTTTCTGACGGCCCCCCTCCGCAGTTCCAGGGCCGTCGCCCTCGATAGAGGCTGGAACCAACAAGGTAGGGTCGCCCAAAGCAAGTAAACTCCGCTCTTTTTTTTTGAGGGTCAGATCATGCCCGTCGATTTCGAAACGGATATCTTGAACTTACGGGATTGTGACCTTCGGACAAAACTCCATTCACCCCTTTGAGTTTGGTACTCAACATGACCTAAAGTGCCATAGTCTATGGTAGACATGATTGAGATGCATTATCGATATGCAATCTACTTTACTGAAGCTTGACCCAGCTAGATCTATTGGTTTCTAGACCAGATCTATTGTATTATCGGGGAAGAGGTAGAGGTTGTTGCATGGTGGTGTGCGGCTGGGGTCAGGTTGGTTTGGTGTTTGGCTTAAAATTCTCCAACAAAGCCAACCCCGAAGCTCTCTCTCATTCCATCAGCTTAGCTTCGTCAGCATCAAGACTCCAACGAAACCACATCTAAAACCATCGAATCTCTCGCGACCACGATGACGAGCAAACTTCGAAGGCCGTTCGCCTACTTGGCAAGCGAAGATGAAGGTGAAGATAGCAACTTCATCCCTCTCGACGAACAAGGTGAATGGTTTTGGGCTCATATCGGATTCCTAAACACATCAAATTGCTTGCTAACGTACAAATTTGGGAAATCAAGAACAGGAGGCCTTGATAGAGGAACTCAAAAAAGCAAACGATCGAGAAAATGCATTTTTTATTGTTAGAACCCCCGCTTGTCATCTGTGATGTTTGTATAAGTGCCGCCTCCAAGTTACTAAACGGCGTTTCTCTTCGACAATAAATAGCTCGCATTTACATGCATCTGCATCATTCCAGCCTTGGTCCTTGCAATTCGCCTCTTCGTGGGAAACGGCTCCGGGGTCGACGTCCTTGCAATATCATCACTGGCAATGTCAGGTTTCACCGTCCGCTGCATTCCCGTAGGCCAAGCAGCTCAAGAGTTCCTTTCACCCCTGGAGACTTGGGTTCCAATACTCAACCCTATCCTTGTTGTCGTCATCACTATCGGCGCCTTTTTTACGAATAGGCATCTGGATCATGACTATCTCTTATACCTCCCGCTTTTCGTTTGGTTGGCGATTACTATCGGACGGAGAGCGATGGCCAGCGTGAACATCGGAGAACTTGAGAATTTTAAGTACAAATATAAAGGTGCATGATTGTCTGGCACTTCCGGCTGGGGTCTAAGGCTTTGCTCGTTGCTTCAGACAATTAAATACACTCTATCTTCTGGAAGGAAATATTATTCGATGTTGTCCTAGTAATCTATGTGTAAAAGTTAACGCTTTGCCTGGGCTCTGACCAAGAAACCAATCGACTGGAATGTTTTACGGTTTCGTGTCTGAAAAAAAAAAAAAATACACAACAGGATATCTACGCTGCTTGTAACAGTACCAATAACAGTTCGCCCAAAACAACAAAAGTTTTTCATTTTCGATCTCTTCAGGTCAAGTCTATCGTTCAAAGTTTCATGAAAGGAGGGAAATGGAAATGGTAAAGATAGACAAAAAAAAAGGGATGAAACTCGAGTGTCAGCAATTTGTCGATAAGTCTGGCTGCTCGATTCCCAAGTCAGCGTGCGCTCATCGGATGCTGTCTCAAAGCCACCACCATCCGTCCGCCCAGTCTTGATTCTGTCCTCCGATTTCGTAGTCCGCATCTGATTTCTTTCCGTACGGCAAAGGCCCGCGCATCTCGCCTTCCTCACCGATAAGTCAAACATCGTCGTTATCGTCAAGCTCACTCGGCCGGAGGAGGCCGCCGACCTTCGAGTACTTCTCTCTTTCCGCCCTACGTGCCTCCTCAGCTTCGTTTTCGCGGTCCTCAAGGTAGAGCTCCGTGTTGTCACCCGCAAATTCCTTAAGTTGTATCAGGAAATCGCGGACGTTGTTCTTGAACTTCGTCAAGTCTCCAGTAAAGTCGAAGAGGCCGTTTACAAATTTTTGGATTTGAGGACTATGTAGCAGTTGTTAGTGGATTAAAAGGATAAGAAGGAGGGGTGGAAGACGCACGGCTTCAGGTGATTGAAGGCATTGAGCAGGAGAGTGCTGACGAACTGCTTCAAGAACTCTGAATTAGGGGTTCCGGCAGGTGCTTGTGCCTCTGTATAAAGTGGGCCCTGGATCTTCTCGGATTGTGCGATAGAGAACATTCGGGCGAGTAGAGTGGTTTGGAGTTTGAACCCTGGAGAATATAAGTTAACACATGGACTGAGAAGGTAGGGTCCTTGGTGAGCACATACCAGCCTTGTGATCGGTATCAGTGAGCACAAAAAAGATATCCTGGAGGATTGGGATGAAAAACTGCTGAAAGAAAGCCGTTGCAGTCGCGGCATCTGTGTCGTTCACATTGCTAACCAGCTCAATGCACATGTTCAGACCAGCGGCTTCGACCTCTCTATTGTCGTGCTTGGCAGCCCAGAGACAGGCATCGATGATGTATTTGAATTGGCGAGTATCAAGTTTGAGGAGGGCTGACCAAGCGGAAGGAAGCCACGAGTTAGCGTACTATGTCAGTCCCGAGAAACAGCCTCTAATAGCATACCTGCGAAACAGTTCAGGTTTATAGCCCTAAGGAGCTTGAAAAATTCGACTCGGTGCTCTGGGTATTCTGAGAAGTCTTTGTTGATCATTTCAAGAGTGCACTCGAAGACATTCCCCATGATTGCAGGAACCTTGTCCTCCATCCTGGACTATTAGGATGTTAGATATGATCGACTTATATCTATTCGGGTGGTTATCCGAACAGATAACAGAGAGTTGCGGGATAGGTAACTAACCCCCAATTTTGAAAGGATGGTAGAAATGACATTCAAAACCTCTGGGTCTCGGGCATCCGGGACGCTTTGGCTGTAGTCGGCGAGAATGGCGTCTAGTAGAGGGGGCACGATATCCTTATTGACGACATTCGCGTCGTCCGCCTTTTGGACATAAATGTCAATAAGCTTGAGAATTTCTTTCTTCACGGTTCTCAGTCCGCGAACCCGTGGAGTCTTTGTTGCGATAGGGCCTGCAAATTTCGGGCGGAACAGACGATTAGTGGGCTTGATGGATCGGATAATAGATGGGGAACACAACATACCTTCTTGGCCCACGGCCGTGGAAATCATCCCACTGACTGCTCTATACATACCCAACATATCCAGATAAATACGCCCTAGTTGTGGATAAAAGAACGAGCCGATAGAACTACAGGCTGAGACGTTTGTTTTCATAACATTCCCAATGACCTTGACCGTACTCTGGTCTTCAAGGATAGAGGGATTGATGTTGGCTTGTGCAATGATTTGATCCCACTAGGGTACGGTCAGCGTTGGAACTAACATGCATGGTTGTGGTCCAATACTCACAGCTGCATTTGGGAAGGCCATGAGCTCTTGAAGCAAACGTTCCTGGGCGTGGCTCTGCGGTTGGGCACTGATCATGTAACCGCAAGCTTCATAAAACGTATGGACCTGCTGTGGACCGAGATCGTTTGTGATCCGAGGCATATTGCGAACAATCTCCTCAATGAACGGTTCAGTCTCTCCTGGTTGTAGGGCCACGAAGTGCCTCTTGCACTTGTTGGCGATCTTTATGAAAGTATCGCAGGCCATGTCCTGTACACCTATGTTGTGTAGCATTATTAGAACACATTCACTCGGCCAAGGGGTTGGGCGTTTTCATCATACCTTCGTGTGTCTCGTGCATGAACTCGAACAGCTTATTAACCACTGTTTTCAGGAATTTCCAGTGCGCCTTGAGAAACCTAGGGTACTGTCCGACAATATACATGATGTTTGAGGCCACGACGGCCTTGTTGTCCTTACCACGTTTCATCTCGGTCAGACCCAAAAGGTCCTTGATAACGGTAACCAAGAATCTTTTCTCAGTCTCCTCATTCATTGCACCAGATATCGACCCGATAGCCCAGCAAAGCGTATTGCAGTTAGCCCAGGACCACTCGCTCCCATCAACCTGCCTTGCTAGTTTCTCGGACATTATCGTTTCGGTATCCACAACATCCAGATGCGTGAGATACACCAAGCATTCGCGGGTTGTTTTGTAGAGCTGGATTGTATCGCCTTCTTTGACGAATTCGCGAACAATTTCGCCTTCGTCGTTTTCCACGATAAGGACCTTCATTAAGTCTGTTAGTGGGCTTGCAAACGTAACTATTTACTGTGGGCAGGAGAGGTATACTTCTTCTGGCCTAACCATCCCTTCAATCATGACGAGGCGCAGGTTTGACAAGACCTCCGTATACATGTGTTTTCGTAGCGGGTAATTGTTGAGAAGGTTCGGTGGGGGAGCACCACCGCTCAGAAGCGGATTGAGGTCTGACATAGGGAGCTGCTGCATTTCTTCGTAAAGCTCTGCAACCAACTTGGTCCAGTATTCCAGACATATCTTAAAGATTTCTCTGTCGTTGATTTGACTGATGCGGATGAGGTAGAGATGGGAATGGACGAGATATTCTTTATTGGGGAGGTTCTCGATCAGCTGTTTAGGCTGGTTAGTTTACACTGTACCATTTGGCGTATGCGAAGGCAAGAGGGGCAAAAGAAAGGGAGGGCCATACCTTGACATGAGGTGTGAAAAAGTTGCAGAGAAAGATGGCAAGGTTTTGTATGAATTCCTGGTCCCGGGGAGGGCTATTCGGATATATAGACCGTAAATCCGTGGTAATAGGTATGATTTCGGATATGGTGGTCATGACGTTGGTAAACATGGTAACGAGCTTCTCTTCATAATGGATTTGACCGCTGATTTGTAGCCCACCAATTTCCGTGAGGCATTTCAAAGTGACATTTCGAAAAACGGGGATCGGCAGAAAACGGGATCGTAGCGTCTCGATGATGGTGGTTTCGAATATGTAGCCAAGCGGAATCCAGTTGAGAAACTTGAGGAGAGTTTCCAAGGTGGCCAGGAGCAATGTTTCGGAGGTCGCACCGGCGAGAACTTCCTGACACAGTGTGAAGATGGCGGAGAACTCATTACACATTGTTGACTTGAGATTTTTTGTTTTCGCTTGGGTCATCTGTTCCGCCGAGTAGTCGAAAACTTCCTCGGATAGCAACCGTAGGATGGCCATGTTATTCTCACAGATCGAAAGATTGGTCCGGCAAGATTGTACGATTTCCGGGATAAAAGAAGGCCAATTGTGCGGCCATTCTTGCTTGAGGATGTTGACGAGGACCAGGTTTAGCTTGTTGATGAGGGTCTTGTTTTGCTTGAGTAGTTCCTCTGTCGACGAACTCTGGATGATGAAGTTGACGACGAAGTTTCGGATCCCTGCCGGGAAAGAGAGTAAGTACACGGCGTCGACGGGGAACCTTCGGGATGTGCCAAACCTTGACATTGGTCCTTGGGTAGAATTTTCCACCTGGTCTGAATGACGTTGTCCAGGACTTGGAGACCGAGATCTGTGTGTATATATACGAATTAGGAACGGAGCGATGAATGATGCCGTATAGATCACGTACACTTCGTTTGAGGGTAGGAGGACGCCTCTAGGATCTTGTCCACCATTGACCAGGAGTCAGGGTTCTCCCGAAACTAGGAGGACGGTGCGTGTCAGCAGCCGCAGATGGACGGTTTGGGGGAGAAACGGTGAATACCTGGTTCATAAAGCGTTGAGCCGCATCGCGCTGTAGTTATCTCACGGGGTGGTTAGTAAAATGGTTAGCCTTTCGCGTTCGAGGCGGGGAGTTTTACAGTAGCACCCCGGCCTTCGTAGAAATTCTGGACGTGAGTGTCCAGCTCCTCGATTGAAGCCATGGGAGTATGTATCCTGGTGAGAGATCTGGTAGACTACAGGAGCCGGAGGATATCCTGACAACGATGCCGATGGAGGATCAACGGGGCAGCCAGCGAAGACGGTGAGGATGAGGACGAGAACGTGGAGAAGGGGAAGTAGGAAGAGGAGGAAAGGTTTGGCGATAGTGGAAATATTTGAAAGGCGAAGAGAGGATGAGGGTCTGATGAGCTTGGAAGTGGCGGGATGCAAGCTACGTCGATGGTGCAGGATTTTGCGGTAAAGCAGCGGTGGTTGGTGGTAACAATTGAAGTGGAGGGTTTTCGTGTGTGGTGTAGCGTAGCGGGGTAATTCAGGTTGCGCTTTGACCAAAGGAGGAGAGCTTGGAGCTGACTAAACCACCACAACGCGTTACATTACACTGCAATTGGGATTGCACCCTCGGTTGCTTGGTGGATTGTATTTACGATTGAATATATGGTATCGTGGGTCTGTTGCGATACCCTCTTCCCACGCGACCGGCGCGGGCGTAATTCCGTTGTAGATAAGCTAGACGGATGTGTGGACCTACTTGAAGTACTCAAGCGGTAAGCAACCACTAACTCTAGAGATATTGCCCGGTAACTACTGCGTAAAAGTCTGATACTGTTGATTGTAGATGTCGGTGTCAGTCCGTGGCGACCCGATCACCAGGTATATCAGATGAATTCCCTCTTGTCATGACAATTGCTTTCGTATTTGTCTGCCTCGGTAGGGATTTGCACCGGCCACGTGATCCCAAAACTATCACCGTGCTCTATATAGCGCAAGCTGCTTCTCGTAAGAACCTCTTATTTCTAGACCGCTTGCTTAGTATATTTTAAGTACTAAGTACTTAGTCAAGTAAGTAAGTACTTACTTAAGTAAGTATCTACTTACAATTGTCAGGTAACGGCCCTAACGAGATACAGCTCGAGGGCCAAGCTTTCGCCGGTTACAAGTCAAACGTATCTGTGCATGTATATACGAGATCTAATATCATATCAACAACCTCGCAGGCCGGGTGCGAGCGAGAATTACGGGCTTACGTATAAGCCGTCAAAAGCTCTCATTCACCCACTCACCCCGTTCACTCACTCACTCACTCGACTGGCAGGTGCTCTCGATCTGTATTATCCGTCCTCACCGAGATTGCATACTGGACGAAATTGCGTGGGGAATCCCTTCAAATTCCATCCCCATCCCTTTTCGCAGGCAATCAAAATGCAAATTTTCCTGGCCAACCCGTGCAAGACCTCAACTAGCCACATACGAACCAACCAACAACCATCACAATCGCAATCACAATCACAACCACCAACAAGCTTCCGCTGGGCAAGGCACCATCCCCAATCGTAATCGTGCTACACCCTACGTACCCTCTTGGTACCACCGAAACCAGATCCGTCCGCCGTGTCCATACGCACATATGTCGCTGTCAAAGCCGTTAGCTGAACCTCGCATGCGCGCTACATAACTCGGTAAGTCTCCTACCTAGACACGTTTATTATTCAATGCACCGGTGACATGACAGGCGTCTGCAGTGCAGGACTTCATGTCATACCCAGACACATGCTGCCTGCCCTGCAGTGCTCGCGAAACGAAATTGGACGGAGCCATTGAGTTTGGGCCCAGAGACTAGCCTCCAACAGCAGGATGCAAGGAACCTGTCCGGGATGTCTCGCATCCAGGCCCTATTATTGGTCCTCAGAAAGGCCCCTTTTCCGCCTTTTCAGATGTTGGCTTGCCTCTGAGCGATGCTGTGCTGCACCATCGTGAGGGAACGGCACCGCTGGTTTTTTCTGTTACGCATGCACACAAGCCCCGACGAAGCCCCCTTCCCCTTCTTTTCTTTCCTTCTTTCCCTTCTTTGCTTCTCTCACCTTTCCACTCTCTTCAATTTCAATCAAACATGTCACGCTGAACCATCCGAAAACAGACGCAGGCAAAGAGACAAAAAGAACCACCCTCCCTTTCGTTATTGATTTCTGGATATTCTTTCGTTTCCCGTCACTCATTCTTTCGTCTTCTTCTTCGCCGCCGATTGTGTGCGATTGCATTTGTGTATTTCCAACTACATCCACTCCTTTTGAAACACTATTTTTTAACGATCAATTCGACGATTTCCCTATCCGACCCTTTTTCGTCTCCAGCCTCGCCTTCTTCGCTTGCCGGATATACTTGAAGATAGCAAACTCGAAAATACTGGGGGAGAGAAAGGCAATATACGATATATTTTGCAAGACCGCCGCTCTAAACCCCGATAATATCAGGACGTATTCGGATAACGTCGACGCTGGATACTCGAGACCCGACTTTCGAACGAACCTGTGACCGTCCCAATGAAGCACCATCATTCGCATAGACGGGCGCCTCAGCGCCAGCCTGTCGCTGCGATTCCCAACGCCGACGAGCGCCCGACAGCAACCCTGGCGGTTCGAGATGCTATCCTCCCACGGGCTACGCCCACGGAGAGCAGCGGCTGCGCCCCTGATGACACCTCCCCACGTTGCGAGAAACCCATTTCCAACTCCACCATGACATTACCGGTTGTCTTGGGCATAGCGTAAGTTTGTGTTCAGGAGTCGCCCTTATAAATGTATTGCTGCATGGGGGCTAACCGCTCAAAAACCGCCGTAGTATTCCTCTGGTCGGAGCCCTGATAATCTTGTTCGTACTACATCAACGACATCTGCGCAAACTCAAAGCGGAGGATAGGATGGATAAAACGAAAAGTATGGACTTCGGCATGGAATACCCTTCCGCTGGAGGAAAGAAGAGCCGAGGACTTGGGGGCGTTGGAAACTCTTCAGGACGCCATAAAAACCAATTGTCGCTGGACATGGATGTTGCCGCTCCGTATTTACTACCACCCGAACTACAAGGTTCCCGTGAGAGTCTCCATTCGATGTCCCGGGTCTACGTCGCTGATGACGACAAATACAAACCCTCCAACTCCATCAATAGATTGCCGTATGGAAATGGCTCGGCCACACCGTCTCTCGCTTCTCACAATAATAGAAACGGATCCCGCCCCAATCGTGACTCCTCTTTGTATACCGCCTCGATTCGACACCATGAGGACAGCACCGAAAGCCTGACCGCAGATCTCCTAGGACACTCTAGCAAGATGGCCACTTCCGCTCCTCCTGTGAGGGGTGCATCTCTCCCCTCGAACCAGAAGACAGTTCCGGAGTTACAAGTACCGGATAGAGCCTTTGACGCCTCTCGCAACCCCTCTCACGGCCCGGGCCTATTTCCTGCCCAAGCCGAGGGCCGGGATTCTTATATCGACAAGGACGGCGGTGATCTACGAAGGAGCCATATGCATCTTGTTCCCCATATCGGCTTTGATGGTCCTAGCGAGCTAGACACCCCAAAACCAACCCAGTCTGCGAAGGAGATGTCTACTGAATTACTCGCTCAACAGTCCCAGCCGAAAGAGCTGCAAGCACAAACTGCTACTCAAAAACCGCCACAGTTGAAACTGAATGAAACCGCATCAACTCCGTTCGAGGGATTGAACTTTGGTACGGAAACCTCAACTGGAAATGACAAGGACGCGTCGCTTCCACAAGTCGTTGAGCCGGAGCATCAGCAGGCACCAGCACCGCCACAAGCTCGGATGAGTACTATGGGCGGCCTTGAAGTTAACTACGGTGACAGGTTGGAACCCCGTCGGTTGTCCTATGGGTTCCGACCATTGCCGCCTGCAGCTGAGGCAGGTGAGGATGCAGAGGAACGTGCGATGCGAATTCGTTCGTTCTACAAGGAATACTTTGACGATGCGAACCCCGGCGGGCTTGATTACTACGCTCAGGCTCAAGCCCCTGAGCCAATGCCCACGAACGGGTACAATGGGGACGGTTACAACTACCCTGGGAACCGGAATAGCAACTATAATCAAGGGTACTACGAGCAAGACCACTCGAATGGATACAACCAGGAATATGGTGATTACTATCAGGAGAACAACAACGTTGGTGCCTACGACGACCAGTACTACGATGATACATACGCAAATGCTCAGCGTCCGTTCGCCGAACCGCCAACCCGCCGGGCCATGACACCTCCACCTCGCGCGCCCCCTCGTTTCCAACAAGGTCCAGGCCCACGCCCAGGATCGTCGGCTAGCAACCGAGGTCCTCCGCGCTCATACTCCTCACAAAGCAATCGATATAACGGACCGCCTTCCCGTGGTATCCGTGCGCCTTCAAGTCTCCGTAAAAACGCCGTCCCCGAAGAACCCTTGTTGATACTCCCGACGCCGCATCTTCTAAGGGAAGACGCTTTCGCTTCCCCAATCGCATTTGCTCCCGCGCCCCGCTCCAAGGAATTCAGAAATGGAACCGAATCCGAAGTTGGGAGCGCCAAGGGGGGTGTGATGCCCTATTCACCTGGTATCAGGGCGCATACTCCTCTCGCATCCGCGTTTGACGAATTGAGCGTTCTGCCTAACCCGTAAGTTTTCCATATACGCACAAGCAACCCCCCATATCAAAGTTCTAACATCTATATTCTCTCAAAGGCATCAATTGCGTAAGTCGGGAGCGTTCACCGGGCTTGACTTTGCGCCTCCGCGCAAGTTCAAGAACGACGGTAGTGATAACTTCAGCGATACCGGCAGCATCAGAAGCAACCGCACCGGGTTGTCGGCCGCACACCATAGTAGAACGGGGGCATATCGCGTCAGTCGTTTGCCGCAGGACGTTGTGCCGACGACTGAGAATATGACGGCCAGCCTCAAACCATCTTGGAACATGCACAATAATTAGAATAGCTTGACATTTCAATAACGATGCCACGCTTCTGCTTTTTTCGGGGTTGCCTTTTGTTTATCTGTTCCTCTAGAAGCCCATCCCTACTCGCTCGTGCGTACGTATTGTCTCTGCTGGAAAATTGGCGTATTCGATGGAGTATTTTAAGGCATATCGCTGCGAATTGTTTTGTGGACTGTTTTTGAACCCTCGCGGCACAATCCGAATCAGCTGGTACGATCGATTTCGAGGTCTCCTATAATTCTTCTCTTCTCCGTCTCTCCTTGATAAAGCCCTTTCGTTTGATTTTCTTTCTTTTTTTTTTTTTTTTTTCTTTCGTCTTCATTTTTCGTTTTTCATTGCCATTTTCTTTCCCGTCGCCGTTACTTAGCAACAACCAAGGGGCCATAATCAATAATATGGTCTTGGTCGGTGGTGGGCAAGACATCAGTCGAATGCAGGGCCCGAGGCCAACGTATTCGATCTCCGTCCAGGCGATTTGACAACCACCATGTGTACATTAGAAGAACAACAACAATAACAACAGAATCACATAGGATGAGAAGCCTTGATATAAGTACTTAAGTATGCACAGAATTGTGCTTTCCCTGGCACGGAACGATGGAAGCGTTGGGGACGGACAGGATTTCTTTTGTTCCGAATGTCGAAGTATTTACGGTCTGTGCAGGGAAGGAAATATTTGATTCATCAAATACTGGATTGGTATTGTTGACAGGGCCAAGCATTCCGAACCCGGTTGTTGGTTGGGAAGGAAGTCTGCGGAAGTGCTCGATGGAGCAGGTGGAGGCCCCCGCTGCAGGTACCACCTTTTTTTCCTCTCCTCGGCCGCCGCTGTGAGGATGAGCTGGCAGGGGAGCGAGCGGCAATTCGATCAAGCATGCCAATGCAGGCCGATGTCGTATTTAGACAGCACCCGGGATCACCCAATCCTCTTCTATTTTATTGTTTTATTTGATTCCCTCCCATTCCATCTGCTCTGCTTCACCATCACCGTCACCGTCACCTCTCTCTCCCTTGTCCCGTCATCCTCACCGACCGCCGGGCAAATTCCTACCAGCTTCCCACTTCGCATTTCCCGCACTTTCCTTCCCATCTTCTCCCTTCCTTCCCTCTGATCTCGTGCCTTCCATTTCCGACCCAGGCAGGCCAACAAACTACCCTGTGGGTCCGTCCAATTTAATATGGTAGCCCACACCCCGAACCTTTGCACCTAACTTCCGTCCAAATTCGCGTTCTTCCTCCCTGGCTGCAGCAAACGTTTAATATAAGGCTGTGCACGCTGCGCTGGGCTATTTTGATCTCTCTGTGCGTCCAATACAAAATAATACAGCACGCGGCTCCCATTTGGACCTGACCGATCGCAACCTTTTCGCCTCGACATCAACCCGCTCCCCCCCTTTCCCCCCTCTACTCCTGTCACAGATTCTGTTCCATTGCCCTCACCGGACACTCCACCAACCACTCCCTCCTTGAATCGACACATTCGATTGTTGTTGATTCCGCTTTCACTTCCTTGTCGCGCCGTACGCCCGTATAACCATCTCGAAATCTGCAACCCTAGCATACGTAAATACCAACATCTGTCCTAGGACCCTTTCGGAACCGTCCGGATTCCCACCACTCGACTATATACTTCTATATCTCGATCCCTAATTGAACGCTAAGTATTTAGCTGAAAGATTAACCATTAAATATGTCTGACACAGGTAAGCCTCAGCGAACCCAAATTCTCTCTCCTGCCATTTATCTTTATACCCTCCATCACCGGTGGCACTGAACTTTAACCCTATCTCGATGACGATCTAACACTCTGACAATCGCAGGCTCACCGTCGCTTCCCACAGCAGACACAACATTGCCAGGGGAAACGGAATCCTCTACAACCGGACCTACCGAGACTCCCACCGAGACTCCACCTCCGGAAGAGACCACAAGCACTTCCATACCGGAGGAAACCACTTCTACACCGGAACCTACATCTGAGTCTAGCACGTCCATCCCCGAACCAACCAGTACCCCGGAGCCGACATCGACAACGGAAGAGCCTACGTCGACGACCGAGGAACCCTCAAGCACTACGGAGTCGGAGACGAGCACAGAGGAGTCCACGACCGAGCCGCCCTCCTCAACAACCCCTCCTTTCACAATTATCACCGTCACTCCGAGCACGGGGCCCGGCGATACCACAATCACTATCACCACCACTTCGCTGAATACTGACCAATCCACGACTGGCCTCCCAACTACTTCGACCCAAATATCTTCATCTTCGAGCTCTTCTACGTCCTCCGCAACCGCAATCCCTTCCACGGGCGGAGGGGGTCTCAGTCAGCCGGCGAAGATCGCCATCGCGATTATAATACCAATATTCGCCGTTATTCTTCTCGCCTTCCTTGGAATTTTCTTTTGGAGAAGATACAAGAAGCGCAAGGATAGCGAAGAAGAGCGAAGGAAGGAGGTCGAAGAATACAGCTACAATCCCAACAATGATGGATCCTCAATACCGATGGGTGCTAGCGGCAGCGGGGCGAATCAGGGAGGCGACATGGCAGAGATGGAGGCCGGTTACCGTGGTTGGGGGAACACCGCAGGAGGGCGTAAAGTCTCGGCTCCGTTATCAGCGAGTGCCACAAATACGACAGGAACGGGGTTCGGAAAGACTCCATATCCTAGTGCGGCCGCCAACGGAGGACAACAATATACCGCTCCGCAACAGCCAGAGCTCTATGGTTCCCCGGCAGTGACCGGTGCCGTTCCAGTCGCCGCAGGGGCCGCTGTCCTCGGGGCTGCTCATTCGGAAGAGGAGGCGAAACAAAGCCGCGATCGCCATTCTCACTCTCCGCTGCTCTCCAGCCCGACGAACCGACCTAGCACGGCCGATTCCAGTACCATTGGGGCCCCCGCAACCACAGGACCGAGTGAGTTGGACGACGGTCTCCATCGAGGCGACTCCGTCGCTTCGTCCCGATACACCAATGCAACCCGTGAATCCGAGGACAGCGGTGCACATGAGACCCCTGGGAATAACGGCTACCGGAACACCTATGTATCAGACGGGAACGACTACTACAACGATGTTGCAAACCCGTACGCTGGGGATTACGACTATCATGAACACGCACCCGAGCAAGGGTACCACCAGCCACCTATGATCCAACAGGTCGGTGCTCGGAGAAATACCAGGATTGAAAACCCTCCCGACACCCACTATGCCCAAATGCCACGTCAAGGAACCAGCGGGATCGCCCAGAACTTTTAGGACGTGTTCTGTGCTCCTTCTCCTTCACTTCCTCTTCCTTTCCTCCTACCCCTCCTTATGTTTGCTTCTTTTATTTCATCTGTCCTTTCGTCCATCGGCCGATAGTACGCACGTAATGACTAGGGCAACTATTCGGGTACTACTGGCATGACAGGCATGCGGACGCTAATGTTGTTCTAATTGCGTTACCTCACCGGCTTAATCACTTACCTACTTACTTAAGTACTTAACTTTTAGTATTCAATTGCATGATCTGGGATTGGCGAGCCTCTCCGGTCAGGTTCAGTTTCGCTTCTCTTTGTCAAACGGAGTTCTTCACCTGTTTTCCACCCACGCACACAAAATATACGTCGTTTTCTTCCGTCTTCGCTTCATGGTTGCTTTGCATGGCCGTTTCTTCCTGTTCATACTAACTCTTCCCCTCTCCTTTTCTCCTTTCCCCTCTCTCGGTTTACTCCGGTACGCTCGGGAGGAATAATGTGGGACGTCATTGGCATCGTTGTTCTTTTTGGTGGGCTTACATCTGTTACAATTCCGCGCGCTACGTCTTGTGCTACCTTCTTCACGTTATATGTTACCGACTTACCGTCAAATTTTAATGCACAATCCGCAGCCGGCCAGCTCGGCCAGCTGTGTTTTGCTCCTCCGACCCCGCTGAGGCTCGACCGTATGTTTTGCGTGTGTACGTGTGTACGTGTGTACGTGTGTACGTGTGTACGTAGTGGTGGAAGCAAAGTAGCGTGACCGATTGGGTCCTGATTCCAGACTGAGGCCGTAAAGCATGAATTCCCAAGCACCTCGTTTGGGTCGGGTAGACATCACTCCACGGAGAAGGCCGCTCAACGTCGACCCTGTGCAACTGTGCCCCGGGAGATTCCTCGAGATCCCCAAAGCCGCTATGCCCGAGGCAGGTTAGCGCGGGATGGGCCAGCGGCAGCCCTGGAGAGCACGTTTTCGGACGAGGCGGCCTGATTGGAGTGCTCCACGCCAAGTTTTTCGCTGGATCCAACCTCAAAACGCAACAACATCGCCGGCAATTGAGAGGTCTCCAGCGGGCTGCGCTTCTCCTTCTTCTTTGATATATCTTTACGTACAAGCTCGAGTTCTGACTCTCCGGATCCCCGGGGTCGACAGCTGGAAAAGCCCTGTCCGAACCCGAGTCATGCCAGCAATCGGTTTTGCGGGTATGCTGGTTTGAAGTATCGTATCTGTCGATATAAGAGACGACCCGAATTGACTGTCGTGAACCGGGTTGAATCGAATCCAATCCGATCGAACTGACTCCGTATGCCATCCGAACCCGCTGGGCTGTGACCAACCGCCTCGACAAAGGAATCAGAAGGTCGCTCATGCATTGGCCGGGTTATAATCGTCG
This sequence comes from Arthrobotrys sphaeroides, assembly GCA_036971245.1. Classification (NCBI taxonomy): domain Eukaryota; kingdom Fungi; phylum Ascomycota; class Orbiliomycetes; order Orbiliales; family Orbiliaceae; genus Arthrobotrys; species Arthrobotrys sphaeroides. The sequence goes on along the minus strand of JAJTTW010000013.1, from coordinate 1,033,619 downwards.
ATATCCCAGAACTCTGGTATCCGGGTTGGCCTGAAATGAGAGCCTAAGCGATACGCAGGTCGTTTAATATTCCAATCTGCGAGCGACAGCTGTCGACGCCGTCCCGGCGCTACACCCCCTTCCTGCTCCTTCACCGGCAAACGCCCCCCTTCTGACTCCCCCTCTCCCTCTCCCTCCGCTCCGGCATTTCGGTCTGTCTACGCTACGTCTACCCAGGGAGGAGCAGACCCAGATAAGAAGTATATAAGTAAGTGCTTATATACACACACGTATGTGCACCTGTCGTGGTCTGCCACTTTACTCTTCGTCCGATTGCAAACAATTGAAATAGGCCCCATCGCTTTCACCCGCATTGATTGCAAGAAAAAAAAAGAGGATCACACGTCCCAAATACCGGCTTCCTTCTATCCAACTCGATCCCTGATCGTTGGGATACGCATTTCGGTGCGATTTCCCGAGCAGCACGCGCCTGTCTCCGAGGGCGAAGAGGCCCCGAATACGAAGTTCGGCCGCCCACCCGCGAGATCCCAGATCATCAATCTTGCATCTGAGGTTGCCCGCCTGCAGCCTATTTCTGGCCCCCAATCACCAACCGGCACACCACATTCTCGAGTGGATTGTTACCCGTCCTGGGCATCCCCGGACCCTCAATATCCCATCCAGGTACGTACGGGGCCGCGCAGCCATTTCGTATTTAAACCTCGCCGCCGTGACTGCTCTCTCGTCACGCTCCAGGCGGTTCGTGAAGCTCATCTGCCGCATTTACCGTACTAACCGTCCCCCCTCAAATGCATAGCGCTTCCGAGTTTTTGCGGCAGCGTGAAAGTTAGGTCCCGAACGGTTGTGCGAGTCCTGCTGCAAGATCCCAGCATCAGGAACTGCAGGTGACCCACGGGCCGGTGCCAATCATCAGTCCCCGTCAGCCAGTCAATCCTGACACGAAACGGAAACCTCTGCCCTTGACCGACCGAGCGGCTTCAAAGCTCCAAATAGTCAAGGCGGGTTTGGTCAGCTAGCCCATCAAGACAATCCTTCGGAGGAGTCCATTTCGGGGACGGTCGTCACAGACCTTGTCATAGTTTCCCTGTTGTCCTCTCCCTCAAACCTGATATGTCCAATAGACACCTTTGAAAACAGCCCACCTCCCGCTCCCGCTTTATTGTCCCAGCAGCTTTGCGAATTTCGAAGCCCCTCTCTCCAATCGCAACTCTCATTTTCTAGTAGACCGAGCCGACTGATCAGTACATACCATTTTTCCCTTTTCCCAAATCAACTGCGGAGAGCGCCCTAATCAACATCCCTCGAATCATTTTCTGCTATGCCACACATGGGGTTCAATCGGATTCTCTAACGTTTAATCCGTCCGGGACGTTCAACGATTTATACCACTGTTCCCGCCGCCGCCTTCCATCATTGGATCACTCGTTCGCGAAAGGCCCGCACACTCTCCAAAGCCCTCCCGGCACCGCAAACAGACACACCTTCCCTTCTCGCCTCTGCTTTTCTTAGCCGTCTTCTGCCAAAATGTAGGATCCCGAATTCTTCACCTCTCATCAGTCACTGGCCGGGATGCCTCACCCGTCAAAAGCTATCTCAGCGGACTATATCCAGCGGAGCCAAGGGTCCTTCCAGAGCGCTCCCTTGCCCACCTCCTGTAGCATTGATGGGGTATCGTCGATATCAGCTTCATCCCTCTCTACTCTTTCCTCCCTCTTGAAATGTGTTGCTGCCTCCTGCAGAGGCTCTGAGAGCTTGTCAGGCTAATCGATATCCATTTGGGTCTCTAAATAATTAGGAAGTTCGGCAAGCATCTACAAAAGCGACAGCTGGACATACCCGAGTATGCGGCAAGCTTCGTCAACTATAAAGGCTTAAAAAAGGTTGTAGTCCAACGTTGACCAATACCCGTGTTCAACAGAACACCACCCCGAAGCCATTCCTCTTCCCCCCCAAATTCCCCTCGCACATCATAGCTTTGCGCTAACGATACAATCTCGCCCGTTCTCTTCTCCATAGTTGATCAAACAACTAGCCTCAAGCTCCAGAAGCATCCGCTCAGGGACCAGTCTACCAATCCGAACACCCGAAGGCGAGATCCTTAACGACCCACAAGCGGCTCTTCACGCCAATAAAACGACCTTTTTCTTCCGACTCGTAAGCCCTCGACGGCCGCTACACTTCGTCCTTGTATTCAAGTTAAATTGGATGTTAATGATATCTTGTAGGACCGTGAGATCGAGAAGGTCAATGCCTTCTATCTTCAGAAGCAAGACGAGGTAACATTGCTGATGCGGGGTATCTCTGTTGTCAGGTCGATATTGTTAACCTCTAATTTAGCTGACGGTGCGGCTTCGGACCTTGATCGAAAAGAAAGATGTGATGCAATCGCGGACCGACGCGGCTGCAAAGAGTTCAGCGGTCTTGGTAACCCTACAGGAAGGTTTCCACCAGTTCGGTGTCGACTTGAATAAGTTGCAGGTACTGTGGCCACTCCCCTTCCCGTTCCCCTCGAGTATAGCCTAAAGGCGTGTATATGTTGACGCCTATTTGTGTTGTTTGTAGCAATTCGTGGAGTTAAATGCAACAGGCTTCTCGAAGATATTGAAAAAGGTATTACACAACTTGTTAGCGTCTCCTGCAAGAAGAAAAATGGACATTGATCCCAAGGGGTGTTTGATAATATATAGTGGGACAAATCCTCAAAAGTAAGTCAATTACGTCGTACACGTGGGGCTCTTTGAACCCATCCGTCTAAACTGTTTTGCGCTGTATAGTCACGAACCAAAGAACTCTACCTGTCCAGAGCCGTCGAGGTCCAACCCTGCTTCAACCGAGATGTGATAAGCGAACTATCCGACAGAGCGACAACGGGTTTATTAGAACTGGAAGCCTGGGCGGAAGGGGAGAGCATTACGTTTAACAGGGATGCTTACTCGGGCGGGAACAGCGATGTAGAACCGGTATATACTGACGCACAGGCGGAATTATCGCGGGCGATTTCCTCCGGAAACCCGACTTTCCTTTCCGAAACAGTCAAAGCCGTGGAATCCTCGCCAACAGGGAGGGAAACATTAACCCGCACGTTCCTGTCCAGTATCGGCGAAGCCTCCTCCGAGTGCTTGGAAGTCCTCTTGACGTCAAGTTGTGTTAATCTCAAAGCAAAGGATGAAATCAATGAGAGGAACGCCTTGCACGAAGCGGCGAATGCTGGGAAGCTATCGATCATCAGCACGCTTCTCACCGCAGGTGTGGATGTTGGGCAATCAGACGCTTATGGCAGACTGCCCTTGCATTACGCCGCGATGCACGGCCATGTTGATATTCTCGAGGCTCTATTAACTGCCAACCCCAAGACACTGGATAGCATGGACCTCGATAATTTCACTCCGCTGATCCACGCCCTTCATCACCACCAGCTATCAAGTGTGGAGGCTCTGATAAAACATAAAGCTCGGATTAATCCGGCGAGTGAACGGGATTATATCCCATTGAATTTGGCTTGCCAGCATGGTTTGGCCGAGATCGCGGAGGCCCTGTTGAAGAATGGCGCTCAAATACTCCCGGATGCCGAGGGTCTCTATCCACAGCATCATGTTGCAAGGCGCGGGAGCTCATCATCTCTACTGGTAACGCTGCAATCTTTCGGTGCCAATCTTAATGAGTTCGATAAGTTGAACGGATGGACACCGATGGTGCACGCGGCCAGTGAAGGGAATACCGAAAACCTAAGGATTCTGCTGAACGCGGGGGCACGCTTTGATCTTTTGGACGAGAAAAACCTCTCGGCTCTGTACTATTCTGCATGGGAAGGGCACCTCGAATGCATGAAGATCCTTTTCGACGCGGGTGGGATACTCGGCGTCGACCCAATAGAACCGCCTCTTGTTAGGCCTTCGCCAGCGTCGACGCAATCAAGCGCGCAGATGGTCCTCGATGCAGATGGTATCCCCGACCTTGCCTTACCACCACCGATACTTCCACTCCGACGATACGGACATAACTTCCTGGACAAAAAGACTTTCGTGCAGCTTATATTCACAGAGAAAAACTCGGATGCCATCTTTTTCTACCAGCAAGGGAAATACCCAGCTGCTCGTTTGACGGTATCCTCGAAATCCTCTGATGTCATCTCGAAGAACATGCTCCTGCCCCTCGCCGATGATGCGAGGATCGTGCCGTTTCAAATTGACTCGCTCGAGGCTTTCGCGATAGATTTCGACATATTCCCTACGTTCGGTACTAAAATGATCGCCAGAACAGTTGCACTGTCACAGATTTTCAACAATGCGAATAGTAGCGGTCATTGTGTTCTACCGCTCCATGACTCTAGGTCCCGGGTCATCGGTCAACTGTCCTTTGACTATCAGATAATCAAACCGTTCGGAGGTATCCCACTCGAGATCGCGCATTTCGCGCCGTACTGGAAGGCTACAAGCCAGTTCGATTCCAGACCGTTGATCACCGGGTCGTCTCTCTCAGGGGACTATGTTCGACTCTTCGTCCAAGTCACCAGAGATGATGTTCCTGTGCTTTTCCCGACCTGGGCGGTTCAGTACGCCGGCATCTCCATCCCAATCTGTTCGCTTACGTTCGAACAGTTCAAAACTATCGGGGCCAATGTAATCAAACAGCCGGAAGGAGTCATCAAAGAAAGTATTCTGGCATTCGCTTCACTTGAAGATCTCTACCAAAGGCTGCAGAATTCATTCTCATCACTCGGAGATGCTCTGGCACAGCTTCCGATCGACATCAACTTAAACCTTCACGTTCTTTATCCGAACGAAATCGAAATCAAGGAAAAGAACTTGTCAGCTACCTCGGACCCAAACAGATACGTCGATGCGATACTTAACACAGTTTTCCACCACGCTCGAGATACTCAACGGAATGCCGCCGAGGCCGTTAGGTCCATCATGTTTTCCGCTTTTGAGGCCAGTGTCTGCACTGCTTTGAATTGGAAACAGCCGAATTGTAAGATATACTTCGTAGCCCCGGTACCTTGAAGTCGACTAACGAATGAATGCAGACCCTGTATTCTTCTGTAATGGGCTTAGCGAAACTGACCTCGCTTCTGCGAACTACTCGCTCTCCGATCCGGAACTTGTCAAGTACCGAAGCGTTTCCCCGACTTCGACGAAGGAAGCGGTGCGTTTAGCAAAGAATAATAATCTTATGGGGCTGATATGCTCGGCAAGGCTATTGGTGAGTCCCATCGTTTTCGGCCCTATACTCCTAGGCTTCGTGAGTTAATATTCTAGCAGGAAATGGTCCCCGCCTTAACACATAGTGTTAAGGCTGAAGGCTTGGTTCTCATATCCCAAGTAGTCGGTAACACCCCGAACCATCCTGCATCGCTCACAAATCTGGTTGATGGCGTTTTCATAAGGGAAGGGATACTAAGGTTCAACGAAACGATTGATATGTGATGCGACTCGCCTAATGTAGATTTCTCTTCGAAGAATTGGATTTTTCCCTGGGGCTTTTAATCGTTCTTTTCTTCCCCCTTCTCCATCTTTAACATCCTCATCCCGCCTTCGTATCGGCGGATTCTCTTGGATTGGGTTTTATTTCTTTCCGTTTGAGCACAGGAATAGGCATAACGTGGAAAAATACGCAATAGATTAGATACATGTTTCCCTCATCTTCTTCACTCGTTCCTTCCCCCTTTCTCTTTATTTCCTTCCCTTTCTTTTGCATAATGATGAATGCATGCGTGAGGACTATCGTGTAAAAGGTGCGCGTCTTAGTTTTTTAGACCGGAGGGAGTGAAACGGGGGATATTTAAAGGGATCACGAAAATTTATAGTCAAAAGTCCAACTTGGAAACACTTCGTAATATGTGAAGTTTTTATATGAACGGGTTACCTCCGAAGGGCATCAGGGTGCCGCGATATGCCCAAGTGATAGTATAGTATTCCGTAAAAAAAAAATTATATGTACTTGAGAGTGTATATGTACAACTTCTGAGGGTGTATCACCCATATCTAGAGATATTTCCCAGACGTACCTCACTTCTACGGTATATTTCCCATCGGCCCACGTGCGCTAAGACGTGTCTACGTCACGGTTCACCTTCCAAGGCCTTATCATCGACCAGCAGGTTCAGCACCCCGCCATCCGGGAGTTCTAACGCCCACCTCTTCGTTTTGAACTACCATACGCAAAAGGGTAAAGAAGTCAGTAACGCGTCGTGTACTATATTAAAAAACCCATTTTGGAGTTATAACAGCACATACCTTCCCAGCCCTCCCCCCTTCCCTGGTACTAAAAAAATGCACTGTCCCTTCCCCCCTCGTCCCCTTAACCTTATACGAAATATCAATCTTCCCGTGCACCTGATCCATCGTTCCATGGATCCAGGGTATAGTTTTCGCCTTGAACGAGATCTCATCGCCGAGAATCTCCCTGGCTTCCGGGTTGACTCTTAAAGCGTATAAAGTCGAGGACACGACGGAGGATGAGGAGCGTTGGTAGTTGAAGAGCAGGTTTGCGGCGATGTACATGGAGATTAGGAAGATGGGGACGTGGATTAGGTAGCGTCGTTTGGGGGTTACGTCTGCGTATCGTGTACTGTTAGTTCAAGAGGTTTTTTTTCTCTTTTCCTCGGAAATTCAATTTTTCGTATTAATTCGGTATAAGAGAGGGGTGTAAGGGAATGTAAAAAGTACCTGGTAACTCCCTATCAGCGCTCCTCTGAAGCAACGGGGGTCCACCTTCCTTCGGAGCCGCGATCAAGGACCTTCGAAAGACCGTCGACCGCGCCTGCCGCTGCAGCACCGTCGTCGCCGTCATCGTCGGTATTCGGTTCCGTGATATCAAACTAAACGGCCGGGAGGGTGGTAGCCCGCATATTCGAGATATTTGGGCCCGATTGGCAGCCACGGCCAGACGGGAGAGTATCGGCCGCGACATTTGGTGGTGTGGGCGGGATCTGTAGGCGGGTGCTCCCGAGAGGAACATCCGTCGGTTATTTGGTGTATGTCCGGAACTTGTGTTGGACCTGACGTTCAATTGTGGTACGAGGTTCCGCGCATATAAAAATGGTAGACGATTCGACATTCCATTCCGATAACATATTCCCACTCCCATTTCCATTTTCTTATTATTTCCTTAACCCCACTACCGCTGTACATATGCTAGACAGGAAAGAGAACGCCAGAAGGGCGAACGATAAAGACAAAAAGGGAAGAAAAAAAAAACAGAATTGGTCATAGTACTCAGAGGTCGCTCGATTTCTTTTTGTCCATAATATAACCAGTCCCCCAGCCAAACGAATGAAACATGAAGTATTAAAACTACGCCTCCAGAATACTAAACAAAGAAAGGGAAGTAGACCAAAATCCGCCCGTGAATGCAATGCTGGCTATCAATCGCGTAGAGACAGAGAGAGAGAGAGAGGGAAAGCGGAGAGAAGTGGAAAGAAAAAAAAGAACCCAAGTGAATGAAGTTGTCATTATCGTCAATGCCCCGCCTCGTCCCTGTTCAACAGGGTATTAAAAGAGCCATGGCCAAAATCTCAAGGGTGGCCGGGCAAATGTACTATTTCGACCGGAGCTGGACCGTCATATACCGGCTCTTCGTCGTCATCTAGTGATCCTTCATCCCCGTCGTCATCGTCGTCGTCGTCTTCCCCGTCATATTCTTCACTGCTGTCGATGCTATCTTCGTCTTCTCCATCAGCACATGAGCAGTCAGATTCGTCAGTCGAATAAACACCGTCAACACCCGAAGGCCCGGCTTGAACATCACGGCCTTCTATCTCTCGTAAAACGGAAGCCAAGTCCGCGACGACGTCCTCACCGGGAACGATACTCCCCGCGGTCTCGGGATTTGGCATTAAATGGGGCGGTGGAAGCAGACTCCGCGAAAGTACCGAGCCTGGCAAGTTATTATTCGGGTCTTCTTCGGGCCGGATTAATTTGACTTCGCACGTATTGTAACTCTTGCAGGTATCGCACTTCAACCCAAGAAAGTGGAATGCTACATCGCTTTTGGCCGAGCAATCGTTACAGATGATATGGCAATGCCAGTATCTGTAGGGGTCGGGAAGCGGTTGTCGTTGAATCTCGTAATCCAGGTAGCGGAATCTACTCTCCATGTTGAACACACTTTTGGCGCATGTTGGGCATCTGTATGAGCCTTTCATGTGCTCGTTGTAACAATCGAGGTGAATTGAATGGCCGCACGTCTACACACACCCAACTTTTAGCAGTGCAAGTGTTATGGGGGCAAAACTCGGCCCTACCATAAAAACAACGGTATTCACAGAAGTGAACAGATATTCACCGCATATCGGACAGTCACAGTCGGTACTTCGTTCGATACAGCGATGTTGGCCCTCGAGCTCGATAGACATGCAAACTCCGCATTTCTAGATAGTTGGGGCTGGTTAGATCTCCACCATTCAATCTTTCGAAAGCTGATTATATTGTTGGATATACCTTGCAGTGGAAAAAGTCCTTCCCTAAGCCTCTTCCTATCCGGCAAATACCACAGTCGTTGCAGTGATATATAGTTCTGGTCGGATCGTCATCCCAAAGTTTACACTAATTCTTATATCAGCACAGGGAGTTGTAATTTTGATACGTTCGGGAGTAGGTCTGCTACCTTGTCGCAGTAGTATAGGGCGGCATACCGCACGCACTGCCGGCATGTTTGCGCGGCAGGCTGAGCGGTTCCGCAGAACATGCATAACATATTCTTGGTATCCTTCCGTATCAGGGCGTGCTCTTCCCTATCGTCGTGACAGAACCGGCACGGATACCACTTATCACAGGTCGAACATTGCAACTTGACATTCCGTCGATAGTGAGCACATCCAAGAATACCCTCTTCGTCATTAGCGTAAGAAGGCTCTTTGTCCTCCTCCGTAACATTGAAGGGGTCTCCTTCAATCATGCTACGGGGTCGGGAACCAGAGGGTGAGACAGATGCCCTTTGCCCTGTTCGCCGAAGATACCCTTCCGTCATGAGCAAGTGCATTCTCTGGGCTCGTTCCCGTTCCGTGAGGCTTGACCTTTGGATCTCCAAGAGCTTTTCTCGAAGAACCCGGTGGCCATCGTCCTCTGGGATCGCAAGACTGACCGCATTCGAAGTGTCGTCCGAGGTTGATCTCGTAGTTTCCGCGGATACAACGGTTTCTGTGATCGGTGCGCCAGCCTGTTCGAGGACCATTACCTCCTCTGACACGCTACCACTCGAGGGAGACTCCGATGGCGGTACAATGGGAGGGCTGGATAGCCTAACCGTCGCGTCAGGGGTTTCCAACGCAGCGGCAGCAGCTATCGCGTCCCCGATGATGCTATTACTAGCCCGAGAAGTCGAGTTCCCAACATCACTCTCACCATCTCCGTCCTCATCCTCAGCATCCGTATAGACACCGCAATCGTACTCGGGTGCCTCTAACCCATGCATGGGAGATGTCGGAGGGGAAGCCAACGTCGCATCGGACTGGACTTCATCGTTTAGAGCCGAAACACGGGACGGCGAAGACGGTGTTGAAACAGCATGTGAATCGCTCGCGACGGTTTCGGACGAAGACCAGGAGTATCTCGGACGGATGTTTTCAAAGAAGTTTGTGAGGACTTCGATCCCACTCATGGAGCCGGAGATGGGGGTGGCTCCAAGGCACCCCGTGTCTGGGTTTCAGTCTCGATTCTTTTGGATTCCTTGGAAGGAGAATCAGATGGATGAGAGTCTCGGGCCGGCCGTGGAAAGGGGCTTTCCCGTCGCCGCCTCTGCTCCGGTTTGGTTTGCCAGCTGGCTTTGTTCCTTTGAAGCAGCAACTGTGATTATGTGGATACCCTGCCGTTCAAGCTTTGCTGGGTACCTGCGTCGGTCCTTGTTAGCTTCACCCGTGTGCAAAGTTTAGGAACGGTACCCCCACAGCACTATCGATATCCAGCGTACCTCTGAAAGAGACGAGAACTCAAAAGACGATAAAGGAAAAAAGGAACGATGGAGAGAAACCGACGGGTACGATACGACTGATTAAATGACGATGGCTGGAAGTTGGCAGGAACAAGAAGAGCTGTTTGCCCGAGGATGCGCGATGTGACAACTGGATTGGACAACCCGAATCGAGGCGGATTTGCTCAGACGCCCCGGCACATGGCGATATCGTCGGCACATGGCGATATCGTCGGCACTTGCTATCGAGGGTCTCGAGCGGACGGAAGCAGCTGGAACTGAAGACGGGGTACCGGTGGCGGCGGGTGGTGATGGTGAGGAAGAGCTCGGATTAGTCAGACGTCTGAGAGCCGGCCAGTAGAGACTTTCCAACCTGCGGAAAGAAACCTCTCAGCCCGAAGACACCATCAAGCAATGCCGCCCTCGCACCAGGCCATCATCCACGCCTACCGCAACCTCCTCCGGGCGGGCCTGCGCGCGGTCCAGTACTCCTCCCCGGCCCGCTACGGTCTCCGTTCAAAGCTCCGTCACGCATTCAGTGGCGAGACCGATCCCGTCCCGCAGCCCAGCGCCGGGGGCGCACCCGCCCGTTCCCAGAGGTTCCCGAAGACATTCTCGCAAACCCGTGTCGACAATACCATTCGCTTCCTGAATACCGCGGCTACCCGTCTAGGCATGGAGCATACGATCGTGAAGCATCTCTGTTTCGTGGAGTGGCGGCGAGAAATCAGCAGGATGCCCAGGTCCACCACGGTCATGAAACCCTCCGACTGGGACTCTCTCAATCTGATGTTCGATGAATACGACGACACGATAAGGATGCTAAACGAGACAATGGAGCTGGAGCTGCGATAGAAGACATCTATAGAAGGGCTTTATAGCAGGGACGACACGAATTTCTCTTCCTGTACATTTTTTGGCCGAAATGAGTGTCACTGTAAATATTTGTTCTCCGGCATCACATGTCGACGATACCCAGCTTGATCGCATACAAATTTAAATATTCGCAAACTTCAACAGTATAGGCAATATCGTTCTATCACGAGGGATAAACAGTAGTCAAATTCGCATCAAGCGTTTTGTTATATTGGTTCTTGGTTTTAGACGCCTGCAGATAGTCAATATCTCCACAGCCAGCCTTTGTCTATATCCCCCCAAATTTTTCTCCAATCATAAATTCCCCAAACGCATAAAACTTCCGTGGTATCATAAAAACATAAAAAACGAGCGTGAGGTCGGTAGAAAAGTAAGGTGTATATATATACAACAGAAGATACTCAACCGCGCAAGCACGGCTACGAACCCGGAATCGATCCATGGTTCAGAAATCCCGAAGCGAAAAAGACAAGAATAGTTAACGCCAACCCAGAGAACTGAGGGTCATGAGACCCATTTAGACGTAGCTCCAGTAAACGTTGATGACGCCGGCAAGCGGGTCGCCGAGCTGATCGAAGGCAGCAGGTGTAAGATCAAGATCGTATGCACCCGACTGTGATAGAATGTATTAGCCTTGCACTGATAATATAATAGCATGAAGGGTATGTTATGAACTTACACATCCCGGGCAGGTGTCGACGATGGTAACAATGACACCGGTGGGGTTGGAGTCACTCGTGACACGGATCTTGGTTCCGCACTTGGGGTTGAGGTTAGGATTTGGGCCGGAAGTCAAGGCCATGGTGACCTTGGACAGGGCGCAAATCATATCACTGTTGGAGTGGGTTTCTCCACAGCTTCCAAGACCCTATTTTCTAGTTAGTATATCTGTACCATGATACTTGATTATGGGTTTGCAAACTTACAGCGTCGTAAAAGGTAGCCTTTCCGGTGAACTCGCCGCCACCGCCACCAGTGCTTGGGGGCTCCTCAACAGGCTCCTCAATGGGGGCAGGGCTTGGACTTGGGGACGGCTCTTGCGGGATGACCACGGGAACGGGGACCTCGGTTGGGTTCGCGCCAACGATTGGCTCCGGAGTCGGCTCAGGCTCGACCACCGGCTCTGGGACTGGCTCTGGGGTCTGGCTGGGAGGAGGCGGAGGCGCCACCCAGACGGTTGAAGTGTATCCAACAATCTCCAGGATCTCTTGTTTAACATATACAACAGCGTCCCGCTTCTGCAACATGTCGACGGCAGCGCTAGCTGAGGCAAGCTCAACGATAGCCGTCAAGGCGAGCAACGATTTGTATCCGAATTGCATTTTGACCGATTTGTCTTGTTTCTAAATTTGAAAAATGAAAAAGAGGACAACGTCGACCTTTGAGAGACGAAACGATTGAAATATAAAGCTAAGATAGCGGATAGAGGGGTGCAATGCGCGTTGACTGTTATCGGAAATGCAGCGAAGGTTCAGTGTAACAGCTAATAGGAAGGAGGCCGGTCCTTGTTTTCGTGTGCTAGGTTTGCAATTATCGTAGACGGTTGAAACGGTTCCACCAAGGCGAAAACGAATGTATCCAAATGCAGTTCAAGCTTCAAGCTTAGATGGGAAATTGAAATTCGTGAAAGAGGAATCGATCGCAAGGAGGGGCATCGGAGGCAGATGCTGGTACTTATACCACACCACCTCGCTCGTCTCCTGGGCTGGACCGTTCACTTCGAACCCGAGATCTCGTACCAGAAACCCGCTCGGATCAATGCGACCCCCCATTGGGCGACGGAGCAGGTTGGCTTTCCCATCAAAGACAAGGCAAGACAGGGCAATTGGACGCTGTTGGCGATGAAAGCTCCATGGATGCAAGGGAAAATGTTTTCACTGGGATCTTGGCTAGATCGCGCAAAGTGCGCCGTCATACGTGTACTCGCTGCCAGGGGAGGTTGGAAGTCCAGCTTCACATGTGGGTGCGGGTTTTTCAGAACCTTGCAGCCGTTTTAACCAGATCAGGCTTAACGTCAGGTACCAAAATGCAAAATGCAACAAAAGGCGGCATGGCAAAGGGCTCGGAACAAGGCTGTTGGGAAAACTCTGCGAGCCTCTTCCCACCCTGGTCAGCCCAGCCAAGAGTTCTGCGTCGGCGGGAAGATGGCATTGTTTCTCATTGGAGCTTGCGAAGCTGCCTGTTGAGATCGATCGATTATGAGGTGCCAGCGCAGCTGTCTGACTAGCTCTTTGCTTCGAAAGCTAGCGAGCTCGGTGCAAACCTGGCGTGGATGCAAATTTCTTCGCAAAATCGCGCGACCAAAGTCTTTCCGATTCGATTGAGCACCATGCTTGTGCTTTATTGGAAGGTGCAGGAATTTAATTCCCGGTAGGGAAGACCTTTGCCTGCTTTCTTTTTTTCTTTCCCTTTCCGTTTCTTACTCAAGCGGTTTATGTAAATTTTGGTAGAAGAAGAAATTTTCGTGGTTCATTTCGTGGGCTTACACGCTCTAGACTATTGTCCCAAGAGCTTCTTGTTAATCTGCATGTATCGTATCCGCTCAGCTTCGGAGACACTAGGGCGCACCATCCCGAATGCCTTTTCAAAATCGCCAGGACACACGAATATTGGCCCGCTTGATATCCGCTGCGGTTCGGCAGCTGTTTCGGGGAAGAGGGCCTCGACAGCAGAATTTGCGGCCTCCCGAACCAGCGATGACAAATCGGCTCCGCTAAAAAAAAAAAAAAAAAAGTTTAATATCTAGGAATCCGCGCACACAGATTTCTTTGGGCAACTTGACTCACCTGAAATTTCGACAGCGGCTGTCGTCGGCGATTTTCCATAGATCAATTGATTCGTGAAGAGGCATTTTCATCGTGAGTTTCTTGAGAATATCAAGTCTCTCCTCGGCCGTTGGCAGCGCCACAAAAAGCGCCTTATCCAACCGACCAGGTCTCAACATCGCCGGGTCGATCATGTCTGGCCTGTTGGTCGCAGCGATAACATACACACCCTTGCGGTCGCTCAAACCGTCTAGCTCCGTAAGTAGCGTGTTGACGACTCGTGACGTTGCCTCCGTCTGGGATACATGTTAGATGCAGTTTTAACGATTGGATCTGGATATGCATTGAACCCACCGTTGCATCCTCTCTTTTCCCCGCCAATGCATCCAATTCGTCGAAGAAAATGACACATGGCTGGGAAGCCCTGGCGCGCATAAAAACCTGTCTAACAGCTCTCTCAGACTCTCCAACCCACTATCCAACAGGAGCCGCAGGTCAGCTAAAACCACCCAACGTAGAAAGCAACAGTGGTGGCATTTATTCGCATACCTTGTTCAACAATTCAGGACCTTTGACGCTGATAAAGTTGGCATTGCTCTCATTCGCAACCGCCTTCGCAAGTAACGTTTTACCACACCCAGGAGGCCCGTAGAGTAATACCCCAGCGGGTGCTGTGATTCCAACGGCTTCAAATATCTCAGGGTGCGCGATCGGTTTCACGATGGCCAATTGCATTTGCTTCCTGATCGCTTCCAAAGCACCTATCTGTTGCCATGTAACGTCCGGGACAGTAGCGAAGCCTTCCCGTTTTGAAGATGGCTGAACCTTCGGAAGCGCCATCAGGAAATCGTCTATCGTGATCGACAACCTCTCTAACTCTTCTAGTGATAGAGGCGGGAACGGGGCCGGAACATCAAGGGTTGCGGTGTCGGGTTTCCCGTTCGCCAAAGCTGGCCCGCCGTCAATTTCCATAGCTCCGTTTAGCACGGAGACGCCTTCGTCTAGCGGCGGTACGGCCCCGGCTTGATGCTTCGCTTTTAATTCATCGTAGATCCGTTTTATAGCAAAAGTACCAGCAGCCGTTGTCAAAGAACTCAAGTCGGCTCCCACAAAGCCCGGTGTTAACTTCGCCAGCTTTTTGAAATCGAAGTCGCCGGAGAGCTTGAGCTTCTCCGAAAGAACTCGTAGAATCCTATGAAGTGCATAATTAGCCATATATTTCGTATGATATCCGTGATAAAGATGACATACTTCTCTCTCCCAGCTTCATCCGGAACCCCCAGGCAGATTTCTCGATCAAATCTCCCCGCTCTCCTCAAAGCAGGATCCATACTATCAGGCCTATTCGTCGCCCCAATAACAAAAACCGGATTTCCACCAGTTTTACTCAAAGACAGGTCTATAGGATCAAAAACACCCATCAGCGCCTTCCAAAATACACAAGGTACCCCCCAAATAACCTTACCATCCATGCACGTCAACATCTGCGCAACAATCCGCTTCTCCATCTCCCTCTGCGCGCTATCCCTCTTCGGCATAACAGCATCAATCTCATCAATAAAAATAATCGAAGGCGCAAGCTTCACCGCCTCCTCAAAGATCTCCCTCAGCTTCTTCTCCGACTCCCCGGACATACCAGACACGATCGAAGGCGCTGAAACCGGTATAAAAGGAACCCCATGATGAGCCGCAATCGCATTCGCCAGCATTGTTTTCCCACACCCCGGCGGCCCGTGGAGGAGTATACCCCGCGGGATCTGAATCCCCAAGTGATCATAACACGTAGCGCAGTTGAGAGGCATATCGATCAAATCGTGTATATCGTTGAGAATATGCTCTATCCCTCCGATATCACGGAGTGATACGCCCGTTGGAGGTGCACGATCGATCTTTTGCTTCTTGACTGGTGGTTCCGTTCGGGTGGTTCGTTCACGTTTTCGGCGGGCGGGTGTCTGGGCGTCCTTTGGTAATTGTGCCGTATCCACGTCCGCCTGAGTATGGGCTTCAGGTGCAGGGGTCGTCCGACTCGATGTCTGGTTCTTAGACCACATTTCCACGATTCTCTTGTTCGCGGAGTTATTGTCCTATACACCATCCACATCAATTAATACCCAGATCGTGAAAAGAAAAAAGGTCAAAATATAAACCCCATCACGAACCTTCTCAACAGCATCATTGAAAGTTTCAAAATCGCTATCAAACTCCTCAGCACCCTCATCCTGCCCACCAGGACCTCCAGCCTCAATCGTAATCAGCTCCAAAGCCTTCGTCACAGATTTCTCGACCTGATTCCTCTTCAGCCGTTTAAGTCCCATATCCTGCGCTTGAACATAATCGACCGCTTGACCCGCGTTCGGCACCGATTGCCCCTTCCCACCGCCGGACTGCTCCAGTTTGGCATACCAGTCCCGTACAAGATTTTCGACTTTACGGTCCAGTTGTTTCGTGACGGAGCCGCTGGCGTGGGAGGTATGATGGCGGGAGGTACGGGACGACATTTCGGTATAACCGCCCGGTTTCCGATGGTTTATTTCCACCCCTTTCCCTATTCGTAGGTGGTATTCTTTATCCTTCGCGCCGGTCGCGGATGAGTTTATCGGAGTATTGCGTAGCTACTTAGTTAGCTTGGGTTTATAGCCCATTGAAATTTAATCCCTGGTGTTTTTTCAAGATCAAAATTTTGGTCGCAGTTTCCTGCATGCGAGGCCGAATTGGGAAAACGCCAGTTGCTTGGCTGCGTGACCTCCAACTTACAGCCGACTTCAACGTCATCCATCACATCGCGCTCCTCCGGTTTAAATCAACCTCCAGATACCGTCCCATCAGCAGCGACCTACCATTACCGCAGCTGCACCCGGAGGCTTCGTCCCATCTACCGAAACCATGGGGCAGTCGAGCAGCTCCAACAGAGTGACGGCGCAGGACCGGTAATAACCCCCCTTCTCCCAGAACCCCCCATATACTACTCCTCAAAAAAGGAGCCTCAAGATACCATAAAAAAGAAGAAGAAAGAAAAAACAATAAATTAATCCATCTGACACCCCCAGCGCCATCCTAGACATGAAAGTCCAACGCGATAAACTAAAATCCTACAAGAAACGCATCCAAACCGTCCTCGACCGAGAACACGAGATCGCACGGGAATGCCTCCGAAACGACCGCAAAGATAAAGCGCTGCTGGCCCTGCGCAAGCGGAAGTTTCAGGAACAGCTTCTGGCCCAGACGGATAAGCAGCTCGAGACGCTGGAGCAGCTGGTATATTCCCCCGAAACCCCGGCTGCCTACACAATCCCCTTCACCATACTGACAAAACTCTACTAGACCGCAAATATCGAATTCGCGCTTATCCAAAAAGACGTCCTCTACGGCCTACAACAAGGAAACGCCGTCCTCAAACAGATCGAAAAGGAAATGTCGCTGGAAAAAGCCGAAAAGATCATGGGTGACACCGAAGACGCAATCGCCTATCAGAAGCAACTCAACGAAATCATCTCCAGAAGCATGAGTAACGAAGACCAGGACGCCGTCGACGAAGAGTTCGAAATAATGCTCCGGGAGAGTAAGGCAGAGCAAAGGGTTAAGCAGGGATTACCTCCAGAGGAAGTCCCCGTTATGCCAAATGCCCCGGACAGCGAGCTCGTATCGTCACCGACGGAGCGGGATGAGGAGGAAAGGGAAGTGAAGGCAAAGGCAAAAGCGAGAGAGCGCAAGCAACAATTGCTTGCCGCTTAGTGATGCCGATTTTACACTCAATTTCACACTTGCTCAGACCTCAGATGACCGTTGATGGCGTTGGTAGATTTTGATTTTCGCTTCATTTTCGAGAGCGTCATTTTGTATTATTGATACCCGTAACCCCAGATCGCATGCATATAACTTATTCTTTTTTGTATCCTCTTTTGTAGCGTAGACGTTTAATGTAATACTAACCACTTACTGAATTCATACGGAATAACTCAGAAAATACTTAATTTCTTATCATTTTAAAAAACTTTACCACCAACGCCAGGACAGACATAAAAATGTAAAGCACTGCACCATACCTACCTATCCAACCATCATTATTGTCCAAGCAATCAACATGATGAGCCTCATGCAATAGAACGAAAAGGAGCAAAAAAGAACAAAAGCCACAAGCGCAAGATAGAAGTGGAAGAACATTCCACCCATCAGCCCCGATCAAACGGCGGCATAAGCCATCACATTTAATCTACATTGCTATCAATTATGCGCACAATCTTCTCATACGAGGTAAAGAAAATCGCGTTCAGCAAGCACGACCGTGCCATCGAGACGCTTAGCCCCCGATACATCCGTCTGTGGAAGAGTGGGTACTTCAAGGAGGTAAGAGGTTCTCCGACCGGCGTGGAAAGAATTCTAAAGCACACCTTCGTTAGCACGATCTCATATATACCATCCCTCATCGATCATGGAACCACTTACTTGCGCTGGTATATCGACTTCCAACTATCAATCGGGTAAATCTAAAAGCATCCACATAATATTAGCATATCTCTGGCAGACCGTCAAGGGCACTAGTGAGGAATACTATTGCCCATGATAACAATCCGCAGAGACCCCCCGAAGCAGCGATAGCGAGGTGACTCGTGCCTTCATTCGACGAAAATGTTCGCTTAAAAGTCTCGTACATCTAATCGCAATAATAATTTAGTCCACCATCGAACCCCAGGATTACGCATAAAATACATACCGTGAAGTACAATCCAGTACCCAGGATATCCCGAGCTATAACACCCACATCAGTATTTATACATCCCACTTATATAAGATGGCGAGAGAAACATACTCAAATGCAAGCGAAATCCGGAATAAAGCCCCCTCACCCCACGTGCGTCTACGATCCGCTTAGCGGACTCAAGTGTACCAGCACCCTTCATCTTACTATATGCCTTCGCAAAATCGCCCCCCTGCTTCCCATCCCCTTTGCTTTGCTTCACCAAAAATTCAATCTGCGAGCTGAGTTTAGTAAACTCAAACGGGCCTGAAAAATACCATCAAGATAATCATCAGCATCCGAGTCCCAGGGATAGTTACTCATATAGATAATACTCACAAGCAATAACACTAACAACCGCCCCAGCCGTCCCCCCGCTCAGAAAATACTGAGCCAGATTCGAAGGATGCGGGAAAGTCCCAGGCTGATATCTCGCAGCATCCTGCCCCACAATCTTTCGAATCCCACGCTTGTAAAACCCCAGTGACGACGTGTAGACCGAGAACGATATCGTCCTCACCAGCGATATGGAGGCGAGCGGTGCCAAGCTTCCTGCGGATCAATTCATATGCATGACATCAACGTGCCGTTTCTTCAAAAGCAAAGCGAGCGTGAAAAATGGAAACACAAGAAAAAGTATCGGTAGACGATAGCATAGCACAGCACGATCGTAACAATATGAACAAAGGGAATTATTAGACGGTACATACCTCTCCAAAAGCCCCTCACGCCTTCGTTTCTGTGAGTTTGTACGACGCAATCCCAGAATGAATTGAATTTGTATCTAGAGAAGCCCGTCGACGGTTAGTATCGGTCCAATACCAGCACCGGTATTATCCATCAAAAAGAACCTACGTTTGCATGCGAGTTTTAACAGAATCCAATGGAACTATCCAGGCCATAAAACCCCAAAAATCCGTTAGCCTTGCAAAAGTAAAAAAAGGAAGGGTCTACGAGCAGGAGAAGAAACAAGTATAACGGTCGGATCGCGATCTTTTCAAAAGACTCCATCGGAAACGTCCCGAAAATATCCCAACCGACCGACAACCAACGAGCCAAAAAGGATACTCACACGAACTCAACGTCGAAAAAACCGACGAAGTAGAAGCCGCGATCTCCGTGCGATACCGCTTGATGAAGGGAGAGGAAGGGGTGATGTCTTCCTGCCTGAGGCTCTCCCTCCGAGCCATGGCTGGTACGGGTATGAGTTGGAATTGGGTTGGACCGTGGTTTGCGAACGGGTCGCCAATCAAGGACAGCGGCGTGTTGAAATGGGCGTCTGCCCCAGCCGACGCTGCGACCGCCGCAGCAGCCCCGCCCTGGCTGCCACCTCCCACCGATGGTTCACGCATAACAACGAATAGTTCGATCGATTCGATTCCCTTACGAAAAGAAAGAGTAGATGAAAGACACGGACGAAAGAATTCTTTTCCAGAGTAATAATTTCCAGAATACTTTTTTTTTTGTTTGGTTCTTTTTTTGGCCAAATGAAGTGGTTAAGAATGATAAAACTCGATTACAGGCAAGTGGGATTCTTCTCTCTCTCTCAAGGTTGCTACAGCGTCGAAATCGTACGCATACGTAGGGCGGGAACTCGAAAATGTTGGTTCTAACAAGACACCAAGACAAAAAAAAGGCTCTAGGAGGTTCAAAAGATACAAGGAAAGATACTAGGACCTTACTCTTGCGAATTTTGAAAACCTCGTTCAGCCTTTATCGCAATTCTCCATAGAGACGGATGGACTCTGAAAGGCAGAGATGCCAGGAGACCATCAAAAGAGACAGGAGTTGCCGACAGGAAAGGCTAGGAAAGACGGCGTGGAACAGAAAGCGTTTGAAGAGCAAGAAATAAAAAACCAACTGGCAATCGAAAAGGCCGAAACCAGAGGGGGAGAGAAAACGGGGCAGGGTAATCGAGATTGATTCAATAGATTACTCTGCTACAGTGTTAACTCTCGATCACCGAGCTGGCCTGAAAGACGGCCGGCGGAATGTCGTGGGATGGTAAAACACCCGCCAACCAGCTCGTCAAACTATCACCACCCGTCAATTCAGCAGGGAAGAGAAGCCAAACCAGCGGAACAAGAGTAAAGAGTCAAAGGGAGAATCGAGACTCTCGTCCGGGGGGTAGAAAACAGGAAGAAGAAGAAGAAGAAGAAGAAGAAAGAGAGAAAGGAAGGAAAGGGAAGAAGGAAAAAGAAACAGACTTGAATCCTATCTACGGGGCCTCTCCTTCTTATCATCCATCCACGAGTCGCCCTCGACCAAACCAAGAAAAAGAGGACGAAACGATAACCTTAAAAAAGTCACCTACACCCTCCTTCGCCAATGGCTTCCATGCAACTGAAATGGCGGGGTAGAAAAAGAAAACAAAAGAAAGTATGTGATATGGAGGGAACCCAAGCTTTCTGTCTATTAACACAGCTAGTCTTATCCCGTAGACGGACGGCAAAGAAGACCCTCCAACAGGTCTGGTAATAACAACGTCGATTGCATGCGGAGTGGAAGCAGGGTAAACCCAATCGGGAGAATGTTGATTGAGTATCAAACGGTTTCTTTCTTACGTAGACTCAGGAATATCACTGAGGTACCGACTACCTCCTCCAAGTACCTATATCGTTCATCATCCATACATGCATGTGCCAAAATCAAATTAGTGTTTGACATAACATACCTGCATATTAGCTTCGCATGTTCATGTGAAGGAAAATACTTGGTCAAAGGGAAGGGAATGATTTGCTGGACGGCTGCGCACGGCGTCGTCAAGATAGACTGCTGGCAGGGTGGTTAATCCCGGCCTATAGGTACCGCTCGGTTAGTTCCTTTGGTGACGTTTGTGCTGGTTGGTGGTGCGGCAACGCGCAAAATCCAACAACCTGCTTGAAAATAAAGGCTGACGGTCCAGGAAAGGGTCCTCTGGATCTCGACCCCGTCGAAAAATAAAACAGCTGGCCCGTCTGGGCATTTGCTAGTCTACCCGCAGCAAGACAATTGGTATGCAGGATCACCGTGGGCCCTCGATCTGACGATAGGTTATAGTTGTTCCCTATGGACTGTCAGGTACGGTCCCTTCCCTAAGGGAGAGCGTGGCTACATCACTTGCCTGTATAATATAATACAGGAGTTACTAGAAGCTCTCGTATTTTATCCGCCTAACCATGATAAAGGATACACCCTTATTGATCGAAGTTCTAAGTCCCCTCTCATATACCTAAGTCTATATGTATACTCGAGCGCTACAATAAACATGCTTGGTCGGCCCAGCACTGCCCGTCTCGACAACCAGCGGTTCAGTAATCATATCCTCCGTAAGCCAATAATCACCCGCCAAAAACCATAGACTGATCCGTACCAATATAACCAAGAATGATTCCACACCAATCCCACCGTCTCGCTACCTCTATAACCGGTGCTGCGATTTCTCATCGACTCAATCAAACAAGCGTATAATACAAACCGGACCATAGATTGACTTATCATAAGAACAAAGTACCCCAAACCATATCCGAAAAACTCCGAGTCCCAAATAACCCCGCCGCATAAGCTCAAGAAACCAATACCCCAACCTACCCGGTATCCCAATCCAACCACATCACACAGATATACCTAAATACTTCCTATACTTATACAAAAACACACACTCAAAAACCCTCCAAAGTACCACCCCCTCCACAATAAGTACCAGTACCACCCACCCCAAGTACCTCCCAAACGCCAAACCCAAACCACCACAAACCCGCTAACCCACCCAAAAAAAAGCAAGGTTCCCTTGCCCCCCTCTAATATCAACCCACATCATACCTAGGTAGTTCCCGCTGTCATCGACGATTCGTCAATCGAAACATTTCCATACACTTGCAAGTAAGTAAGTACTTAAGTAAGTAGTAGCTTTCACATGTTTGCCTTTTAAATTTTACCAGCCTAATACCCCCGTCCAAACTCCCTCCCCGGAAAAACCTCAACGATACTCACATTTACCCCCCATTCCCCTAGTGATACAAGTACACCTAAAAAGGTCACGTTATAAAACCCACGAAAACCACTACCGTAACACAACCACTAAGAAACTCAAACAAACCCCAACAACGGTGCCACAACTTATCCTCAAACGACACGGGGGAGTGCATGCATGTGGTTGGCTCACCGCCTTTTCCATCTCAACCGTTTACTAATTTACCATTCGTCCTTCAATTAGTGTAAAATACCCATTTATTGAATAGCACAGACAATACGGATGAATGAGTCGAGTAGTTTAGTTACCATATGACTTATCAGCGTTCATTCTTAATAACGAAATTAACGAAAACGTTCTTTCTTTTTCTCACGTAAGTTTAAAAGGAAGTCGGAATCACAGAGCACCACGATCAATCAATCAATCATCACCTCCCATCAACATCGAAACCACAGAAAGTGATTCTTAGTATTAGCGGAAAAGGGTCAGAAAGAGACCGAACACAGAGAGATGGACAGAAAAAACATCTCATCCATCACCTCACCTCATTCATAAAGGAAAGCTAGGAAAAATCTCGAAAGAAAAAAAAAAAAGTATGGAATTAGTCTTTCTTCTCTCATTCCCTCTTAAAAGCGCCATCGAACATGAAAAATAGTAAAAGTTAAGTTAAGGCCAACATGCAATGCCATGCAAAAATAAAAAACCGAAGTCGAAAAAGTCCATCACGGAAAACAAAAAAAGAGGACATCAACAACGAGATTTTCTTTACAAAGCCATGAAGGCAGCGGTCAAGACAGCCATAAGGGACGAAGCACACATCCAGGTGATCTTGGCAGCGGAGTTACCAGCGGGCTCAGAGGTAGCAGCCTTTCCAGAGGTGGTCTTGCTGCCGGTTGGGGCTTCGGTCTCGGTGGAGGATCCCTCGGAGCTGTCGGTTGGGGCCGGGGCGTTATCGGAATCAGTCTGAGTGGGGGCGGGGGTGGAACGAGAGGTCTCAACGGCGAAGGTGCTGGTAGGAACGGGGACGGTGGCAGAGGCAGCGACGCAGTAAGCGGTCAACTGTTGATTGGTATGGGTCAGTCACATATCCTTATATATATCGAATTCAATGGAATAAGGAGGAATGATATCGTACCTTGCTCTCCTCGGTGCTTCGGGTGACGTCGTTAGGGCATTGGTCGTAGCACTGGAGGACGTAGGCCTGGACCTCGCACATGCAGCCGTAGTCGAGGGTTCTGCACTGAGCGATACGGGCGCCTTGCGTAGACAAGCAAGCAGTAAGCACACTATGAGAGGAGTCAATTGAGCCGTTCTTCTAATATCATTCACATCCCATCTGAGTGTATATGTAGTGTATATAAAACTTACTTCTGGGCAGCGCACCCGAAGCCCGGCTGACCCTGTTGGTTCTGGGCCAAAGCGGCACCAGCGAAGGCAGCAACAGAGAGGATGGTAGTGAAACGCATTTTGATGGATAGTATTTAGGAGTACTTGAAGGTACGGTATTAAGTTATCTATATAAACGAAGGGAGTCAATAGACAGGTCTCGATGATGATGGTATCAATTGATGGATGTGAGGTGATTGATGGTGATGGTGAGGGTGAGGCAGAAGACGGGGGGAACTGGACATACTACTAAATATAAGGATATGGTGTTGACTGCGTTGGGATTAACGAGCGTGCGAGAGCGATCTACTCAGATGAGAACGAATGACAGGCGACGACGGCGGCAATTAACGAACGAACGACGATGGTTGATGGAAAAGAAGAAGAAGAGAGAAAAGAGAGAAGAGGGAAAGGAAGAAAAAAAGAAGGCACGGGAAAGGAGAGGCCTGCGGAATTAATATGCAGTCCGAGACAAATATTACCGTACCGTACGATGCAGCCATGCAGTGTTCTGCTGCTGAATTCTGCTAATTTTTGCTATGACACAAGGGGCATGGCCATTTCCAACCTCGATAGGACCGCTTACCGAAATTAGGCCTCTTCGGGCATGTTGATTGGTCGGGCGACTGCAAATTCCCCAGGTCAGGGGTCGGCCCCTGCCACTATCGTCCTCACATTGGCCACCGCTGGGCTGCACGGGAGAGAGCCGAACTTCTTCAGCTGGGCCGGAAGGAATGCTGGTTCGTTCGCAGGTTTGTGGTCACGTATCACGCTTGTATCGCTGGCCTGTCACTTGGAACCGTGGGACAGATCCAGTTGGTTAGGTCCGAGCCTCGACGGTGAGTATATTATCTCGGAACGTGAAATGTGCATATATGCAAGCCACCGTTTGCACGCGACCGGAAAGTGGTGGCGTATCGATCGGGTTCAAAATATGTATCACAGACGAACATCGATTCATTCAATTCCAGATGCAAATTATGTGCACAGCTAACCTGCCGGACTGACAAAACACGGAGGACGGATCGGGCCATCAAAAATAATCAAAGGGAAGGAGGCGGGACGCAATTATCTTGATGGTATCAAGAGAGAGGCTGCGAGAAAGAGAGGGTGGGACACAGAGAGGAACAAAGGAAAGTCTGGGATTGAAACCAACGAGTCCGGCCAGCTGTCTGGCACATTCTCTCTTGTGATTCCTACGCTAAAACATGGCTAACAAAGTATGAGACCAAAATTCCCATATACGCAAACACCACCGCCCAATAGTCCATCCACAATATGTATGTATTGGATCGCATCATCCATCTTCCCGTCTACTCTTGTCCGAATCCCATCGTCTCCTCTACTGCCAAAGCCAATTTCTGAGCCAATGCTTCGTATGATTTGTAGGGTGGGAGGTCCAAACGGTTGAAGCTAACGAGAAAGCGGTTAGTTTTATGCCCTTTTCAACAAAATCCCCCCCTTACATAATAATTCCTCTCCACTTACCAAGTATGCGATTTTGGCAGGTGCAACTGCTCTCCAGCTTTCTCAATCGTGAACCGTCTTGGCCCGTCGCTTCCCTGGAGATCCTTGAAACCATTGACCGGAATACGGGAAGTACCGGTAGTGAACTGCAAGAGACGCGATTTCTGTTCGGCATCCCAGCTCCGCACGCACTAAATTTCAAAGTTAGCATCTACCAACCCATAGCCTTTTTTTTGGCATTTTGAAACAACGAAAGAAAAGAAAAAACCAACCTTCCAGAAGTTCTGGATAACTTCATCTGTCTCAGTGTAACCGCGATAATCGGTGTGTTTCTTCCAGTCATCGACGTCAATATCGGCGAT
Source organism: Arthrobotrys sphaeroides (assembly GCA_036971245.1). NCBI lineage: Eukaryota > Fungi > Ascomycota > Orbiliomycetes > Orbiliales > Orbiliaceae > Arthrobotrys > Arthrobotrys sphaeroides. Next base: position 1,008,167 of record JAJTTW010000013.1, on the reverse strand, counting down.
ACCACCAATCAACAACTCCAATTCTCGCTCGTCAAACACATTAATCAGATCTGGCGGAATGAGTTCGTTGAATCCGGTGATAAATGCGTTAAATTGCTCCTCAACTCGCTTCGAAATCCTCCATTCCGTAATGAGACTATGTCACGTTAGTATCGATTAAGATAAAAAAGGAAAGAAAGAAAGAAAGTTGTTATATCGGAAAAATACATACTCAATGTACTCCTTCTTGTTCTCGTTCGTCACCTCGATATCCCGGCCACCCGGCTTGAGATCGATTGTCACAGTTTCTCCGAATCTGTTGTCTTCAGTAGAGAAAGTGAGATCTAAGATATCTGTGATATCGTTCTCCCTGCAAACATGACTCAGTTAGTCCGCTGGATCCGTCCCGCACAGCTCCTGGATCGAAACTTACAAAGTCCAGGTGAGATTTCGGTGGAAATCGGCGTCCACGCCTTCCATATCGGCGAGCGAGACCTTCTTGCGCAAAATCATCTTGTAGAAAGCGCCGATGAAGAAAGCGTCGAGGAAACGCCGATGGAAGATGGCGAGACCAACGACTCTTCCGATGAACTTGAAGTAGTTCAAGTGCTCGGGATTGATACCCGAGTGGGGGTTGATTTGAAGTGTATAGTTGTCGTGTGCGGAGTATTCGAACAGACAGTAGAACGGATTGAACATCTCGTGCGAGAGAAGGAAGAAAAACTCTCTGTTTGAATGGTCATGTTAGCTCGACCCCCCTAGTTCTACCCCATTGTCCCACCAAACCAAATCTTATAGGAAGATAGTACCTCGAAAGACCACCATAATCCAAACCATCTTCCCCGTCAAACTTGACCATCAACCTCTTCTTCAAATCGTTCGGATGTTGCCTCATAATCTCAGCGTAAGAATCTTCGAAAATATGATTTCTCCGCACTTTGACGTGGCACTGGCCGGACAAGATGCGCAGAGCGGGTTGGGATCTGAAATAGATGAGCTTCCTTCGGAAATCTCGCTTGTACTGAGGCACGTTCTGGTCCAAGGACGATGGCAGACGAGGGTCGTCCCAGGTCGTCGTCTTCGTATTATGATCCACAAAGTACACTCTGGCGGTGTTCGTGAGACGCATTTCCCACCCACTTGGGAGGGGTCCCAGTTGCGAAACGGGCTGGGTTTGAACCGTCTGCTGTTGGCCGTAGACTCGAATGTACTGCTGCCTCCGAGGGTCGACCCAGGTGGTAGTTCGGGTGTTATGGTCCACAAAGTACGGTCTCCCTTCGGGGGTATGACGCTGTTCCCATCCAGGGGGCAACTCACCGGTTCCGGCCGTCGTCGCACCGGTAGCCATCATCGAAACCGCGTTCGAGGAGGCTTCGTTATTCGGCGGGGTCGTCGCTCCGGTTCCCGGGGTGGGGGAGTTGGCGCCGGTTCGGTCTTCGGGCAACATTCGGTTGCCGTGCGCTCTTCTTTCCATGTCGGTGTTATGCTGCATCGTAGCTCGCTGTTCGCTCGACGAGAACTGGGAAGACGGCCGATTCCAGGTTGTGGTGCGGGTGTTGTGATCCACATAGTACGTTCGGCCCAGATTATCTTGCCGTCTTTCCCAGCCGGCTGGCAGAGGACCCTGGTTGTCTTCGAAGGAACTTAGCTGTCTGCTTCCTCCAGAATTCGTGGCACCCGCGGGGGCGCCGTTAGAGGGAGCTCCAGGAGGACGGTTACCATTGGCACTAGGAGGCGGCGCGCCGTTCTGCGGATCCGTGGCGGGGGGTGCGGGATTGCTACTAGTAGACGGCCCGGCGACCGCATTCGGCGGCCGAGACTGACTCTGGGTCCTCAGAGGCTCCTCCACGTTAGTTGACAGGTTGACGATCAGCTTCCCATGAACCATCATGTTGTCGTTTGATTTCTTGAGGTCGCGCGTGAGCATTTCTAAGGAGTAAAAACCCCAGCAGCGTCAGTAATTTTGAACCTATTTTTTGGGGAGCCTCTTTTCAAGCTCTCATTCGCGAGAATCTTCCGGGAAAAACTCACCGTCACCTCCGAGTCCGAGATCGAGGACATCCCCAACCCTGATGTTGATGACGCCGAGGAAGCCCTGATCCTTTTTCTTGAATTTCTTCTGGTCGAAGATCTGTACGGCGACGATGCTTGAATCGGTGACATTGCTAGAGATCGAGATTTTTTGATCCGTTAGACCCGAATTGGAAGGGCAGATGATGGCAACGCTTACACATCGAAGCTCTCGTTCCAGTAAGGGTTCAAGGTCTTTTTGATGACGGTGGTGGTGTGTGTCTGCTCGCCATCGACCGTGATCACGGCGAAGGGATCCGGAAATCCTATATTTCAAGATCCCGTCAGCGGTTCCGTCCGATTGGTAGGGGTCGGGGGGGTTCGCCGGGGGTCGGGACGGAGGCTCAAGTATTCGTACTGAAGACATCTCGTTTATATAGACCATCAGCGGCGATGACTAGAACGACGACACGGGTTAGCAAACAAAGAATGAAGATAAAAATAGAAAAAAGAGAGAGAGAGACGAGGCTCTGATCAAGGGAGAGACGGATGCCTGCAAGGTGCGACCGTCGGGGAGCAAGGGGGGAACCTTACCTGTTAGCCTGACTTTCCTCGAGTTGCTGTAGATTTTCGAGGCTGATGTATTAGCATGCGCGGCTCCCGTAGACCTCTCCTCCGCTAAAGCCACCACCAACACGACACGGAGCAGCAGCGAGAGGGAGAGGAGGACTGGGGAGGAGGGAGAACTCACCTTGACGATGGCTCAGTCATGACCGGGAGCACGAAAGAGCTCGGTAGCTCGGAGAAGGGAACCGGAGGTGCTGGAGGTGCTGGAGGAAGGATGGAGGCGGTAGTTGGGGTGGGAGTGGAGGTTGATGGATGGATGGATGGATGGATGGGTGGATGGCAGGATGGAAGGATGGGGTTGTAAGAGGTGAAGCAGGCGATGGATGGGATTGGAGGGGGAGGGGACAGCGAGCAAGTTGTTTTCCGGGCTGGGTTTGTCTGGACTGGCCGGGCCAGGAAGGAAAAGAGGGAGAAAGAGGGAGAGAGAAGGCTAAAGACGAAGCTGAAAATCGAGCAGAGCAATCGGGCGAGCAGGGCAGGCTGGGATGGTTTGTGATTGGAGAGCACGTCCCTTGATACAATGCAGGATACGGGCTGGGCTTCGGAGGGTCGACGGGTGCGCTATTGTAACCTGCGATGCTGAGGAGAGTATACAGACAGTATCGACCTGGGGGGCCAAGCACGAGCACCTGCAAAATAAATAAAATACAAAATAAAATAAAATAAATAAAATAAATAAAATAAAATAGACAAAATAGGTAAATCGGGTGAAGAGAGGCTCAAGGCTGCTGCACCGGTCGGATGCTCGATGGCCAGTAAAGCAGCGACAGTATTGATCGATTAATTATCCTTAGCATCCACGTTTCGGCCTCTTCGGGTTCCCAAGCAGACAAAGAAAATGATGTAAGTACATCTCCACCGACATGAGATGCATCTATCTATCTTATACACGGATACCATCAGAGAGAAGGTCCCTGACATAACGTAACCACCGAAAAGACACAGCCCGGCACAAGATCCAACCCATGGAACCCCAAACCTCGTATACGAACCTACCAGCCTATTCTCTCCCTTCGATGCCTCTTCGTCTTTCCGTTCCAGCCGAATCGGATCCTACTTGTTTAGGAGCGTCAGATCGTGGCAGTGCCCACTCTCTTCAACTCTCTCTCTCTCTTTCCTTTCGAATATACTTTTACTTTTTTTTCTTCTTTCAAAATTTAATTCTGCGGCTGATTAATTGCTTTACCCATCATATTATATGTGAATGATCCCTTCAAAACGCTATTTGAACACTTTCAGACACTCGTAGACGTGATCAGATAGGATTTGTAAAAATTTAAAGCCACCGACAGAATTCTAGAATGGCTGGTTGACAGCCACCCCGTCTATCTTATCACACCATCTTCCCCCGATGATATCATAATCCTACTCTTCAACAACCGATCTCGTAAGCAGCGAACCAGTCGATATATCCAAAAACACCGATATATCGTTTTCAAACCCAAAACAGAAACGAACAAAAGCGTATATGAAACCCTCTATCACTCACCTTTAGACCGTGGTCCGGTCTGATCTCTTAACAATATTATTCGAATATCCCCAGAAAAAGAAGGAATATCGATATCGACCTGTCCCCTCTCCGCATGACGCCCGGCCCTTGAATTCTCAAGCCGGACCGCCTCATGCGCCGGTGGGTATCTAATCTTTCTCATTCGCTTCATCTTTCTTCTACTTTTTCTCTTTTTTTTTTCTCACGGCATTTCACCTCTTAACTCAACCGTCGACACATCATCGATCCTACCTTGTCATCCATCTCTTGTTCCTATGCACGGTTGTATGTATGTCTCTCGACCCTATTTCTTATCCCTTTGGCGCGCGCGCATGCAATTTTGTTTTCTCAGCGTCTTTGCTTCTCGCAGTCGATGGTCTGTGGGTTCTTTCTTTTCTTGTTTTCTCTCTCTTCTATATTTTCAATCTTTCTCTCTTTGCCATATTTCCATTAAGTCCCTCTCTCTCTCCCGTATAAAACCCCTTCCCGTCCCTTCTGTCCCCTACCCTTCCAATGAAAAAGAAATACCATCCCCGAACCCCTCCAGCAAGCGAAAAGAAGAAAGAAACTTTTCTGTATGTATCTGAAAAGAAGAACCCTCCAAAGCAGGAAAAGGAGCCCAAAACAAACGAAGAAGTGAAGAAAACCCCCACGAACATCTGCGATTAGACCGAATAGAGTGAAGAAAAAGAAAAAGAAACTCTCAAGCAGAAACTGACGAGGAGCATGATGATGATAATGATCAAAAAGAGCCCCGACTATCGCATAGCCAATCCAGCTGGTCTACTCTTTTTAGCGATAATCAACGTTTCGATCAATAAGGCGAGTATCCTCGCCCACGGAATCCACGACCGCGGAATCCACCTCTGGGCTGGTATCCACCGCCGCGGTACGGGGGAGCTCCGTATCCACCGCCGAAGCCACCTCCTCTTCCTCTTCCGCCACCCCTGTAACCACCGCCGCGGCCTCTCTGCATGCCGGGGATGTTTGTTCTCTTCGGTACGACCTGCGGACGCGCCGTTAGTCTCGAGTTTAATTCACGGGTCTGAAAAACTATGTAATACCTTCAGCGGTCGACCCCGGAAAATGCTCTCATTAAGAACAAGAGCCTGGGCAACCAAACTAGGTTCCGCGAATTCAACATACGCATACCTACCCCGAAAAACATTAGCCAACCATCTCACCCCCATCACTGAGTGATAATAAACCCACCCCTTCGGCTGTCCCGTAAACTTATCCAACAGGATAGTAACACGGTTTATAGACCCACAGCTCTGAAAATGTGTCTGAATCTCCTCCGGCGAGGCGCCGTAGTCCACATTCCCAACGAATATGCTACGCGCATCAACCTCCTCCTTATCCTCCTTAAGATTATCGTTTTCCTTATCCAGATTCGCCTGCATTTCGCGGAGCTTTTGCGCCTCGGCTTCCATTTCCGCCATGCGCTTCTTCATCGCCGAGATTTCTTCCTATGGTGTCATGGACGGCGCGTGTTAGTCATTGGAGCGGGATCCTTCTCATCAACCGTTGTACGGGCCGAGTATAGTATGGGACCCGGTAGACGGAAGAAGAAGCGGGAGGGAAGGCGAACCTCATCGTTCGGGTCTTCGTCGTGAGTATCCATCTGCTCGGCAGTGGGCAAGTTATCGTGATCCGACATTTCTACGGTTGTTCCGAGCGATCTGTTCACGAGTTGGTCAGTAATCAATGCCGATAAGATAAATACGGTACACGTAGATTGAGAGAGGGAAAAAAAGGACCAGCGGAAGGAACAAACAGATGGGACTGTACTCCGAGTACTGATTCGACTCGGGGGAGCGCTGGGAAGGAGCGATCGCTTGACAAACCTTTGGCTTCTTGATATCGGATGTTTCGATGTCTGAGGGTGATGAGGTGGATGTGGATGTGGAAAAAGGATGCGATGGGAGGGAACGGAAAGGAAAGAGCTTCCTTTCGAGCCGAAGGGATTTTCCTGAAGAAACGGGAACAAGCAAAGCAAATTATGGCCAGGCCAAAAAGGGTTTCAGCAAAATGCAACACGGCCGGCGCACAGCCGAAGCACGCATACCAGTCTACGTCCTGACACTCTCCAGATTCATGGATGACATCGTCTACGATTAACCGGGTCAAAGATATTTTAAAAAAAAAAATTCATTCACAGTCCTAGTATAATATGTAGGCCAGTACACTGGCCTACTCCCCCGCGTCCCAATCCTCCCTCTCCCACGGGCACGTTATCAGGAACCCGCTCTCCTTCAGCTGGCTCACCATCGAGCCCAAGAATTTTGGGTCTCGAGCCATCTCCTGCAGCTCTCTCATCCTGCTCGGCCCCTCCCCCGCCCCCACCTTCGCGTGCCACTCCTTCTTCTTCAACTTCTTTTCCAGGCTGGCCACCTGGGCCTCAAGCCACTCGTTCCTCTCCACCTGCTGTTCGTGGATGTCCAACAACTTGTTGGAGGTCCCCTCCATATCCTTCGCTTTCTCCTCCAAAGCGGCAATCTTCTTCTGCGCCTTCGAAAGATCGTGCTTCTTCGCGGCGTACTTCTTCAAGAGCTCGCCGTTCTCCTGCTCCCATTGTAAATGGGAGGCTTCCACCATCTCCAGGTTGGCGGTCAGCTTCTTGATCTTGGCCGCATCGGCGTCCCTGGCCTCGTATTTTTCCGACAGTTTCTTGTACTCCAGCTTGTACGTGTCGAGCATATGGTTGGCAGCATTGGCCTTGGCCCTGAGTGCCTCTTTATCTTTCTCCCAGGCCTGCCTTGCCGCGTCGAACTGATCCGTTATGACTTGCGCCCCCCTAAGCTGAGTCCGGGAGGCCTTTATAAGTCCGACGGTTGTTTCCAGTTCCGCCTTCTTCTTCTTCAACTCGTCATATTCCGCCTGTAGCTCCGTAATGCTCTCCCGCGCCTTTGCCTGCTCCTTCAACTTGGAGTTCTCGGCTACGACAGTTTTGGTACCCTCCATCAGCGTCTGGTACTGTTGCATCAAATTCTGGTACATCATTGCCTGATCCCCCCCGGGACCGGCCCCCGGCGTACCCTCCACCCACCCCGCCATGGCTTGGAGGCTCTGGTTCTCCTTGAGCAGATCCTTGGCTCTCTGGAAGAGCGCTTTATATCTATCTTCCAGTGCACGGGCAGCTTGCTCCGTATCCAACAGCTTTTGGGCAACTTGGAGCTTGGCGATATTCTGAAAATTCTCCTTATTCACGAACTCCTGGATCTGAACCTGATATGTGATGATCAGATCCTTTGCCTGTCGCAGTTCCAGCTTGGTCTCGTTCAACAGGTCGTCTCTCAGCTTGAGCGCATTCTCTTTCGTCTCGAGCTCTCTCAATCTCCTCTCTGCGATTCCCCTCTGCAGATCGACCGCCTTCTTTTCTTCCAATGACAACCCAAGGAAGCTCGTCAAGTCCTCCTGGGCCCTCTCACACTGCCTGTGATGATGGTTCAATAAATCAACCGTCTCTTCAAGGCGAGCGATTTCGTCCTTCCTTGAGCGAATGAGATCCGGAATCGGCGTGTTCTCGTCCCAGTGGACTTCCTTGGCGGCATCTCGGACGTGCTTCCTTTCCAAGGCCAGCTCTTTGGCCTTTTTGGTAATTTTCTCTATGTGCGTATCGTAACGCGTGACGATGTTAATGGTCGTACGGACGTATTGGTTCGTCCAACTCGTGAGAACGTTCAAGTAGTTTCTAACATCATCGATGTTATCGGCGTTCCCTTTGAACCGGGGGACTGCGCCTAGCTTGCCAATCGGCGCTACATCACGAATAAATAAGCTTGGTCCAAGGGTAGGTGAGTTAGGGATACTAAAGCCACGTTTTACACACCTGGAATACGCTCTCTTTCCTCACCAGTCGGTTTCCCGAGGTACACCAGGTTACTGCGATATTCCTGAAAGTCCTTCGCTAACATCTTGCCCCCGTCATACTGCGTCGCTGACGGTAGATCATCCGGGCGCTTGAGAGGTTCCTCTGGGCGTTTCTCTGGGAAGCTACGTGACCACGGCTCCTGCGTTATCTGGATGGAAGCCCGGGGCATCTTTGGGATAGGCTCATATCGAGCTTTCTGTGCGGTTTTCCGGCCGGACCGTTGTGGACCCTGTGATTTCGGGGCGGCAGCGTTCCCGCTTTTGGAGATAGGTTTTTTCAGGGGGTCGACATCCGGGACGCCTTCGAAGCGGACTTTCAGAGGGGATTTATCTGCTCTTTGATTGGCACCTGATTTCAGGGATGGGCGTTGCGGTTTGGCGTGGGCTGGGCTCGGCTCATGCAGTAACGGTTCCTGTGGTGTCTGGGGTGTCTGGGGTGTCTGTGGTGTCTGTGGTGCCTGGGGTGCCTGTGGTGCCTGTGATGTCTGGGGCGCCTGTGGCATCTGCATCTGTGGCATTTGTCCTTGGCCTGCTGTGATCGCTGGGTGGAATGCCCCTTTTTGCAAATCTGGAAGCTTATCTAGAGCCGCCATATTGTGTGGCACATGGTGGGACGGGGTCATGTATTGCATGAACAGAGACTCATCCGGGAGGGGAATGGACGGGAGCGGACCCATAGACCCAGCGGGATTCGTCAATCTGTGCGCCATGAATTGAGGGGGGATGTGCCTTGACGGATCAAACGTCTGTTGCAAGGCCGGCATATATTCCTGAGTGGGCCGCAAAAATGGGTTCTCTTCATTGCGGGTTGCTTGCTGGTCAACCTGCATGGCCTCGGAGTCGGGAGAAGGCATGGATTGCTGGAAGGGCATCGGGGTCTGCATGATCATCCCGGTGTGTACGGCCATGGGGGTCTGCATTGGCTGTTGTAACTGGGTGCCCATCTGGAACTCGCCGGGTGGCAGTTTTTCGTAGAAGGGGAGCTGGCCGGGAGCGGGTACGTTGCTTAGGTTCATACCTTGGTCCGGGTGACCGAAGAACATGGGATTGATGGGCATAGGCCGGTCTATCTCGGTCGGGAACTGAAAGGGGGGGTTTTTGAAGTCGGCGAGGCGGGCTTTGGCCTTCATTTGGTCTTCGAACTTTTGCCAGGCAAAGGCATTGAGGTGGTGGGCGTAGTTGAAATTGCGGTTCGGGTCCATTGTGATATGATATTACTGGACGTTCGCGTGCAGCTGAAATGAGAAGAGCTTTGTCCAAACAGGTTTGGAGTGATGTAGAAGGTAGGCTTGGGTGTTGGCCAAAGGCTGGCTAGGCTTTCAGAACCGGTTTGAGAAAGGGAAGCAGTGTAAAGAGCTGATAGTGAGTAAGGTGTCGCCGAGGGGGTCTCGAGAAGCGATAGTCAATAAGTAACAGATAGGGAGGATAGGGGTTGGTTACTGATGAAGAAAAGTGATGGATGATAAAATGGTAGAGAGAAGTGAAGTGCTTGTGAAAGGAAGTGCGAGGTTGATGGAGATGGAAAGGAAGATGCAGAGGTGAAGGAGGATGTAGAAGAGGAGGATGCAGAAGAAAATCAAGCAGTGTAAAAGGAGGACAGTCGAAATGTGTTGCGGACGTTGGAAAGTGCTGGGATCACATGACGCGCAGTCCCGATTGCCATTTCTGGACAGACAATGTCAAACAAATATTCGGCGGCAACGCATCAACGCAGCGGATAATTGTCAGGTGACGTGGGAGAAATGCCGACGGAACAATTTGCAGAGCTTCCAAGCCAATTGAAAGCCAACTTGGAATTTGATGAGAGAGCTCTTCTCTTCTGTTGAGCTTCGGCCGGTTGATTCCCTGTCGACATCTACACTTCGATTAATATATATCGTCTACACCCTCGAGTAGACAGATCTGCCTATACGGCATCATATGCACGGATAGCTAAGTAGCTGCCTGCCACGGTTGTCGGCTTGTGATCATACAATCGATTCGAATCGGCCCAGATTATATTATATCATCCCATCCCATCCCATCCCATCTTCCCCATCGACTCCCTCTTTCCCTCTCTCTCTTTCCGTCCCCTCTCTCCTCATGTAGCGTGATAACTCCCCATCGCCTGCTACCTATTTGCCCAACCTACCCCTCAAGTAAGTTACCCCGACTGCTTTGCTCCTCAGAGCCCAGTGCATCGGTTGTTGACAGGGTTCCCGTTTCGCCTGTTTTTTGCTCAGCTGGTCCAACCAAGTCCCCCCGAGCTGGACCCCAACCACCAACCCGCATTGCCTCGAATGTCCTCTCCCCGGCGCCATTATAACCTTGACCTCAATAACACTCCCAACTAGCCCGGTAGCCCCGTCCATCGATAGCCGCTCCTCAACATAAATTCTCTTGGTGCCCGTGAAGAATCCGCTTGCCCATAGCCATCGCCACCATCAATCACACTCACCGCCGGCCCGTTCTCCTCCTCCTCCTCCGGCCTTCAGTCGCCGCCCGCCTGAGTGTGTGTTCTGCCCTCCCCACCTGATGGATTGCCCTGGTGGACGATGAACTCCCTCAACCTCCTCTCCTCCCAAGTCGACCGGGTCATCGGAACCACTCCCCCTTCCACCCCAAGATCCGAGGCATCCTTCAAGTCCGAATTCTTCCCTCCTCTCATCGAAAAGGACGACTCCGCCCCCGATTCCACCGGAGACACCCTCGACGACGGCTCCGAGGCCAACCCGGCCAAGCAGGACGATGGCGAAGAATCAGAGACGACGGCGCTTCTGCCCAAGTCCGGCTCCGACAGCGGTTCTGGCGGCTACGATTCCGATAGCAGCAGCAGCGGTCGGTCCTCGGTAGGCGGCTCTGCTTCCACGCCCGTCAAGAGGCTCTGGAGAACCGTCAGGGCGACCATCAACTGGGTGATCGCCTGCTTCTACGATCACAACCACCAATTCTCATTCCTGGCCCCCGTTCAACGAGTCGCTCTCTTCCTAGTTCGTCCCTTCGGCGCTCGGAGATACGAGCTATCGTCCTTTCAAGACAATCTCCAAGGCCAATCCTACCACGATGCATCCCATTCCTCGGACTCTGATGACCTCGGTACGCTTGACGAGAAGCCTCCCTCCGAAACGTCGTCTCTGCTCCCCCCACCGGTCGATGAAATCGCACCCCGTCGCTCCATCAGAATCAGGTTATTCAGTTCTGAGAAGCAGCAAAAGGCCAAATCCATGAAGTCTCCCACGTCTCCGTCCGCTTCACTGCGACTGACAAGATACCCTCGACTATCCGGCCCACCACGTCCCTTACTACCCAAATCGCCGCCTCAGAAGACCTTGATCCTCGACCTCGATGAGACGCTGATACATTCCATGTCGAAAGGCGGGAGCATGTCGGCGGCTCATATGGTCGAGGTCAAGCTCGACAAACAGCACGCGATTCTATATTACGTCCACAAACGACCGTTCTGTGACGAGTTCCTAAAGAAGGTAATGGAGACATCTTCTCAAATGAGGAAGAAAGAATATGCAATTAACAAGGGATAATATCGCATCAGGTCTGCAAATGGTACAACGTCGTTATTTTCACCGCTTCCGTCCAGGAATACGCCGACCCGGTCATCGACTGGCTCGACCAGGAGCACAAGTACTTCCGTGCCCGTTACTACCGTCAGCACTGCACATACCGCGACGGTGTATATATCAAAGACCTCTCCGTTGTCGAACCGGACCTCTCCAAGGTCATGATTGTTGATAACTCCCCGACAAGCTACATCTTTCACAAAGGTATGCTACGCAGCACCGTATAAACTTCCTACTCCTGTTCTAACCATCTTCGATCATAGACAACGCCATCCCCATTGAAGGTTGGATCAGTGATCCCTCGGACCACCATCTACTCCACCTCATCCCCATCCTCCAGGGCCTTCAATACGTCACCGATGTCCGCGCATTCCTTGCACTGCGTATGGGGGAAGCAGTCACCTAAATATCCTCTCTCTTTCTCTCTCTCTCTATCATTATACATAGTCGTTTAGTAACCAAAAAGAAGACGAAGAGGGATGAATATAAAAAGTTGCTGAAAGCATTTTGGATTAACGGACTTTACGATGGCGATTGATGGTGTTTTTTCTCCCCTTTTTTAAACCCTCTTTATACTATTCCCCCCCAACGTTTGTGCGTTCTTCCTTTATTAATGCTGTTTGAATGGCCGGGGAAATGTTTCCTTTTCCTTTTCCTTTTTTTCGTTTTTGATAAGATTAATTCATGATACCAAAGATACTCTCTTCCACATGTTCCTTTTTTTGTTACTACTATCCCTCTCTTTTTCTTTTTGTTTATACCTATATATCATATCTCCCCGCCCACCTTTTCTTCTATATGATATCAAAGATCGAGCCTTTTGAGCCTCTTTTACATCTCTTTACCGATCTATACCTTATACTATACGTCCTTTTAATTTATTCATACCCCCCTTCACGGTTTAGTTTTTTAAGTTTTAATACCCTTAGAAGCTCTAGCGTTGGATAGAAGATGGACACTGGGGTGTGTGTGGGCTGTTTATTATATGCGTCAATACATTATGAGGAGGTTTATGATTTATATTACATATCTGCTGGATTGATCGTGATCGTAAGGTGAGGTGTATGCTGGCATCTTACATTGTATCGAGTGTGCGTATATTCCTTCATGGATGATAAACTTCAAGTCTATAACAGCAGCGATCACATATATTAAACAGTTATAAAATTCGCATGGCTTCTAACAAGAAAACTAGTACTTAAGCTAGCTATTACACAAGAGCAAAAACATGACAGGAGTTAAAAAGTAGCATAACAGCAAAACGGAAGAAAGAAAAAAAATCACAGAAAAACAAAAACAGGCAGATAGCAGGATGAAAAGAAAAAAAATCAAAGCGGATGCCCTATGTCAAAGTTGGAGAATGGAACGATCGAGGGGGTTGGAAGGGGAGCCCTAGTGTTCGGGCCATGTATTATACAATTGTGAAGGAAAACGTCGTTCGGTCGCATAGGTGGAAGGGGGGGTGCTTGGGTAAAGAGCTGTATTTGCGCCGTGAGAGATAGCAGCAAATAACAATGTGCGTAAAAGAAAAAAGTAGAACGAAAGAACATGGTGATTTGCTGACGCCTTCATTCCGAAAAAATATCGTTTTCCCTTTTTTTTCTTTTCTTTCTCGCCCGCTTTGCAAAGGAAACAAGAAAGAAACAGATATGCAAGTCATTCCCTTAAACCTACCTTAGCTAGTAAAACAGTTATCTTGAAAGAGTAAAGGAACACAAAGAAAATGAGATGGCTCATAGAGGCATGGGGAGAACAAATCAGGCGGAAGCATCAGGAGCCTCCTCAACGGTGGCCTGCTTGGAGGTCTCAGCGACAACCTCTTTCTCCTCCGCCTTTTCGGCGGCGGCGGAAGCGGAAGTTGATCCCTTCTTCTCGTCCGCGATACCACAAGCAGCCCTTGCGGCCTTGACGGTCTCCTCCGGACCGGCCTTCTTGAGAGAAACGATCTTACCATCCTTGCTGATTACCACCACACTGCGAAGAGTTCCCTTGCCACCGGGCTTTGCGATGCCGAACTTGCCGTGGAGTTCGTAGGTGACATCGGAAAGGAGTGGGTAGGTGAGTTTCTGTGCCTCCTTGAACTTGTTGTTCTTCTCGGGCTTGTCGCCGCTGAGTCCGTAGATGGAATAGCCCTGTGCCTCGAAGGAATCCTTGGAAGCATTGAAGCTAACAGCTTGCTTGGTGCCTATTTAATGGGTTTAGTATATGTTGCTATCATTGGTATAAAGTAGTGGCGTGTGGGAAGTACTTACACCCAGGGGTGCTGGCAGCTGGGTAAGCGAAGATGACGATGCCAGTCTTGCTAGACTCGAGGAGAGAGTCGAGGGTGACCTTCTCGCCGGCTTGATTGCTAAGTTCAGGGAGGCCAGTGGGGATGGCGTCACCGCCCTTGAGTTCGACCGGAGCGGCGGGGGCTGGAGTTGCAGTGGCAGACTTGGAGGTGCTAGCCTTTGGTGCGGCAGGCTTCTTCTCCTTCTTATCCGCCTTTTCCGCCTTTTCCGCAGCTGGTTCGGCCTTCTCTTCAACTGGCTTGACAAGCTCTGCCTTCTCCTTCTCCTTCTTTGACTTAGAGGAAGAGGCCTTCTCAGCAGCAGCGGGCTTCTCGGCAGGCTTCTCGACCTCTTTCTCTTTCTTTTCCTTTGCTGGAGCAGCCTTCTTTTCCTTGACCGGCTTCTCCTCTTTCTTCTCTTCTTTCTTGTCCTCCTTCTTAGCCGGCTCCGCCTTAGCTTTGGTCTCTTTGGCTTTACCCTTAGCGGCGGGCTTGGCCTTGGAGGACGAAGCTTCGACAGGAGCCTCGGGGAGGACTTCTGGATCAGCGGCAGCGGCTGGCGGCTCAGTGGTGACTTCGGCCTTATCAGCAGCCTTAGCCTTCTTAGCAACGGCTACCTTCTTTGGAGCGGGAGCCTTCTTCTCGACAACGGGTTTAGGCTCCTCAGCAACGGGTTCAGCGGCTTTCTTCGCTTTCTTGGGACCAGTGGCGACCCTCTTGGGGGCGGGAGGTGGAGGCGGGGCTGGAGCCTTTCGTTTTCTCAGTTCCATCGGCATGGTGAGTGATTTCTTTTTTTATCTTCTTTTTTCCTTTGATATAAAAAAGAGTAGGTTCGAATGTTCTGTGAGCTATGCAATGAGTTGATATGTGAGTTATACTGACGTAAAGGCAGCTGACAACGTAAACAATAATAGGGTGATATCGCGGGAAAAAAGCACAGAAGCAGAGAAAAAGGCAAAATACACGAAAGGCCCAATCGGGCGATGGAAAAGTCGCGAGGCTTGACAGGGCAATTGTTTTGATATACGAAAAGGCGCGATCGATGCAGGTAGCGGAGGGGTGTGGGAAGTGGGAGTCGAAGCGAGGTGAGACGTTGCGCGAAAATGCGTGTGGTGTATGGGATGTTTTGCCATATGGGAGAGGGAGACAGAGGGAGAGAAAGAGAGGAGCGAGAAGACACCGAAAACAAACCTGCTGCGGAGAGCCAGCCTCCAACCTCGCAGGGAAACGAGCGCGAGATATTGTCGGAAATAACCACAAATCACTGATGAAAAGATGAGAAAACAACATACCTTGATCGTGCGATGGATGGAGCGTCGGGCTGGAATGTTTTTGAGGGAAGATTGAGGAGACGGTGGGAAAGGAGGAAGGGAGAAGAGACGACGACGGGAGGTGGGAGGAAGAGCTTAAGAAAAAACAGAGAGGGAAAAAGAATCAACCCAATAAATGTGTGGTGGGCAGGTCGCTGCTAACTTGCTGTTTGTCAGGCGTGCGCACTTTGCCTGGAGCAGGCCGGCCAGGACTCGGCCAGAGGTATAAGCCAGTATTGACCTCTGGAGAACGGAGCGCGGAGACTGGGCAGCCTGCGAACGCACAACCTCCGTCCATTTGTTTGCTTCCCTCTCTTCTTCTGATTCTTATTTTTGGTTCACTCATAAAAGCCACAGGATCCAGCAGCAGCGAGCGTTGCTGTCGGGTCCGGTCCATGGCCATGTCGTGGGTTTCAAGTCATAACAAACCCATGGGGTGTATCTTGGTTCCCTCCCTTCATTCCCGTGCAGCGGACTGTGCTGCTGTCTCTGCGTGAGATGCCCAACGAGGCAGTCTCCCATCCCTCCCTTTGCTTTGAAGCCTTGTTATTTATCCCCTCTCAATCCTTTTGGTATTTTTTCAGAATATTTTTTCATGGGCGACAGAGGGCGGTCGTGAACGTTGGTCCGTATCGTCTACGAAAGGCACGGGCTTCCACAACCGAGTACGTATACGTACTTTCATGTACTCGCGCGGACACCCGTTGTGTCATCGTATCCGCTGGCCTGCATCTGCCCATCCATCCATCGTCCAGCCATCTAGACCGTCCGTTCACCGTCCAGCTGACCGGGCAGAGCCAAGTCAGCAATATGATGGCAGAATAATGGCGATGTCGTCTCTCCTCGCAATTAAAATGCCAGATATATGTGTGCGTTTTTTTATACCGTCCGGATAAACCGAGCCAGTCCTGACC
Source organism: Arthrobotrys sphaeroides (assembly GCA_036971245.1). NCBI lineage: Eukaryota > Fungi > Ascomycota > Orbiliomycetes > Orbiliales > Orbiliaceae > Arthrobotrys > Arthrobotrys sphaeroides. The sequence goes on along the minus strand of JAJTTW010000013.1, from coordinate 992,142 downwards.
CGACCCCTATGCGGGCGAGTCTGTCGGTCTGCATCCTTCGCATCAGCGAGGTGACCTGACAAACCAGTACAAAGACCGCTCAACTTGAAACGGTATTTCTCTGCAATTTCAGCGGCGGCGGGCCAAGGAGGTAAAAAGCGTAGAGATTTCTCCACAAACGCTTTCTCCCGAGGAGCTAGCTGAATGCTTCAATCGGAGGCTAATCCCAAACGTCTGGATTCTGCAGCAGGTGGAACCTCAGGTGAAGAATTGTTTACGAGACGGACATTGTCTGATCGGGAAAGTATTGTCGGGGAGAATAAAAAGGCTGGCGGGCTCGCTCGGCTGGAAGCAAGGATCATATCGCGTAGCATTCTTCTCGGTCTTAAATCGCGAAAAGTTCAGCGAATTGGACGGTGTCCTTTGGTATAAACATGAGGTGCGCATTGGTTGGGTTTTTCCTCTCCATGGCTGAGAAACCGTGAGAAACCGTGGGATCCTGGCAAGCAGGAAGCAGTTTTGGATGGACCTGCCCAGAGGGAAAAGGGCTGGTAGCGCAAAAAGCCAATACGCTACCACCCATGCAGAGCGAGAGAACGTGCGAACGAGGTGCAATGCAATGGCCGTCACCCAGGTCGATGAGAGCTGAGATGGATTTGTCGATGTGACGTCCTGACAAGAATCGATCGGGAAGCCGCACACGCAGCCGCACAGGAGGAACAGGCCGGATGCCGCTAGATCTGCAGGGACTCGGTCGCCTTCAGCTCGGATGATGATTCCATGGGAGCTTCGAGAACCCAGCCGGATTCAGGCCGTCGCATCGGTGGCTCGATCGAGACCGGACCCACATGACGTTTGGTTGGCCTCGGGACTCTTATCACTAGCAGAGTTCGGGCCGGCAGCTGATTGGCGGAGGCCGAAGCTGTTCGGTCTGGCTGGCAGTCCCGAGGAACGGCCTTCTTAGCTTGCCACACCGCCCTGCTCCGATCCCGCCTTTTCCCCGGGACCTCCATCTTATTCATAAGGACGATAACGTCCGGGCCCCTGACACTCTCCACAAGCATTTCTCATCTATTCCTGTATCCAGACTACTATCCTGATATAGATAGAGTAGATAAATTATACGACACACGACACACCTGACCGGATCTTGCATGTGCCTGAGCTGGCAGCGAAGCTATCGCATCAGGCTGCCCGTCATTGGCCGCCGATAACGAGATCGGACGGGCTGATTGGCCACACCGAAATAAGAAATAAAATAAAAAAAAAAAAAAAAAAGTTTTATCCCTCAGTCCCCGTCGAGCTAGCCTCAGGAATAGCAACAGACGACACCCATCCGCCAATATCATCTCAGCTCCACTCTCCCTCTCTCTCTTCTTTTTCTATCTTCTCCCTTCTTCCTCTCCATCCTCTTCACCTCACCGTCAACCAACACCCGAGGACTCTACCACTCGTCCTCTCTCACCGAGATCCCTCCCATTGATAAGACAAAAACCTTTTTTTTGCTCAGGCATAAAAAACTTTTTTTTCTTCCCGACAACACATCTTTTTTCTCGCCTCACTTTCGGTTCACCGACGTATAACCCGCCATCTAACCGACAAAATGAAGGTCTTCGAATCGAAGTGCACATTCGACTACTCCTGGGAGGAGGTATCTCGGGCGAATTGGAGGAAATACTGTGCCTGGAACGATAAAGCCGGGCACGTCGTCTCCGTCGACACTCTCAATCGGTCAATCGACCCCGCCACCGGCATAGTAAGCTACCACTCCCTTCCGTCCGCCCGTCTATCTATCTCCTACATACGCTACTCCCTTACTCGGATTCTAACAGACCCTGTGCTCATCCCTATAGTTACGAACGGAACGATTAATCGCCTGCAAGCAGTCCGTCCCGCGATGGCTCACCGCCGTCGTCGGTGGCGCCGATGTCTCCTATGTTCGAGAAGTCTCCTATGTCGACCCGGCAGCCAAGACCGTTCGCATGGAATCCCAGAACCTCACCTTCAGCAACCTGCTATCCGTCTTCGAGACTGTCACATACCGACCGGACCCTTCGAACCCCGAAACTAAGACGCTGTTCGAGCAGGACGCTCAGTTCAAGGCCGCCGGCGGTTTCAGCAGGCTCTGCAACAAGATCGAAGATTGGTCCGTCGAGAGATTTGGCCAAAACGCCAGCCTCGGACGGGAAGGGTTCGAGAGCGTCCTGAGGATGAGCCGACAAGCGTGGAACGACCTTCGAGACCAAAGCACGCTGCCGGCGATGGCCGCGGCGTCGGCACCTCCGTCTGCGTAATCTCACGATTCTGGATTCCGATACTGAATTCATCTTCACTTCTTTCGTGACACGGCGGCTTTTCGCGGCTTACCCGCTACCAATGTCCCTGGACCCTTTTTTATCAAACCAAGGACGCTTTCCATTTCAGCTCCATACGACCTTCTCCACTTCACAAAAGTTTTCGTGTCACGAACTGTATTCCTACACTGGGTTTCTGTTTTACTACATTGCTTTGGCGTTCTTAGCGGTTTCTTTCCGGGGTTTCTCTTTTCGTTTTATCCAACTACTTCTTCTTCCACTTCTTTTCTTCTCACGGGTCTTCTCCGTTCCCTTTGATAACTCGGTTTCTTTTTTTTCCCCTTTCCCCAAAGAGATTACAAAAAATTCTGCAGTCATACAAACTGGAACCTCTCCCTGCCTCTAGACGGATACGAGATCGTCTTATTTTTCTTTACAAAAAAGTTTATAGATTCTCATCTTTCCTTTGCCACTTACCACCGATCAGCGGGATGGGGCGTCGCACACACTAGCATCCCTTTCTACCTTCTCCCTCCCTCCCTTGCTCCGCCGCCGCTACCATCCCATCTATTTCCTTCCTGACCCGAACTTCTTCGTTGTCATTTTTACTCTCTTTCCAGTTATAGACAAAGACAGCATTGACGGGGGATGTAAATCGGATTTAGAAAGAAAAAGAAGGTTTATCTGGTGGGGTGGATGTATATCTCCTAACCTTTCCTTTCGCTTTTTTCATCCCTTTTCGATTCCCACAATTTTTAGACGAGATGTAGGAGGAAGGTGTTTTTTCTTCTATTATTATATTATCTACTACTACGTATCTTTATAGATACTGTACATAGCTTGTACATATACACTATGGTGGGGGGTAGGGATGAGGTGGGGTGGAGGGGATAGATCATATGAAAAGAAGATTGAAGATACATACAAAAGCAAGAACAAGTTGTAGTAAGCTGAGTGACAGGGTTCCCCGCTATACAATAATTGTAATAGATAAAGCTGCATAGGACTACTCGAATTCCGGCAGCCGGATGGTCCCGTTTATGACAAGTGGTCATGTATACGACGTGTCAGAAGTCCGAGTTTATACTAGTTTAACACACATGTATATATGCAGCGTATTAAGCTAAGAGCTGCATGATCAGAGTAGATACTATTGTGAGGAATGCAGCCGGCTGGAATAGTAAGGTCCTGTTGCAGAGGAGTTTGAGCTATAGCTCCCGAGCTTACCCTTGTTATAATGTCGAAGGGTGCTGGGCTTTTTAGCCGCGACGGAGGAAGGGTGGGTTGTTGTGGAAACAGGGGACTGCGCCCAAAACAGACGGTTAGACGCCACTTCGCGAACAATTTGACCGCGCTGTGGTATAGCATTGCATCGTCGACAGACCCCACCGGCTAACGTCAACTTACACCTCATCTCGAAGTTATCGCTACCGACTGTTATCCACGAGCGCGCTAATCGCGGTATCATACCACACTATTCCGGACACGAGCTATCCTTTCCCTACCTCACCGAAAGCAAAAAAAGAGAAGATAGAAAGAAAAGATGACAAGTCTAGAAACCGCCTCGATCCCACCGAACATCGCAGCTCAGCTGCCAAACGTGAACTTCGGCTTCGACGAGCTCAAAGAGCGGATGGCAAAGTTTACGGCTGCATTTGACGAGTTTATCGAGAAGAGACGGGAGAAGGCGCTCGAGGCTCGGACGAACTTTGCGAGGGATTTGGCGGATTTGAATGGTATTCTTTCACTTGTTCATCACGATCGGTTCATTGTGGTGGCTGATAACGACGGTGGGTGTAGAGAACCAGAAGACAGTGAAGAAGAATATAGAGCATTATGAACAGGAGGAGATCAAGATCGCAGCGAGTAAGCTCCTTCCTCACCCTCTCCCGTTCTATACACCTCCCTAACCCGATCACAAAGACACCGAGAAAGAAATCCAAGAAACCGCAGACCTAGAATCCGAAATCGCCACCATAAAATCCGAACGTTCAACCCGCCAATCCGAAAACGAAACCTTATCCTCCCAAATCCGCGAACAATCAACCGCAATCCAGAAACGTCGCCAAAAGCTACTCGAAGAGAAACAAGCACTAGCCTCCCAGGCAAACCACAACCAGCCCGAACTAGCATTCTGGGAGGACTACCTAGGTCTAAGAATCGAGGGAGCCGGAAGACTAGATCACGTGAGGTTCATATTCACGGTTATCGATGAACGGGATTTGGATAGAGAGTTTGAGATTGTACTTGGCGTTGAGGGTCGGGATTATGAGATTGTAGGGATGAGGCCGAAATTGGATCAGGCGACTGCGCAAAGGTGCTTGGATTTTCTGAATGAGACGAGGAATGTTGCGAAGTTTTTGAAGCTTGTGAGGCAGGAGTTTAGGAAGATTGCGAAGAAGTAGGTGGTCTTCGATGTAATGAATTTCCTGGCGAGCTGGGCTTGTGTGAGGAATTACGGATGTGATGTGACTATGAGGGTTTGGCAATATTGGCTTTTTTGAGGGGCGGCGTATAACTTGTATGGTCTGGTTTGATATCTGGAGCAATTTTTTATCTCTAATATTGTGAAATCAATGGGTATTGAAATCTGAAATGTGAATAAAATGGTCCTAGGTATACAATATTTTACAGATGAAAAGGTGTGTAGGTATGAAGGAAGGCAGGGAAGATCATTTTTATGTATTTACAGCTTCCGCCTTCTTCTCCTCCTTCGGTGTCTTCTTGACCGGGTTGTGGATCATAGCTTTCCGGTACGAGGTGGAAATGCTCGGAGGGTGCGATAACCGGGAATCTTGTATTGTCACGACCCCCTCGACGGGACCGGGAACGCAACCTGTTGTTTCCTCGTTAGTCCGAAGAACTGGCCAGTCTCAATCTTTAAGTTAAGTGGCCAACCATACCTTTAACGACAATCGTGTTCAGTTGATTATTCACATCCAGCACCTTTACCAGCGGTATCGTAACCCGTTCGCCACCCATTCTACCGGCCATACGCTTGCCGGGCAGCACACGGGAACCACCACCCTGCGATTGACCGGCCGAACCCATTGCTCTGTGCATCAACGAGTTACCGTGGGATGCAGGTTGACCCGAGAAGCCGTGTCTTTTCATACCCTGTTGACCAAACGTTCGTCAGTGCGTGTCCAAGATCTGCGAATAGATACTATGACATCTACGTACACCGGCGAACCCCTTTCCCTTACTATTAGCCCTCAAATCAACCAACTGACCCTTCCGGAACCAATTGGCATTGATCAAGCTCCCAGGCTTCATCAGTCCCCTCTCATCTCTAATCCTAAACTCCTTAACAATCTGCTTCGGACTAGTCTCGCACGATGCAAAGTGTCCCAACATGGGCTTCGTAACGTTCTTGGGATTCCTCTCCCCCGCACCGACTTGCACAGCCCAGTACCCATGCTCCTGACGAGTTTTGTTCGTCATCACCTGACACCGATCCAGCTGGAGGATGGTACATGCCATCCGGGTACCCTTTGCATCGAATACGGCGGTCATGCCCTTTTTCCGGGCGATGACACCGGTTCGGAAGGGATCTCGGCGGCGGAGTAGGGCTGCCTGTGGAGAGTTGTGAAGGGCTGGGAGGGAGTCTGTTACGGAGACTCCTGCTGCGCCGGGGAGGAGGGTCGGTTTGCGGACTTTGCGCGGGGTGACGAGGCGGGTGGGGGTTGTTGAGAAGGATTTTATGAGGAGACGGCGGAGGGGGGAGTGCTGCACTCGGCAGCAGGTCACCGCGGACATGGCATATATTGTGTTTTGGTTCTCCGAGTCGGAATGGAGAGTGTCGGTGTCGATGGTGCCGATAAGAAAGTTGAAGTTGAAGTTGAAGTTTGAGGTTTGTTTCGTGAAGTTTTCTGGGTGTGGCGGTTGTGGCGCAAATGTTAAATGTGGCTGGGTCGGGCTGATGTAGGCGGCATACGCAATGCCGGCGATAACTGACCTGGACAGCTACGTAGACACCCGTCAGACCATGTGCTTTTGCCCGAAGGACAAGTAGAAGATGGCAGTGGCCGTATAAATTGCGTACACCCGCCGGTAGACAAGTTTACCGGAAAGATGTAGTTATCAGAAGCTATTCTTGTAGTGGATAGCAATAGCAGCCTCCCAGCAGCGCACCATCACCTGCAGACCATCCCACCTTCTCATCCCCGTCTTCACCTTCTTCAAACCCCAGCATCATCCAACCCTCACTATCGGACTTCACTACCCCAGGGCCATAGGACACCAGTTTAACCTACCATATCCACCGCAGAGGTCCCCGGATTCACGAGTGCATATACCCCTATCGGATCTGGAACTCTACCCCGCATCATGAGCGGTACAGCAGACAAGGTAGCTCCACTGCAGCCGATACACCCCCCATCCACACAGCTCTAACTTACCATCTCCCACAAAATAGGACGTCCCCCCCGTCGTCCCTCCCAAGGAACGTTCTCCATCCCCAGACGATGGTCTCCTCCGCGAAGAACCCCTCGAAACGGTCCCCATAGTCGAAACCAAATCCCTCAAAAGTACCGACGTCCCCACCGCCACAGCTCCCTCCGCTACCTCGCAGACAGTAACAGCCCCGCCGGCGCCGACCGTCGAAACAGTACCCGACCAGGAAGAGGCGCCTCCTCCGAAACCTCCTCGTCCGGTATCGAAGTTTGAGCAGAATGTAGCGACGCTGGCTGAAGCGTTTCCGGATATAGATGTCACTGTGATCAAGGCTGTCTTGACCGCTTCGGGTGGAAGGGTTGAGCCGGCGTTTAATGCTCTTCTAGGTACATCTCATGGCCCCATATCATATACATCTACGGAAAGAAAAGCAGTTCCGGTAGCATCGTAGAGAATACAATAAACTAACTTGACGGTACTCGCAAAACCAAAGGCATGTCCGACCCCTCCGCCGCCGTCGAGATCGAAGAACCACCCCCACCGCAACCACCCCGCCCCCGCCCACAGCAGCACCAGCAGCAGCACCAGCAACCCCGCGATTTCAGATCAAGCGATCACTACAACCCCGCAGGCGTTTACAATGACCAAAGTGCTCAACCCAAGACATCCACCCCAGCATCTCAAATGGAGGCCGACGAGCTGTACGCCCGACAGCTAGCCGAACACTACGGCGCCATTCCCCGCGGAGATCGTCAGGGTCAGGGCCAGGGTCAGGGTCATGGTCATGGTGGAACCGGACATCGTCAGGGCCGTGGTGGATTCGGAAACTACCCCGAGAACAGAAACAGAGATCAACGGCATCAGCCACAGGGGGATGACGACAGGGAACGTTCTTTCATTGACGGTATTATATCAAAGCTCTCATATATAGCGACTAGGTCCCCAGCATACTAACGTGGCCTGCAGACGATCTCCCCGTCATTCGCGATAACTTGATCAAAGGCTTCAACGACACTCGAGCAGGACTCAACAAGTTTCTCACGGACTTTGGCAAAAAGATCACAGGTGAAGACGATGAGCATCAACAGCAGCAGCAACATGGCGGCGCAGGGAGAGGCCAGGGCCAGGGCCACCCACAAGGTCAAAGAACACAGCAGTACCCGCAACGGTACTCGAGTAGACGTTCCGGAGACGCATACGACGCAGACCCAGAGGTCATACAAGGTGACTTCAGCCACCTCGAGTTGAGGGATAACAGCGGCGATGGTAAGCACTCCATCACAAATCTCCAATCTACATCCTTATCCTAACACATGAACCGCAGAACCCCGCCGCAGACCCCTCGCCAACCCCAACCTCTTCGGCTCCAACCCTTCCTCCACAAACCCATCCGGCGCACCCCGCAAATCCGTCGGTTTCGCAGAGCAATCCGAAGAAGACCTCTACCGAAAACCTTCAAACAACAACGGATCCTCAAACCCCACTGGCACCACTGGCCCAGCTCCAACGACGGGTAGCAAGTGGGCTCCACTAGCAACCGTAGAACCAACACCGTTGACGAACGACCCCTTCCAGCTAGCGGATTCAGACGATGAGCACGATAATATTCAAACCACATCCGCAAAGACGGGACCGCAAGAGACGGGGACCAAGAGTACGACGAAGTAAAGGCAGATGAATATGTTCTTTTCTCCCACGGAAAACGCCACTGAACCACCATTTTTGGATATCCCTCCTACTTTCACTCCGTTACGTTTCCTTCGTTTTTGTCCGACGATGATGCATGCATGCCCTCTTCCTTTTGTTCACGAACGATTCACATGTTGAGATCAGCTAGTAGTTTACCCTTAATTACTCCACACGTCCCCTCTTGTTGGATATTGGACTTATGAATTAAAGATCCTGGTTTTGATCTTTTATTTTTTTTGAATATCATTCATCTTCTTATTCTTCCTTACTGCGTGATGATTTAGTAGGTAGCTACTTACCCAACCTATCAAGTCTCTGTGGCGGTTGCGCTTCTCTCCCTTGTATAACAGTCCTATCCGCATAATGAGCTGAGCAGGACATGCATGACGGCGAGCAAGCAAACACCTATCTCGCACTACAATACGTCACTTCTACACTGGAGCCACCGTACGCATACGCATACTCATGAATACTTTCAAAGTCGTGATAGCATAAAATTTACTTCCATCCGTCAGGAACATATTACTCTCGCCCCCAAAAAGATATAGAGCGGGGAAGAAAACAACCGCAATGGAAGAAAACGTAAGATAAAAAAAAACCAGATTAAAACGCCAGATACCCATCAACCTCGCAAAATAAGAGCACGCGCAAGCTAACAAATAAGTAATCTTTCTTTTTGCGCAAATACAAACGGGTGCTTAAAAAAAAAAGAGTATACAAAAAACGCCGTGCATGCTATAGGGGTTGGTTGGCTAACAAAATGGTGTACAGAAAAAAAGAAAAGTCAATCATCTCAGCGGATTCAGAAAGGGCCACAGGGTAATTATGAACAGTAGTAATGCATGCCCTATCTTCTATCAATAATATCAATAATCACTTCATGATAATAGCCGGATATGAGGGCTATGGTCGTCAAAAGGAGTAAAGGAGAAATGTGTAAGAGAGAAAGGTGAGAAAGGTGGGGGGGATATGAGAGAGGTGGTAAGAGATAGAGGGGGCGAGAACAGTGAAAGATAATGTCAAGGAGAGAGAGAAGAAAGAGCGAAGAGAGGGGGAAATAGAAGTAGAAAAAAAAAATATTCGAGAACCGCCAACGGATCAAACAACCATACTCCTTCTCCTACGGTCACTCACGTAGGTCTTCCCCTCCTCGGTAGAAGATCCAACGAATTCAACCGTCTTCCTGAGCTTGGTCTCTCCTGTCGTGGCAGTAGCCGAGGAAGCCCCCGTGGCAGCGAGAGTAGCTCGTCTCCTGCGTCGCTCTTCGATAATATCGCTAGCGGACTTGAGATTTCCAGAGGATGCCGATCCTTGAGCGGCAGCCGTTTTATCTCCGTCCCTCTTGCTAGAGCTGATGGCCGAAATCCCTCCAGTAAGTCCTCCGGAAGTTCTTCGCGCATGGCTTCCAGATGTCCTCCTGCCCGTATCAACACCGTCAGCCGCCGAAGAATCGGCGGTCGTAAAGTCGTAAAGATCTTTCTTGGCCTCCCTCATGCGCGAATCCCTATCCCACACCTTCTCAGTCATCATCTTCTCGAGCTCTCGCTCAGACATCCTGCTTCCAGATCTATCAGGGATCTTTCTGGGTTCTTCGCTTTCCATGTTGGGCTTTGTGTCGTAGTGGATGCTCATCCTGCTGGTCCTCCTCTCAATATCTTCGACAGCCCTCTCGTCTGCCGTGGAGGTGCGTCGCTTCGGTTTGATTCCCGTAACCGCATCCACCAATGCCTCGGTATCCCTTCTCATCTTCTTGTTCAAGGCCGGAAGTGCATAGTTAACCGCAACTCCTCGGGTCCTTCGGCCCCTCTCAGTACCGGCAGCTTTCTCTTCTGCCATGGTATTCTCGGAGCCCTGGACGATGATTGGCTTCGATGCAATCCGGTTAGCCTTCCTCACAGAGTCTCTATCTCTAGGAGAAAGCTTGTCCTTCTTAACGTATTCGAAATCCGCAGCTGTCGGCAGCTTCGCAGGTGAAAGGCCGACGTGGGCGTTCGTAGATTTGGGCTCCAGAGCACGTCGAGATTCTGTAGATGTCGCAGCGGTCGGTTCAGGTGCAGACTCAGGCACAGACTCAACGACAGGTTCCGGCTCAGGAGTTTGCGGGGTGGCTTCCTGTGTCTCTGGACTGACCAACTCTCGGACGTTTTCCAGACTCTTCCTATTAGAGGCCAGGAAACGCGATGCCGCAGGCAAGGAGAGCTTGGCCGGTGAAGTTGACAAGCGACCCTCCCTCTCCTGCTTTACCGGAGCTTCGGCGTCGGAGTTCTTAACCTCCTCATCCGTCGAAATCATTGCTGAAAACTCAGCTTGGGTGGGGAGCGTTCTAAGGTCACACCAAACGGTCTTCAACGGCGATTGCGAGATTGCCTTCTTCTCCTCTTCTTCCGTAGTAATAGCCGCGTCGTACTTCCTCTTCCCTGGCGACAATGTTGCAGCTAGGTCGGTGCCAGATTCCGATGTCCGCCTCGAAATCACATACTGTGGGCTACTATCCTTCTTGCGGCGCGGGCGGATATCGAACATGGCACCATCCAAAGTAAAATTTTTGATCGGAGAGCCTTCCTCGGCGGCTCGTACGATTGCGTCAACACGTGGGCCTAGAATACTCGACGCCCGTCTCGGAGTAGTGGATTCAATGCGTTCGGTAGCCTCTTTAATGGCCGGAAGGACCCCTTCGGGCGGCCCTCGGAGGCTGAGATCTCGTTTCTGGGCAGGTGGCCATCGATTGCCTAATTTCCGAATGAAACGTCAACATATAGCTCGAATGTTACTTCGGTGAAGATGAAGAACTCACCAGGCAGTCGCTTGCTCTCACTATCACCACCATCTCCCAATTCATGTATCAAACTCGTAATCTCCAAGAGCTTCTCCTCGAGCAACTTCTTCGCCTTTCCGGAGATAGGTGTTGTACCCTGAGCATCTCTCTCATCGAGTTGTTTATTTAAACTAATAATTTCGGCGTTCAATCGGAGGACTTCTGTTGTATACTGCGAGATCTCAGTATTGAGAGCTTGGATCTGCATGGCCTGGGTAGCATTGGCCCTGGCAAGTTCTCTATTCTGCCGCTGGTACCTCCGCTTGACTATTCAGAGTTTGCTACGGTTAGAAACACAACGATGAAGATAACAGCAATCGCATGAAGGTGAGCTGTGTGCATACTCATTTCAAAGTCATCCAAGCTGGGCTGGGTGATACTACTCAGCTTCGCCATCTTGGTGTGTATATGTATGTATCTTCCTTTCTCATATGATGACTAGCTAGTTGACCGGATTTTTTCGGTGGAAGTATCCTTGAAGGTTGATGTAGAGTTGTGGTTTGACTGATGGATTGATCGGTACGTTCGGAAGGTATAAATGTTTTCGAGGTTCCAACTTGAGGTATTCGTGTGTCAAGGTGGTGTCCAAGGGTTATCGTGTTTTTTTTTTTTTTAATGTTTCTCAAAACGCGTCGGAGAGGAGTAAGAAGGATGAAAAGAGGATAAGAAGGGAGGTGAGGTGTTTGAAAATAGAAGAGAGCTAAGGCCGAGCGGGAAGAAGGAAAAATAGATTTGAGGGAAGAGAGATCGGTTTTTTCCTGTTGATGTTGATGAGACGAAAATTGTTGATTGGCGGGGGAGGAATCGACGGGATCGAATTGGGAAGAGGAGAAAAGCTGTTTGGCAGGCGTGAGGTCGTGGGCAGGGTAACCCCATCCGCAATAACAAACATACTTCCCGATCAGGAAATCGCCCGTGGCTTCGGCTGTCTGTTTTCGGCAGGTGCAGCCACGCGCAACGCAACAACGCACCGAGAGTGTGGTATTTTGTGGCGGGACAACACACATCGTCACATTCAGCAACACCTCAGCACACTCGACACCGACGCTTACTCGGACGTCTTCCTTCGCCATTGCAGCACCGCCACAGGTCCAAAAAACTCCGTCTCGGAGGTTTACATCGGAAGCATGCATTGAAGGGACCCCAAAAACCTTATTTCGGGGGTTTACTCCCGCATTTCGAGCTCGAAAATGATCACATGACCCGCTCATAGATAGTCCTCCAACCCCCCACCTAGATGCTTACTTCTTACTCGATATCATATGATACAGACACCGAACTAGTCTATGCCAAACCTCTTAAGACGACATATCCAATGCATATGCACGTCCAAACTCTAATTTCTTCTAGAACACTTCCACATTAGAAAAAAAATTTAAAAAAGCCCATGATATCATGACCGCCTCCACCCGCAAGAAAAATCTCCGTCAATCTACGAAAACTTAACATCGACAACCCCTGAAAAGAACACCGTAGAACAAATCCCATTGGACACTAACCGCTACCAACTAGCACGTCTACTAGCTAAATTAAACAACGAACGCCCACCTTAACAAAAATAGCGTGATATGGTCACCGCTAAATATTTTAAGTTTCAGGTACACACGGATATTCCCCCCAACAAACCAATCCACATTTTATACACCCACTCTCTCGCGGACACTTCATTCATGTACATACTTTACTCGGACCGGCTAGATAACCGGTGTGTTACATAACCTGCGCTCGCCAGATCATGTTCCGGGTTTGATAACAATAATAGATATAGAATGAGACTCGACGATACCACCGTGGCGAGACCTTTTGTTATAAAAAACCACCCCCACAAGGAGGATTCAGGTCGGTTATGCAGAGGTTGTTCTTTCCTGCAATTTGTCCATCCATCCATCTCATATGCCTTCCAAATACCGCCACTTACAACCACGAGCTATAAAAGTTTCTATAAACGTGAGGTGTGTGCATCACTTCAAGCCCATCCGAACCCCCAGCCAAACTGCGGACCTTAATATCAAACAAAAAAAAAAAGAACACCAGAAAAAAAATAAAATAAATATAAAAAAAAGGAATAAAATAGTATACAAAACAGAATAAAAGAAAAAAAAGGGAGCAGCTGACCAGCCAAATAATTCCACCGATTCCCCTTTCCAACCTAGTACGTGCATCCCACTGTCGCGATTTAACCCAATACCGTCGTCCGTGCGCACCGCCAATGCAATATGATGCCAGCGCTATAAAAGCAATACGCAAAGCCAAAACCCGGGCTTGCCGTCCGACCCCCCCATGAAAAGTAACGAGCACACGCCTCTCATTAACGGTTAACGGAAAGGTCATGGAACAATCAAAAATCCTTCCAGAAGGAAAGGAAGTTTAATATATTATATTATGATATACCCTTCAACCTAACCAGAATGGCGCATAATCATGGCAGCCCCTTGCATAAACCCTCTGCCTCTAACGTATCTACACCCCCCATAAAATTTAACTCTTACCCATTTGTGGAAATACGTGCGTTTGAATCTCCAAAGATCAGTCCTATGCGACGTTTCTTTATCAAAAAGAAAAGAAGAGAGGCCGAAGAAGACGAAGAAGAAACGAAAGGAAAAGAAAAACCATAGCAAATCCCTCCGCCCCGCGACGGAAAGGACGGTTCGAAAGGTCGAGTCTTCCCATCAGGCGTTCGGAACCAACTTCAGAATCCAGCACGAAAAAGAAACCCCCCCCCCCATTGGCACGCTGCAACCAAACGGAAATGACAGCTGCTAACAGGCTTGAACGTTTTGGAATTGGGAACCGCATGCCCCTCCTTCACCGCACGGAGCAGGGTGTGTGTGTAACCTGATCCGATAGCTTGACCTTTGGAACGGAGTAAACGACTTGTACCTTGAACCCAATGCACTCCAGTTCCATCTCGATAGACCTGACCATTCTCGGATTTCGATTAAGTAACGAGATGACCCCGGCGGAGGGAGGGGGATCAGATGTTAAATACCCAGGCATGGTACCTGCGACTGCGACTGTTCCTCTTGTGCGGCACCAGAGTACATCCCATATCCCACATCTACAGCATCATCACCACATCCATCTATCCATCTATACCATATACCAATTATACCCATTCTAGTACACAAGCAGTCCTCTGCTAAAATCCTCCTACATGTACCTCCACTTCAACTCCCCCGTGCAAAGCTACCACTACTACTCCTTCTCAAAACACACCATGCCACCCGAACCCATCCTCCCAGACCTCCCCCTCGAAATCCAATACCTAATCCTCGAATCCTCAGACTGGCTGCAACAGTCCGTCCTCCGTCAAGTCTGCACCACCTGGCAGGACTACATCGACACATCCGACACCCTCCTGGACGACTGCTACAAAGCCACAATCCAAGAATCACCCCCCTCAATCGTCGCCCCGGACGTCGATATCGACCACGTGGTAGCAGTAGACCCCACCATAACCACCACCAAACCACACTTCCACAACGTAGTAACCTACCGCACGGGCTTCGTAAAAACCCCCACGGGCTTCCACCCCGCCATCTTCCACCGCAACTCCGCCGGCGAAATCACAGACTGGTCACCAGAGGCAGACCTATCAATCTACCTCTCCGATCCGCTCCTAAAACCCGGAACGGACCGTCTAGTCGACGGCATCTCGATCCAGAGCAGGGACATTGACGGGAAAGTATTATTCTCCAAAACCGGCTGGGATCTCGGTGACGACGGGTCCGTCAATTCGTTCCTTGAGGCTACGTGGAAAGGCGTGAGAGAGGTGGCTTGCGGTAACTGGAGGTATTGGGGGATTCGACTGTCCATGGAGAAGACGAGGATGGGTGATTTTGGACTGAGCCTTATTGTTCGACCCGAGCGGGGGTCCGAGAAGTCAGATATCTCGCTGCAGGAGCTATCTCTTTCGTGAAAATACGCATATTCGTCCCGTGAAACTGGCCGCTGTGCATATAGACATGATCATGATATCTTATACTTTTATTCCCCTTCTACCATGTATATATTACTTACATAGTCACTTTTAATATACCAGTATAGCTATATAGATTCTATAGAGAATCAGAATAAGAAGTATCACAATACAATTATGTAACGGAACGTCCATTCGCACCACGAGAATTCGCACCAACCAAAGTTAACTCCAAAGCCAAGCAAGTCACCCTCACACGCTCCACAACACCACATCCAAGCTACCCCAGTCCACCCCTTCACCACCATCACCACTCTCCCCCACCACCATCCCCAAATGTCCAACCGCTACTCAACCCACTTCCGCCAATCCTCCGTAGGCCCAGGCTTCCAACTCGCCTTCGGAGGCCCCCAATCCATCTCAACATCCCAACAACCAAACCTAATAAACCGCATCAACGAGAAAAAAATCGAGCTCGAAAATCTAAAACAGCTGCGCGATCTCTCCGCAAGCCTTGCAAAGCAGCTCAAGGAGCTCGAGGGCAAGCTCGAAACTTTATCAAATGGGACTGAAGGTAACATATTCACATCTTATCTTGACAATGAGTTAAAGACTAACCCACTTCTCTATGGTTACAGTCATAGCCACCGTCCTCGCAAACTGGCATAATGTGCTGCGGGCGATAAGCTTAGCCTCAGCCCATCTCCAGAAACACACCGATCAACCCCCCTCTCAACATCCCGAAAAGATGGAAGAAGAAGAAGACACCCAGGAAAAACGAATATACCCCGAAATGCTCGTCAGAATACCCACCCAGCTTCACGACGACCAACAGGCCGCTGCCGAGGCGGAATCATGAGATGGATCCACTTCAGCGGTAGCAAAACCAAGATACCACCCACCCCTTCCCGAGTGCAGGTTCTACTCGAAAAGGTCCCAGGAACGACATACAACCTCCATCATACAATTACTTTCTACTTCCTTCATTTACAAAGATACCCATCATGTCCATATACCAAGATACTAATATTTCCATTGAATTGTATCTCTGATACTATTTTACAAACTCGTTCTACTCAAGACCACCGCCCCCGCTGATATCTCGCATCTAAAGAAGACCCAGATAATCTCAACCCAAAGAATTAAGAGACATCCCCGTTACATGGCAACAAACCTTTGACCTGGCCATTTTGTCTTTCCGGGTGAAGAGAGGGGAAGGTCTCGGGAGAGTGTAGTCTCGAGAGAGGATGCCAGAGAAATAGAAATAAAATATGATATCTATAGATATCCGAGATCTCAATTGCTTAACCGCCCCGCCCAAGAGAAACGCCACGATGCATCCGGACCACAGCCCGCCCTCAAAAAGCAACGTCGCCTCTGTTAATCCACACAATACCTCCCAATGCTGGGACGGGTCGGAAGAAATAAGAAAAGTGACAGGAAAACGCCGAATCCTAGGGATACCGCCGTCTTCAGGTAGTAATAGTAACAATAGTAATAATAATGTTTTGAATTTAGAAACGAAGAGGTGTCAAAGATGTGGGATGTCAAGGTGAGAAGGAAAAGTTAATTGGTATCTTTACAAAGAGCTCGAAGGGCGCAGACACGCCACACAACAATTGTATACGCCGTTCACGCCGTTCGTTAATGCAAAGTCATCATGCTTTTGGATGGATTCGCGCTAGCTGTGCAATCGTCACATTCGTAGAATCGTACCATCGTAGAATTAGGGTCCGAAAAAGGTATGGAAATATGCCTGGGGTAGGGAGTAAGAAAATTGTCGACTCTATTTCGACTCTTCGGTGTTCTCGTGGGGGATGTTGGATGGTGGTCCGGATGGATGACCGGGCAGGCTATTGTGGTGCGAGTAACCGCCTCCACCTCGCCCGCCCGGATGCTGTCCGTACTGATTCTGCGGGTGATGTTGTCCTCCAGGGTGTTGGTTGAAATGGGGAGGGCCGTGGAACGGTCGCATCACTAATTTGTCTCATGTCAGCGTTGGCTCCAATCAATTGCAAGAATATCTCTTATCAATGTTGGGGGAAAGCTCTCTTACTGTTGTGCTGGGGTGGATGTCCTGCCGGTCCGCTCGACATACTAAGCATCATCGGGGTCGGGACCGGTGTTTGGTGTCCTTGCTGTGAACTCTGGTGCATCATCATCGGAGCTCCTCTTCCGGGACTGGGGTACCCGCCGGAGGGCGGGGGTGGCGGCCCTGCTGGTTGGCCGGGATAAGCGTGTATCTGGTGAGGGGAATACATCCCCTGTGGTTGGATGAACGGTGCACCGATTCCTGGTACCATGAACGGAATAGGCGTCTGTCCTTGGGTGCCGATCACCATCGGTGAAGCACCACCGGCGGCACCAGGTGGTTGCATGAATTGTGGACCCGTAGCATACCCGCCCCTGTACCCTCCGAATTGTCCGTTCTGTCCCATAACGCCGTAGTGAGGTGGCATCTGCCCGTGGTTCGGATAAACGATGGCGTGATGGGCACCGGGTGATCCGAACTGTGTGGGGATGCTCGCGTTCTGCATAGAAGGGGAAGGAAGAACGTTCGGCGGTGAGTTTACGTGTCTGCCGTGGGGCTCCTGGTCTCCGAAGTGAGGGGTAGGTCCGGAGAACGTTGGGATGTGCGGGCCGGGGTGCCTTTCATGAGGCATATGCGGGTTCTGCGTGATATGTGTTGGGATAGGATGTCCTGCAGGGTGAGGTGGATGGTGGGGTTGGTGATTGTTGTTCTGGTGGGCCTGGCCCTGAGGGGTCGCGGCAGCCGTCGAAGGCTCACTCTTCTCGAAAACCTCAGCGTACTTCTTATCCACGTTCTCTTGCTTGACCGTCCAGGTGGGTTGGGTGGACCACGGCTTAACGATAAACCCTTGAATCAAGTGAGGCTTATCGCCCGTGGGTGCCTTGTCCTTATTCTGTTCGGCTTCTTGCTTCATTCTCTTGAACGGGTCGAAAGCGTCGGTGACGGATACCCTCTCCTCAATCGATTTGGGTTTCTTCGCACCGAAAAACACTGACGGGCTCGTGGCACGCGAGGAGGTCGAGGGAGCTGGGGAGGCGGTCGTCGGTGCGGCGGCGGAGGGGGTGGCGGGTCCGTTAGTGCCAGGTGTGAAAACTGCCGCGAAGGGGCTCGGGCGGAATTCCATGGCTCGAGGGTTAGGCTTCGGACCAGTCGGCGAGAAAGCTTTCGGTTGCATGGCGGCGGGGCCGGTGGGAGGCGGGGTGGAGTGATCGACGACGGGGATGGGGGCGGGCATGTTGCCGTACTGGCCGGTTTGCTTCATCTGCTGGTTGTGTCTGATCTTGTCGCTTAGGAGGCGGGGACCTGGAGCAGGAGGTAGATTCATGTTAGCTGGGAGAGGTTGCAGTCTATCAGCGCGATATCCGGAAGGGTGTCGTGGGGGGAATCCTGGGATTGGAGCCTTGCTGAGCCCGTTTTTATCGGGTAGCGGAATGTTCTGACCTGGGATGGCAGCGGTGGTGTTCGCCGCTTGACTAGGCGGAGCTGGGATTGGTGTCCGGAGACTCGATTGAATGCCCGCCGCCGCCGTGCCAGGGGCGGTTTGGGACGTAGGCGTCTTCTTACCTTGAGCGTGAGCGGCGGCGTTCGCTTTGGACTTCTCGATGATCTCGTCCTGCTTGGCCTTGTCCTTAGCGAGGATAGGGACAAGATCCTGGGGCACAGGGGTGTTAAGCTTGAAGCTCTGCGCGAACTTCTTAAGATCTTGCAGCTTCACATCCTTATCCTTCTTCACCATCTGCTGTCGCCTCTTCTCCACGCGCTCGCGTTCCGTATTAGAGAACTGCTGGAAGGCGTCCTTTGCCCTTCTAAATGGGTTATCCAATGTTCCGCTAGCGGCAGCGGGGACCTGCACGGAACCCTCGGAACCTTTGTGAATGGGAAGAGCTGGCACAGCTGGCACAGCTATCGAGGCCTTCTTGACTGATTCTGGGAGTGGAACTTTATCCTTAGGCTTGGCCTCCTCGGGTTTAAACGAGGAGACGGACGGCGGCTGAGGTGAGGGTGCTTGTTCTGTGATGGTTGGAATTGGAGGGGCGGTTGGAGGGGTGGCAGCGGTAGCGGTGGTGGTGGCAGGTTTCTTCGTCGTGGTTTCAGGTTTCACGGATGATTCCGAAGGAGTCTGAGCGGCGGCAGGGTCACCAGTAGCGGTATCCTTCGGTGCTTCCTTCGGTGTCGCCTTCGCAGCAGGGGCTGGCGACGGTGCAACCGCCGGCGGTGGTGCGGAGGCTTGGGCAGCACGTAAAGCAGGTGGCATGTACTTCTGTGTGCCCGGAGCGGCTGCAGTCGTAGGAGGAGCAGCGCGTTGAACACCGCTGTACTTGTCCTCTTCGTCGAAGCCGCTGTCGTCGACCTTAAGACCACGCTCTTCCGCTTGGTGGGCACTGATTCCACCGTTGCCACTGGTTTCAATTTCTCGGGCGATTTGCTCGGCCTTAGCTTCACGCTGTTGATATGAAGGATGGCTTTTGTCTATCTGGGTGGTATAGATGTTCTCGTCAAAATCGCTCTTGACACCGAACAACCGCTCATTTGTTTCGAACTGATCCCATTTCTTATCCGAGCTCCGCGAGTCGGGGGTCTCTTCCAATCCGAGACCGACGGCGCCGTCGTCGGCTTGCCATCGCTGAAGTTCACGTTCCCTGATAGGTTGGTTGCCAGATATCTCAACATCCGTTTTGAATTGTCCGGTACCTAAGGCGGGGTTAGCCTTGCTCACTTTTTTTTCACGAGCTACCCAGATATATATATAAAAGGTTTGGCAGGGCAATACCGTTCTGATTGGGGAAAACCTCTCCCGATTCTAGGGGAACGTCTGAGATCTCGAGGTCCATCAGATCCTTAGGCTCGATGATGAGCGTCTTCTCAAACCCGCCACCGATGTAACCGGCGACAACGTTGTCCTCCTCTCCCTGCGGGCCTCGGATCTGCTTGGCGAACTTCAAGGCGCACCCGAAGTCGCCATTGATACTGGAGCCCGAGTAGATACCCTGAAATTGGGCACCACTCTTGATGGTTGCAACTGCCTTTCTGCCCTGTAACGGAGAACAAAAGATTAAAGTGAGTAAAAGAGAAGAAGAAGAAGGCAAAAACAACCCGCTATAACGGAAAACTAGATCGTGGCTAAGTTTTACGTACGACACAGTTCCCCAGTAGGTAGACGGTTCTATCGCTCATGTGCTTGTCAGATGTATCGGTTTCGGCGGCAGGCTTCTTCTGGTTGTTGACGGCATTGGGCGGTTGGTATTTGGCCTGCCCACCTGCGTGGTTCTGCTGGCCCCAAGGTTTGTGTGTGGTGTTTCTTTTACTGGGTAATTGTCAAGGGTGGTAAGCTGCGTGTCATGCGTGGGTTCTATGTTCGGGTGTGGGACGGCCTCCTTACTTTTGCCCGCCGTCGACGGGGCTCTGCACGTTCCGCCTGTTCATGTTCGGATTGGAGCCGACTTTGATCTGAGGTCGACCTCCAGGTCCAGCTGATTGACCGGAAGTAGGTGGTGCCGGCGCAGCTGTGGTCGCCATTGTTACGTGGGTGAGAGAGATGTTCAGCTGTAATGCCGATGATTAAGCTATTTTACGAGGGGTTCGAGCTTCCGACGGAGGAGGAAGGAGGACTTTCGCGGGGAAAGTGAAGGGGGGGCAGTGGGGAGAAGACAGCGGTTTCGGTGGTTTCTGACTCGCGGTAAACTGTTTGGAAAGCAGCAATTTGTTAGCCAACGAAACGTGCATCACGGTAGACGGGAGGGAGAGCGTGTGATCGTGTTACAGGGTAGATGTAAACCAATTGGCATTTCCCGGTAAGCTGGGGATTCGGGGCTCTGGGAAAGGAAAGAGGGAAGGGGAGGAGGATGGTTTGAGGGAGATGATGGTGAGGACGGACAGGCAGATCTGGGGAGGGAGGATCTCACAGAATACGGAGAAAGAAAGAGAAACCGTACAAATAAAACCCAACAAACAAAACTCCGGTACGGTAGACGGTGGAAGGATAATATCAACTTCCAGAGGGGGGGATCAATCGAGGGAGGTCGAGATCCGGAGGGTTTTCGGGAGGCGACGATGGAGAGGACTGTCGGAGGTCGTCTGGTCGTCGGTATTTTGGTGTCTTGTGCGGGTTGGGGGGGTGCGGTGGTGGTGGGTTCTGGGGCGGGTAGGGATGGACAACGCCGCAGTGATACACACACGCTGGGAAAGGTTAAAAGGAAAGAAGAGAAAGAAAGGAAAATGGAAGACTTGGGAGCTGTGCAAGGCCGGCTTCTGATATTCGATAGAACAGAGGAGGGAAGAAGGGACAAGCAGAAAGGAGCCAAGTAAAGTAAAATAGCTTAACGGTGAGAAAGTAAAAAAAAAGTAAAAACAAAATAAGAAAAAGAAGGCCGGCGTAGAAGGGTAGCTTGGAGCACAGAGAGCAGCAATGCTTGAGGAGGAGGAGGAAGAAGGAAGGGAGGGGAGGGGAACAGAGGGAGGGTTCTTTCAGGTGGAAAGTGTGGAGAAAGAACGCGAGAGAGGTGAGTCGGTTGACCTGGAGAGAGCTACCAGAGAAGACGGCTGCTGCTCGGAAACACGGTTGACGGGGAAGAGGAGGGGAGAGGGGGAGACCCAGAGGTAAGGCGTATTGATATGTGCCTGGTGTTGTGGAAGAGGATGGGATGAGGGGTGGTGGAGGTGGACGACGGAGGCGTGTGGACGGTGGTGAGGGAGGAGCAGTAGGCGTGTGGAGGGTTTTTGTCCTGGCTGCGTCTTCCCTGGCTTGCAGAGAGACGGCAAGAGTGGCACGGTTGATATTGATATTGATAGCGGTGGTGGTAGCGTGCGCTGTGGAGGAGCGTCGACGGCGGTGGTAGCACGGAGATGAGAGGTATTAGGATTACTATTGACTGTCGACTGTCGACTATCAGAGTGTATGTACGGATGAATGTCTGTCAGAGATGCCTCACCGAGATATGCTTCTCAATTATAATACACGGTGGAGCAGGCTGGCATTGGCTTAGCATCGAAACGGGCGCATTGATCTTATTATTATTATTATTATTATTATTATTATTTTATTATTATATTGCTCCAACAGCATGACAACCGCACAGATCAGAAGCCGGCGGACAGCGTGCATTGTTCTACCATATCACATATCACAGTGATGATGATGCTAACCAATCTCGAATCTACTACTCTACTCGTTGTTGTGCACGATGCCGAGAGTCTAGATATCCCACATAGAAGGGACGAGGTCAACTGACAATCCGTCCAATCATCATGATGCAGCCCTATACACCCGAAGTGTACCTTCGGATATCCGTCACATGGGCCTCCAGGCGCTAAGCCTCCACGATGTAGTCCACTGTGCGCTGTATCATGTAACCGGCTGTGATTCGAGTCTCGGGTACCTGTTACCGGCCTTGAAACCGTTGGAACTGGAGCCGGGGCCAGAACGTCAACCTCACTAACCGTTTAATCTCAATCTCAACCTTCGATGGCGCATCTCAGTGTCGCATCTCCCGTGTACCTTATATACGTGTGGATATAAATATATATAACCTTACGTGCATGCATATGTCGCTCGCCCACAGCGAATATATCGATGCCAACCGGTAAAGATATCTTCATAATACTGTCACAACCAACTCGACCGCAGACGACTCAATCGTCTCGTCATCCCGACGGAAATTTAAGGGTGAATCCACCTACGCAACTGTTGGAAGAACGAGGTGGCGCCCGTAGCATGCACGGGTACAAGTGTACGGACCACATCGACACAACCGTATAGGAACCACAACATTAACCGGTTTCGAGACCTTCTGGAAAGATGCGACGGGACGGGATCCAAACCCTATATATATTACCATTGAAACCTGCCAGGGTTGGTTCGAAAAAACCGGGGTTGAGTAGCTCGAGCTCTAGCTCGATGAAATCTGGCAGGAACGTCCACAGGAATATACTTCTGCCTGATACTGGACGGTTGGTTCGGTAGCGTCGTTAGCCGGTTTGATGTAGATTCCCAACATCCGAAAAGGTAACGCCCTCGCAAAGGTCAGTCGGCCTATACGTACGATCGAGTCCAAAAGATTTGTAGAGAAAAGATGGCGTGGAGCTAGTGTCCCGTGGACCGGGCTAGTTCGTCGTCGGCCACCTTCGAGGTCGAGCCGTTTAAGTAACTGGACCCGTTCGGACCTGCACCAGACCGGACCAGACTGACCAGCTCAGCCAGCCAGCCAGCCATTCGACGTATCTATATCAGCATCATCTCTCTTTCCCTCCTCCCTCCTCCGCTCCTCCTCTTTCCTCCTCATCTCCAACCTCGTCCGGGGATGGTGACTGATAATACATAAGATAGGATAGATAGACCGGGAAGAGACGAGACGAAACGAGAACCGGGCGCTGAGTGGCAGCTGGCAGACTCGGCTAATTGGCCGTGGAACAGCACAGAACAACGACGGCCTTCCGTCGCACCAAATTCCAACCTCAGAAAAAAAGAACAACCCCACAAACCCCCCCCCGTCAACCTGACAAACCACCTTCCATCTCCCATCTCCATCTCCATCCTCATCATCTTCCCTCCTTCGCAGCTCCCGCCACCGACGCTTATATATCCGAACGGTCACCTATTCCCTTCCAATCTTGCTAACCCTCTCCTCCGGTTTCAACCACAGTCGAATCTCCCTCTGCGAAAACCCCTCTCTCTCGAAATCCCGTACGTC
This sequence comes from Arthrobotrys sphaeroides, assembly GCA_036971245.1. Taxonomy (NCBI): domain Eukaryota; kingdom Fungi; phylum Ascomycota; class Orbiliomycetes; order Orbiliales; family Orbiliaceae; genus Arthrobotrys; species Arthrobotrys sphaeroides. Next base: position 968,333 of record JAJTTW010000013.1, on the reverse strand, counting down.
ATCACTATTCATCCATCACCAGCTCTTCGAAGACGGGAACGACACAGTACACCCCCACACGCTCCCTCCTCCTCCTCCTCGGACTCACTATCCTTCCATCCTTACATCCACCCACCCCTCCGACACCTCCGGACCTCCCAGCGTACACACAGAATAGATGCAAGCCGGTCCGTACTCTCGATCATCACAGAGGAGAAACCCAGGCAGCCAAGGGAGCCAAGGGAGCCCGCCACATCACGGCAACGGTCTGAGTTCGACAATGTCTACTACATCGGTGTCGGGGAGACCTCCCCGACCTGAAAGTAACGTAAGCCGTCTTGTCCAGCTCTTCTCTTTCACAAACAATACATCCTTCGTCCTTCCCACTATCCCAGCCATTTCTCCGATATATCGTGGGATGCACACATGCACACCCATCTCCACAAATGACACAAGCTAACCGGTCCCTTCCTTCCCTATCTAGCTCGGTAAAATCGAGGAAAGCGTTACGAACCTTCTCCGCGCCACCAAGGAACTTCTGGAGACTCTCACTAGATGGTCTAGAGGACAAGCTAGCGAACAAGATGTCTCGGATGTATACGTCAAACTCGGTTCTCACTTCAACATAGCATGTCGGGCTTTCACCGCTATCGGCGTCGAAACCGCCGATTTGGGCAATGTCCCGGAGATTTTGAGAACCGTCCTCGAAAGCACCCTCAGTCAGCCGGAGGCCTCTCCCCAAAGTTTGGAAATATACCTGCCCAGGATCAGGGAGATTATAATAGACCTCCTGCAAGGGCTGAAACGAAAGCAGAAGAAGCTGGCCTCCAGACCACCTAGGGACAGCCCCACCGCCCCTCCGCATAATGGCCCCTCGGCGCCTCCGCAGTCCCGTATCCCGGATATCCCACCCCCCGGTGGAGAGTACATGCCGCCTCAGGGCGCCAACCGGGAGTCATCCATGAGACGCAGCAATCGAATCGATGAACAACCCTACAGCGAAGTAGAACGGACAGCTCCTCCGAGGACGTCCTCTCTCCCACAGGGTCCCATGCCCGCTGCGATTCCCTACCAGATGCCATCGGAGCACGACTTCATCCACCCCGCTGCTCCACCGAACGGTGTCGAACACCAACCACCGCAACATCAACCACCCCCACCGCCTCGGCCGGAGGAATGGCCTCAGCCACCACCGGCCCCGAAGCAAGATGCACTGGCGGCGCTGCAAAGAGAAGACCCTCTCAAGCGAAGGGCATCTAGGAGATATTCAGCATACCAGATCGCCAAGATGACCAACGGTATGATACCGATGCTCCCTGGCACTCCTTCTGCGGTACCCCGTGCGCGGGAATCGAGGGAATCGCTGAATGCGATGAGAGCAGGGATGCAAAAGGCCAGGGATTCGGTCCAGAAGACGTCCCGGCCACAGTCCAGAGCGCCAACGCCGCAGCCCGCGATACCGGAGGATGCAGCGGCTACTTCGGGTCAACCTGTCGAGAAGCCCGCTGAACCTGTAGCGGCCCCGAACATACCTGTTCCGCCGCCCCCCGCCGTTGTTGTAGAGCCTGAGACGCCCACATCGACGGTCATGGAACCTCCAAAACTTGAACCGCCACCGGTGGAGCTACCCGGGCAAATTCCAGCTGTTCACCATCATCACCAGCACGCAGCGGATTCCAACCTCACGGCGCACCCACACGACGGCTCGAGGGAGGCGGCCACCCAACGACCTGATTCCTCAGGCACGACCGCCAGCAGCAAAGAGATAACGTTGTTTTTGCAGCTTGGCCGATCTGTCAAAAAGGTTGTTATCCACGAAGGGGTGGATGATTTGTCAATCAACAGCCTCAAGTTATTGTTCATCTCGAAATTCAGTTACAACCCTCCTTCCGGCGACAACTTCCCCGAAATCTATCTTCACGACACTCACTCCGGCATTAGATACGAACTCGAGGATATTCACGACATCAAGGATCGCTCGGTATTGTGTCTCAACATAGAGGTTCTCGATGAAGTCAAACGCCACATAGACGACGGCTTGGGAGGTTTGAAAGGGATCATCGAGGGGCTGCACAAGACGATGGAAACGCAGGGCAAATCCATTCAGAAGATCGCTCAAACGCAGGACGAAAACACGAGATCGATAGCGGAGCTCTCCAAACGTTCATCTATCCCGCTGCCTATGACACCTACGACACCGACACCCAAGGTTAAGGGCCCGAGTACCGGTGTGCAGAGTAAGTTGAAGAAGGAAGACCAAGATGACGTGCTCAAGGGTATCAAATCGACACAGAAGAATATCGCAGTTCTACGACAAACATACGATGGTCTGAACAGCGACCTCAGGGCGGAACTGGAAAGCTTACGACAAAAAGTGGAAGGTCTTAAGAAAGTACAACTGGAAGGCTCCACCACAGCCCCCATTACGGCGGAGGGCATCCCCGCTCGGCGAATCAAAATGGCTACAGGGAAGGAGACATTCACGGTCGATTCCGACAATCTCGTAGCCAAAGTCGACGATCTTCAAGACGTGATCGAGGAACTCCGAAAAGACGTTGTCTCCCGCGGCGTTAGACCTCTGCCTCGACAGATAGACCAGGTCTCGCGCGATATGGTCGCCGCCCGCGTTGAGCTACGGAAGATGGGAGATTACCTCAAGCGTGAGAAGCCGCTGTGGAAGAAACTCTGGGAACGCGAACTGGAAGTAGTCTGCGAGGAGCAGAAGTTTTTCGAGCTACAGGACGACCTGTATCTGGACTTGCAAGACGATCTCGATAAGGCGAGCCAAACGTTCCAGCTGGTGGAGGAGTGCACTCAGCAGCAGCTTAAGGCTCCAGCTGGCGGTACGAGAACGGCCAGCCGTGGATACGTACCACCGATCGATGAAACCGTGGATCCGAGCCAGGCCAAGGACGGGGTTTTGGGCGAAATCCGAGCCCTACGGCCAAATCACTCCGATCGACTGGAGGCCATCGAGCGGGCCGAAAAGATTAGACAGCAGGATTTGGACGGAAGACAGACGCCGTTCACCCAGGAGCTGGGTAAATTCGTGGAAGAGAACAAGTTGAAGAAGTCGGGTGGTGTGATGGAAGTCGAGCGCCAGAGGTTGCAGAGAGACGAGGCTCACCGAAAGAATTACTTCAAGAAGCTAGAGAGCCAGGGCGATACCAGAAGCAATGCCAGCGATGAGACAATTACGACGGACAAGTTGTTGAATTCGATATCCGCGGATCAGGAGGCGGCAGCGGCGGCGGATGCAGCAGGTGAACCCGCCGCGCTCGGTGGGGGAGAACAGGTCCCAGCGTAGAACCAACGGGAGCGTAATATGGTTGATGATTAGGTATCAAGCCCGCTTTTCCCCTCCTTCTACTCTCCTCCCCCTCCTCAATCCTTCATAACCATCATCACATCACCACATCACCACCATACCCCTCTTCTTTCCCCCCCGCCTCCTGTTTTCAAACCCAAGGAGGCAAAATTGTATTCGGAGGATCTGTTGTTTTTAAATAGGAAGTCATGTCCATACCCCCGGTTGTCTTTTCGCACGATTTTTACGTTCTGTTGTTTTTCCCGTTCTTCGGTTTCACGTTTAGCCATCGATCCCCCTGTCCACCCCGATTACTTCCATACACACCCCCTCCCATATCCTTAGCCAACCTTCGACTCTTACTTTAGCCCTCTCTATGAATTCGAAGCCTTAGTTAATATAAGCCTTCTGTATCCACTTCTTTCTCCATTGTCCCTATACGGTTGCGTGTTCCTGAGTTATATGTGTTTTTTATGTGCTATGTTTACGGTTTTACGTTTTTTTTACTTCGGTCTTTTTCATGAATAGTCGATGATACCAATATTCCCCATCCCGATTTTTTATTCTATTAAATATTATTATTTTATGTTTGATGGGTAGTACATATATCACATTTCCTCAACCGTTGGGGGTTTACCTACTAGCTATCTATAGCCATCCTTGATTCTAGACTAGCCATCCTAAGCGGGTTTGGACAATTCGGTTGTATAAGTATTTTATGTATAAACTATTTAGAGCGAAACTTTTCTCCTACTTGGGGTATAGTGATACTGTTAGATTTATTATCCATGAGATTAATGTGTGCTTTGGAGAGTAAGTAGTATCTGATGATATATTGTACTTGAGTGCCCTACCTGGTGTGGAAGTACGTGATACCCTCAAGTTACTGGTAAGGACCAGGATATAACATCTACATCCAACGACCATGAAGCCACCCTCAGTTCTACATAAGTATCTGATAGACACCTACCACAATACTCATAACCTACAGAATAATATCAAACCGTATAACATTCAACAAAATCAAAACTCCGGCTACCCATACAATATATAAAATACCACAAAAGTCCCAAAATGCCACTGCCCCCCCGGAAATTTAAAACTATATACACACCGACAATCCATCAGCTTACTTCCAATCAACATCCCAACTATCATTCCCCCACGCATCCCCCTCATCCTCCACCTTCTTCGTCGCCACAACCTTCCTAGCAACCGGCTTAACCGGCTGTCTAGCCACAATCGTCGGTCTACTCTTCACCGCCGCGGTAGTAGCAGTAGCACCAGCGGTACTAACAGCCTTCTTCCCCAGCCCCTTAGGCAACGTTCCCTTCCCCTTCCCAGCCACAAAGCTACTGATAACATCCTCTTCAGTCGCCGGCGCCGCACTCGTAGTAGTCCTCCCAAATCCACTATTACTAACACCAACCTTCCTCTTCTCCTCCACCTTCGGCGTATCATCCATATCCCCCCAAGCATCCAAATCATCATCATCCCCAACACCATCATCAATCATCAACCCACCACTCCTAACCGTTCCCGCAGGACTCCCTGTATTACTATTACTATTCCCCCCACCAAACGCCTGCTTCTGCACCGAACTACTCCCCGGTCTACTCCCCCCCGAAGTCCCAGACGGCACACCGAGCGTATTCCCAACCTCCTCAGCAGGCGTAGAAACTCCAGATCCGGAAGCCGCAGCGAGCGGTTGAATCTCACCGGTCACGGAACCTAATTTCTTCGTAAAAGACGAGATGGCCCAACCGGCCCATGATGCGTCGTTTTGCGGTGTTCCCATTCTGGGTGCTCCCGCGGCAGCGGCGGTAACGGTGGTGTTGGGGAGACCGTTGGAGTCCACGGGGGGTAGTGCGGAGTCTGGCATGTTCGCTGTAAGGGTTTTGATGCGTGATAGGAAGATGTCCATTGTTTTTTGAGCTTGGACGCGGATGATTCTATAATTTCCAAGTTTATAAACCATTAGCCAAACTCCAGCTTCACGCGCACGATAAAGATGGGGGTATATAAGAAAGAATCACATACTTCTCCTTATCAATCAAAGCCCCACAAACCGCCGGCAAGCACTTCGTCGCACAATCCGTCTCATCAAAGTACTCCGCCGTAGCCGCCAAAGCCATCAACGCCGCATTCCTAGCATGCACAAACGGATCCCTCAGACTCCTCGTAAACGCCGCAGCGAGCACTTTGGCCCTAGTATGCTGTCCCAAACTCTTCGCGATCTTCCCCAGACATATGGTCGTATTCGTCCTGATCCCCGGTTGCTCGTCGTTCTGTGTCTTAGCGAGGTACTTGAGTAGGTCACCGTTTATTTGGCGGTCTGATAGTTTTTCGATGATTATTAAAATCGATTTGACGGTTTGCTCGCGGACTATCGGGGCGACGTCTGAGAATCCCGTTACCAGTTGAGGAAATATGCTGTCGCTGACCACCTTCTTGGGTAAGTGCTCTATCATCCTCGGTAGATTATCCAGCAAAAAGACCCGTATGGCCCGATCAGGACTCGAGAACAACCGTACCACGCAGGGTGTGATGGTACTCTCCCACTCATCCTCACTCAACTTCTCAGCGATCATCAGCACAACCGAGAACACCTTGGGCCCGCCACCGCCGTACTCCACAGACTTCAACAACTCCGGTAAAACCTTCGCCTTGAAAAACTCCTCGGGAAATTCATCCTTCGTCTCCTCTAAATTCTGCAAAAACTCCTCCCGCTCACGGTCATCCTTCACCCCCATATTCTCTATAAACTCGCTGCACCGGATAAGCGGCGTATCGAAGAACCCGTTCGTTCGTTTCCCCTGTTCCAGGAAATGACCGATGGGGAGCCTCATCTTTGGATTCGTCTGCGTTAGACGTTTATACGGTGTACCCATCGGCGGTGGGATAGATTTTATCTGAGAAAGCTGATCGGTGGTCGAGAAGTAGCCGTTGAAGATTTCGTATATCAACGTGCCCATGTTCCAGGAATCCGTAACATGAATCGCCTGACTATATCCCCATACACAAATCGTTAGCAATTCCACACCTTTTATCCTCCCTAAACCCTAATACTCACTTCTTCAACCCATCCCACCCACCCCTCGATATCTCCGGCGCAGCATACCGCGTCGAATCCGGCAATAACCCCCCATAAGTCTACACCACCGTCAGCACCCCTCCTCCATAAACAAACCAAAGACCCCAAAAAAAACATACATAAATCGCCGGATCCTCCTCCTTCAACGAACTGAGCACCTCAAAGCCCGCCAACTTCCACTCCCCACTCTCGGTAGTATATATCGACGACACTCTCAGGTTACCGTGTATCGAACTCGCATCTTCGTTGATAAACCTCATCGTTGTCTGTTTTCAACCATTAACCACTTCAATCCCCAGTATACTGATAGAAGAGGGGTGTTTTCATACCGAAATAGTATAAAGCCCCCACTTAATCGTCTCCGTATTCAGCGCATTCCGCTTAACATGCCATCCGAGGGGAACCACTCTCTCCGTCGCAACGTAAATATTCGTATCTGTCTACCCCCCGCTCATCGTCAGCCTCTTTTCCAATCTTCCCCTTACCCGCCCGGGAGTAAGAGGCAAGTATTCACCTCAAGCGTATCCAACACCCTAACAACCCCAGGATGCCGCAGCGTCCTCCACTTCCTCAGCGCGTTCTTGGCAAGCGGTAACCGCGACTTATTAGCGTTAATATCGAATGCGAAGATGGAGCATTTGGTGCCGTCGTCCTGATTATAATAGTCGTCATTAGCTATATTCATCTCTATCTAGAGAAGGGTTAAAAAGGGATAAATCACCTTCTTAGTCCCATTATGTAACGCCCATATCGAATCCGCCAGATCGACTCTGTCGCCAAAGGAGTATCCGAACGCGGGGCCACGGGAGACGGCAGAGGCGACGGCGGATTTTAGGAATTCCATGGTCGTCGGCCTCTTCTTGTGATGTTGGGGGTTTATACGGTAATTAGGTATTCTTTTTGGGGTCGTGGAAGGGTGAGAGGGAAGAAAGGATAAGGGAGGATAGCTACAGTAAGTTAGTTAGCTTGTGTGAGTTGCTACAGTGTTAATTATACCCGTCCATCTGCGCACTCCTTCCCGGTGACGAACCGGCTGTTCGGGCGCACCTTCCCCGTGTAACACCGGGAACACCCGGGAGCCCATGCGGGGTCAAAAATCCAACAAAAGGGACGTCACCATAAATCAAAAGCATCAAGATTCCATGAACATACCTACTCCCTTCAATGTAGCAAATAGCCAGAGAAGAAGGAACCCATTAATATTAAAAAGAAGATAGTATAAATCATGTCCTCCCCACCAACAACCCGCGCCTTCGACGGCATCAAATCACTCCAAAACCCCGACGGAACAACCTTCGCAGCCCTCACCTACGACAAACTCGACATCCAGGCCTCCATAGACCGCGTCAGGAGTCCCAAAGCCGGTGCAATAGTCACCTTCATAGGTCCGTAAACCCCATATACCCCATATCCACATATAAAAACTAACGCCCACCCAGGCACCACAAGAGATAACTTCCAAGGTAACCCCCCTCCCCCCTCCCCCCCTTCTCCACCTAAAATAACAGATTATAAAAAAAAAAAAAAGGAAAACAAATAAAAACCCTCGAATACACAACCTACACCCCACTCGCCCTCCGCACCCTCTCCACAATCCTCACCTCTCTAAAATCCTCAAATCCCACCCTCCACGCCATCTCCATCACCCACCGCCTAGGCATCGTCCCCATCTCCGAGGACTCAATAGTAATAACCCTCAGCACCAGCCACCGCGCCGAAGGGTGGAGGATAGCGGAGGAATGCCTGGAGCTGGTTAAAGATAAAGTAGAGATCTGGAAACGAGAGTGGTTTGTTGATGGCGGGGTTTGGAGGGCTAATAGGGATGGTGGGGAGGGTGTGGTTGAGGGTGGTGGTAAAGAAGAAGTAGAAGAAGAAGTACCTGTGGAGTATCTAGAGCAAGAGGATAGGTAGCAGCATCTGATATCACATTACGGCATGTTCAAAGTATTTACTTAAAGCTCAGTATTGATATCTCCGAAGTCATTACCATATTTATATACTACTATAATAATACGACCACCCCCGCACACAACCTAAAAAGCAACCTCTATCGAATAGCCATGCATCATAATCACAAGCACCCCGAAGTGCACTATGTAAAATATTGTATATAGAGATACCTTGCACCCCCTCACCACCTCATTTATCATATATCGGCCGGACCCTGATCCCCGAATAATATAAATACAAAGAAAGAAACGAAAAAAGGAAAAAAAGACCGGAGCTGAGGAAATTATCGAATCATAGTTTTAATAAGCAAAGGAGGAAAACCCCCGAGAGAACGGGACGGGAAAGGAAATATGCTAATGAACCGATGATAATCAGTCGGTCCGCCTCCACCTCCACCTCATGCGTTACTTTTTGGTGCGAAAAGTAATTTTTGTTACAGTTCAAAGGAAATTGGACGGAGAAGAGAAGATAGTCCCACGCACGATAGTGCGGCGGAGGCGCACAGTGTAGGCTCCGAGGGGATGGACATTAATAAAACCACATAATCGAAGAAACGGGTATATAAAAGCAGAAATCAAATGAAACACGCCAGAAACTCCGGAAAAGGTACCCATGAGTCGGGAGGAAGGGAACAAAAAAAAGCATAATAGAAAAATGATTTTTGCGTAAGGAAGAAACAGTCGTGAGTTAGGATGTTACAATTTCATTCCCCATTAGTTACTTAATTTATGCAATGTCATGAACCCCATTGCTCTGGTCGTTGTAAAAAAGGGATTGAAACCCGAAATTTAAGACGTAAAATTATCCGTTCTTAGGGCTGGCCTTACTAACTTCAGCAAGACGAGCGCTAGTACGAAGAATGGCGGCATTGTTCTCCGGGGACGGGTGAGCCCTCGTGCCCATGCGCGAGGGAGGCGTAGGAGCGGCAGGAGTACGAGGCGACTGGCGAGATGAACCTGGGTTAGAACGACGGGAAACAGGGCGTGGTTGCTCCTTTTCGGTGGCAGCTCGGTCGACAGAACCCGTGGGGTCGACGACAATCTCGCTCCCTTCGAAAGCGGAGTCAACAGTACCGCTGCCCGGAGTCGTCTGGCCGTTAGCGGGGACTCTGGTCCCCGCACCTCCAACGCTAGTATCAATAGTAAGGTCCACCATGACAACGTCAGCGGCGGCAGCAACAGGATGACGAGCGGTAGCCAGAGGTTCCGTCTGAGGGATAACAGCTGGCGGAGCAAGTTGAACCTTAGGCGTAACCCGAGCTCCAGCGGAGCTTGAAGCGGCAGCCTCCTTCAGAGTAGCCTTCAGATTAGCCTTGTTCGACAAGGCCTTCAGCTGCTTGGTATTCTTAGTTGAAGTTGGGATAACAGAGTCCTCGTTGTCCTCCTCTTCACCCTCGCTCTCCTCTTCAACAATCCCAACCCTGTTGACGGCCTCTTCAACCATCATATCTAGATTATCCACATCAATCTTCTTCTTCCCAAGATACTCCTTCAGGTGAGAAGTTTGAATGGTCTTCCGAAGCGTGATATCCTCCGCCTGAAGAGGAGGCGTAAGCGGACCGGTTGACAACGGAGGGCTCTCGTTGACGACGACGGCGCCCGCGCCCGCACCGCTCTTCTTCTTGGAGGCCTTCTTCGTGTTGGACCCGGACTTGGTTGGCTTCAAGCTGGCAGGCGGAACCGAGGGACCGACGTACTTGGAGGCCCTGTTGCTGCGCGGCGGTGGAAGCGGACCAGTGTATCCGGTATCATCGAAGGGCGCACCGCAAACCGCAGCGGCGTGATCATGCGTCTGGAAGTCACGTTGATGGGCGAGTCGGCAATGGTTGATGAATCCTTGCATAGACCCGAACTGATCACGTTTGCAGTCGATGCAGGTGAGGCTGGCAACTTTCGTTAGCATATCTGTACAAGAACCGGGGGTGTAAAAGCAATTATCAAACATACCGAACAACAGTCCCATCCGGCTGGCGATGGAGACAGATGGTAGCCCGCTTCTGACTCTGGGCAGCCGCAGCAGCAACCGCAACCTCCCTCTGCGGTCTCCCCGCTTGAGGATGGAGCGGTTGAGCAGGTTCGCCTCGTCGTTGAATAACAAAGTTGCGACTCTGGTCCTTAGCAAGAACATCGTGATATTTTGACTTTGTGTACGAAACCCTCTCTTCCATCAACCAATCCCGATAATCCCTCGAGTAAGGACCATTCATAACCTCCGGAGCCGGAGCATATGCCATCGTGATCCCGGACGGATCATCGAAGCGCCCGTCCTGCTCCATAGCTTCTTCGATGGAACATCGTCGGATCTGCTCAAGGCACGCTTCGGCCTTTCCCAGCTCAGCCTCGATATCCTGCAACTCTCTGTGCTTCAGCAGAATCTCCAGCCCGAATTGCTCGTTGATAATATCTCGGATCTTCTGAGTACGGGCTTCTCGCTCCAGCGGGGTCATGTCGTCCTGGGCGGCTGAGACGTGACGCATGGAAGGACGTTTCCCAGCGGGTCCAGCGATCTGACGGGTGAGCTGGATCCCCTGAGCCTGCCGTTGCTGCTGCTGCTGCTGCTGTTGGTGTCGCTGAGAATCCGGTTTTGGCGACATAGCTTGCTCCGCGAGTTTGGAGAGTTTGGAACCCATGGTGACTTGTTGAAGTGTAGGTGTGGCGCTACCGGCGGTTGACTCGGCATGATATGAAGTAGGAGTAAGTGGTTTCCCGGTGAGAACAGGAGAAAAATCCGTGGCAACCTTCAAGTTAGGAAGAGCGGCTTCGGACAGTCTGGGTGACGGAGTCAAGGATTGGGCGGAAGGAGGGGAAGGAGTAGATCGTGACGGTTCTTCCAAAGCAGACACAGCGATACCCTTCAGCATAGTCGGAGAAAAGATATTTGTAGAGAGGTCGGACTGAGGCTGGACCAGCGTTTCGTCGGATACATTGACAGCAGAGTCGTCGGATAGACCATCAGCCTGCGTCTCAAGCTGCTGCTGCTGTAAAGACAGCTGAGACGGCTGCTGCATCTCAACCTGCTCCATCTCTGTCGGCGGTTGCTGCGTCATCCTTATTCGATTCTTGCGCCTTATCTCAGCACTGCAGCCCGAGTATCGATGTCGGTGTAGAAAAGATATGTGCGCAAGTTCATTCGATCATCCGGTCCGGCAGCACAGACGAAGCTATCCACGATCCCTGAACCGATGCAACGAAAGAAGGATCCAGCGATAGTGCGCAAAACCCGGGCGATAGGCGAGAATGTCGGAGGCGATGTGGAGAGAAAGGTTATGCAGTGTCGAAGTGAGTATTGATGACTAATCTGCTGAAGGAAGGGAGGGATGAGGTGTCTCAGATTAGATAAGGTGAGGGATCGGATGAGGAAGCAATGGAAGAGGATAGTCGGGATGTCGGAAGAGTGAGGTTAGGGAGTGGAGGAGGAGATGATGGCGATGGGAGATGAGCGTCGATGAGGTTCGAAGGGATGGGATGAAGAGAAAGCGTGAGTGTGGATAAACTGAAGATGGATAGCTGTCGCTTTGAGACGTTTGTTCGTCCCGTTCTCCCTGTTGTTGTTGTGTTTCGGTGTTGTCGTCAGGATTCACAGCAACACAAACCACAATCCGTATTAAAGGGGCCAGAATAACCAGATCAAACACTCTCCGTTCGATCCTCTTCTTAGCTGTCTTAACCTGCCCACTCATCTGCCATGCCCTTGCCATGCAGTCCCATGCCGACGACGTCGATAATCAACATACGTACATAAACCGCAAATGTGGATGGTCTCTGTGGGTCTCCGGCACAACCTCCTATTAGACATCCCAATCCGCTCATGCGCACTTGTGGGGCCCAAAAAAATGCACAGTCCACCTTAGGCCTCGCATCAATCATGTCACCTGTATACGATACCAGGACAATCATCGTTGAAAACAGCCATTCGATTCGACATCCGAGCACACTACCAATGCAGGTTCCATTCCAGCCCGTGCCCATCTACTACTAGTCTTTCAATCAGGGGAACCCACCCTAGCGGAGAACCTGGATCCTTCCTAAGAAAAAGAAACCGGATGTGGAGAGGATGGATAAGGTCGATACAGGATATCTAACATGTCACGTTCACGATAAATCACCACCCCAGACGATATTAACCTCAAAACCACCAGAATAATTCATAAAAATATATATTTATATAAATAATAATATAAACTAGAAGAGAACAACCAAAAAAACAATTACACTATACAAAAAACTAAGAAATTAAACTTTAGAAAATACACATTGTCAACTGAGGAAATCAGTGAATCAGAAAATCAAAGAAAGCAAAACAAAAGGAAAACCCCCACCATCTATCTATAATTCGTGCATGTGATCGCAACCGAAAACTACACAGGCGGGGAAAGCGGGAGGAATGGTATCTGTCCGATGGTAGGTACCCGTGTATGTGGATATCTGCATACCTACTATGTATAACGTGACCAAAATCTGACGTTCGAGTATTTTCTGCCGATTGATTCGATTCGATGGAGGACGGGACGCTGGCTGAACGACTGGCACTTGAATACTTACTAAACTGCCCCGCGAGGACAATCCGCGCCCTCCGTAGCCGCTGATAGCGTCCGTGAACCCCCTCCGTCCCTCTTCTCTCTCAGAAAAGCAAACTCGGGCGAGAAACAAAAACCAAAGGCCTACACGGAAAACAGCAGGGAATGATATGGACGAAAAAAGGAGTAATAACTAATATTTTAAAGGAGTACATAGAACAGAGAGATATAGAGGGGATACGGGAAAAAGAAAAAAAAGGAATAAAAAAATAAAAGAGGGACGTTCGTGTCATCATGATACAGTTCTGTTTATTGGATTTATGAGGGACAGCCAGGAATGCTGCAGTAGGATACGCCGAATATCCAATCGCTGAAGGAATAGGAGGTTGAAGAGGGGTGACGCCCGAGTCGCAGCTGTGAGGGGAGGTCGTTAAAACGTATCAAGCCAAGCAGACCGTTAGAGACAACTTTTTTGATGGTTGAACAAAGTCGAGGAAAACTCGTCGTCTCTTCCAGCCCTTTCCACGCGTCCGGGTCTTTGAACGGAGGAGAAGAAACGCTGGAAGATAGGATTTGTTAGGAAAGACAAAAAAAGAAAGCGAAAGGAGATGGGGGGCGGTAAACCTCGACGGAAGGACAGCAGAGAGAGAATAGAGAAGGAAAAAGGAAAAAAACGAACAGGAATTTGTAGAAGAAAGAAAAAGGTTGTCGATTATTAAAATGCTATACGCTGAGATTAATGCTCATTGAACACCGCCTTGAAGCTTGAAAAAATGATCACGAACAGAGAGAAAGCGAAAGGGGATTAGAAAAAACGAGACATCACTCTACACACAAAATTACAGACGACCGCTTATGCAGACCCAACGGAGGAATTAGAACGCACAAACGCACAAACACGTAAAACGCCTCAGAGAAAAGCATTCAACCGCAGCATGACATCACCTTTGACCAGAAGCCCTTCTTAGGCTCCGGCTGTCTGGGTGGTTGGGTTGTGTGCTGGGCTGGCGTCATCGCAGGCGGCGCCTGTGTCCTTGGCTGCTGAGTCAGGTTCGTCTGAGACGGGGCGTGGTACTGTGCCTGGGTGCTCGGGTTCGGTGTGACAACGCCTGGGGATTGTAAACCGGCCATTCCTCCGCTGGGTCTCTTCAGCGGCACTGCGTTCTGTGGTGGAGCTCGTTCCCGTTCCCGCTTCTTGTTGTTCATTTGCATGGCGGGCGAGGGAGGTGGTGGAAGAGCGGCGTTCACCCGAGCAGCGAGCTGGTTGCTGTTCTGGGCGGGTCGAGGGTTGGGGTTGACGTGCCGGAGCTCTCCCTGCGTTGCAGAAATATGTTGGTTGGCAGTCTGATGGTGGTGGTACCCATGCGACGAAGGATGCTTTTGCAGGGCTTCCCACCCTTTACCATTGTTCAACTTCATCCAATCGTACTCCCCATCTTCAACTTCACCGGTGTTCTTCAGCGCTTTGGTGAAAAGATCGCGGAGGTAGTCGTAGTCGGGGGTGTCCTCGAATCCGAGGTTGCGGACGTAGCTCAGATATTGATTCAATTCATCTAGCGATCGGTCAGCGATTGAGGCTCTCCGGTAACAAAAAGTAGGTGACCAAAATGATGGGGATTCTGATTAATGGCTCCCCCTTCGGGCGGACTTTCATCCTCATATTTTTCAATAAAACATACCTGGGAATCCGTCGCAAAGATCCTTGACCAGAGTAGTCTGCTTCTTCTCTCCGATCTTCTCGTACTTTTGCTTGTTGGTGGCAGCCTTCAATCCCTGCCAGGGGAGGCCTCCGCGGAGGAAGTACATGAAAACGTGTCCGAGAGCTTCCAAATCGTCTCGACGGGACTGCTCACGGCCCAAGTGGGTGTTGATGGACATGTAACGAGCGGTTCCGGATAAGCTCTTCCTCTCCCTATACGGAATGTGTTGCTTTGTCTTCGGATCACGGTACTGCTTGGCCATGCCGAAATCGACGACGTGGATGACATTGGCGGCCTTGGTTCCCGGTCGGCCGATGAGGAAGTTGTCGGGTTTGATGTCACGGTAGATGAGGTTCTTCTCGTGGATGGTCTGGACTCTGGAAAGCATCTGCTTGGCGACCATGACGACGGTCTTGATGGAGAACCTCCGGTTGCAGTGATCGAACAGGTCTTCCAAACTGGGTCCTAGCAAGTCGATGACAAGAATATTGTGCAGACCTTCCTGGCCAAAGTAGTAGACATTGGGAATACCGGCTGGGTTCCATGCACGTTAGCCGGTCACACGGGAGTTAGCATCGTAGCGAAAACAAACTTACGGCATCCGACGAGAATCTTGTAGGTGCGGTACTCATCTCGTAGCTGGGGCGCATCACTCTTCCGAGGTTCCTAAAAAAAAAAAACAAGGCAAGAAAAAAAAATCAGCACGTGTTAAGAAATGGGACAAAAGCGAAAAAATGCGAAGAGTGAAGAACCTCATTGAAGGAGAGAGTAAGGCAAAGCGGAAACAATCCCGTCGACAGACTAGCCTTGTGAAACCTCCGGAGAAGTGCAAGTACCACAAGCCAACCAACATCGAACAGGAAAACAACGTGAGCACCCAACCGCCGAGGCAGAAAGGAGTCACAGGAGGACTCGAGACGGAGACGATGAAATCTTCCTCAAAAAAAGGAACCAGATAAAATGGTAATGAAGGAGGAAAGGGAAGACTAACAAACTTGATGGCGACCTGCTGGTTGTTCAGCAGGTTGGTACCCTCGAATATAACACCGAAGGAACCCTCTCCAATCTTCTTCCCGACGCGGTAATGGACGCCGACGACGTTTGACGAGGTCGTCGACATGTTGACAGGTCTATAGGTGGTAAGAAAGGGGGACTAAGCGGTGTCGGAAGACGTATCGAGTCGCCTATTCTGGTGCCGGACAAACTCCTTATCGACGTCTAGTTTTACAAAGTAACAAAAGAATAAAAAAACGGTAGAGATTAGATTTCGAGGGCGACCGAAGGGGGGGAAAAACAACGCTAGCCCGGGTGGTAGATTTCGAGAGTCGGGAGAGAAAGAAGCCAAGGGTGGTCGGGAGGTAGCTGGTGATGTTGGATGGAAGGAAGGGAGAGGGAAAGGCGTGGGTTTTTGGTGATGGGGAGAGGTGAGAGTGGTGAAGAGAGGAAGAAGGACGGAGAGAGTGAATTTGGAGGGAGCGTTTCGTCAATTCGGACAACGCAACACCCCTTTAACCACCGGACAGCCTATTTCTATTTACTCGGTGTGCATGTGCAGACACACAACCGCGATCAGATGGCGACGGTGGATGTTGGAATTCGAAAGATCGATGGATAGCCTGGGAAGGGGGGTTTGAAGTGAAGGGGAGGAAGAGGGAAAAAAAGGAGGATGAGAGAGCAGAGCAGAGAGGAATAAAGAGAAGAGGAGAAGGACAAGACAAGACAAGAGAGAGGATGTCAAGGTAAAATGCGAGCGAGCGAGACCAGCCAGGCCGGGCTTGTGCCTGTGCCTGTGCCCGTTTCCTTGTCAGTGCCGGCCCTGTGCCTTGGCTGAGTCGGCCAGCCCAGTCCCGTTCTGATTCTGTGATCCGTCCGGGGGGTCAGCAGTCCCTTCCTTCCTGTTTCCGCCCGAAAACCAAATTGACAGGAATCCCCTGGAGAATGAACGGATACCGCAAGACGAAAAGATATCCAAACCCGCTCAGGGGACAATAAAAAGAGAAGAGAGAGAAAGAAAGACTTCCCGAAATGGTTCCTTTGGCGAAAGGATGAATGTGAAATGCTAATAAACGGTCCCTTGCGACGGATATTGCCTATAACACAGCCAATAGGATCAATCATCATCTTCTCATCTTCAAATCTCCAATTCCCCCATCTCCCCGTTCAAATCAATCAATCCTCAAGTTCAAAATATAATATCACGGACACACTCTCTCCATCCAGAAGCACCGCTAAAAATAAAAGGAAAACAAACGTATAAAAGAGGGCGGAGAATGACATTCCTCGCATACCCGAACAGGCTGGTACCTGCTTCTCCCCCCATAACAGAATAAACACCAACGTTACCAACCATCCCAATCACCACTCCAATCATCATCAAAATCCACAAACTAGGCCTCCCTCATCCTTCACTCCCTTCCACCGAGAAAAACCCCCAATCGACATCGACATCCCAATCCCAGGGATACGCATGTAAGTAACCAGCCCACAAACCCACCGAAGCTTTTCTCGTCCCCTTCCACGCCAAGCAAGCCCAAAGGTCAAGCCACTCCGACCTTTCCTCCCCCCCGCCGAAGGAATTACGAATTTAACAAGGGCCTTCCCTCAACCTCACCCACCCCTTCCCCATCCCTCCAGTGGGTCCAGAACAAAGGTACTTACTTTAACCACCAAACCCGTCTAGCTACCCAAATAAACCCCACAAAGCCGCATGCGCAGCTTCCCTTATGAAGTGAATTGATTCCCAAGGCAGCAGCAGTCTCCAAACTAAACTACATAAACCTCCAACTTCTTCCTGACATTGTACAGCAAGCAAGTACGTGGTTGGGTGGAATGAATACCCCAAACATTTTCGTATAAACCTCAGAAACAATCCACCTGCCTCGCTGAAACAATGCGTCTTTTTATCATTCACTACCTGTCACCGACCTATTCGTCGCCCGGTGGCGGCGAAACATATCTACTTTGATCCATTCAATCGATAACCCAAAAAAACCCGTCCCTGCGCAAAAAAGGTATGTATCATATCAGAAAAAAATATAGGCAGCCGCCCCCGGGGAGGCGAATCCGCTAGCTCACAACCATCCATCCGCATCGCCTTCTGAACGAAAAGAGAAATACTCAAATTCCATTTCCGTTTTTTTGCCATCAGCCTCTTCTTCACCACAAATCCATCAACGGCGATCGCCGGTGTAGTCCCTGTTCCTGAAGTTTTTACAAATCCAATCCACGATGTCTCTGTATTTTCAACCATCACCCGTATAAACCACCAAGCACCAAGCACCCACCGTACTCCTGCACCCGCAAGCACATCCTCATCAAAAAACCGCCACAAACCCTCCACAACCGCCAAAATATCCCGTAATAACCCTCCAACCTTATGCATAAAAAAGAAAAAGAAGCATCTACCCTCACCACCGTTTAACCCACACGCACCCAAGTATCATCCCAAGCTACCCCATCCGCAGCAACCATGTATCACAATACGCAAGGGACCAAAAACCGACATCTATCCAATCCAATCCGGCGAACACACCACCCATCTCGCTCGCTTTCTTCTCCGCAAATTTCATCCTTCCAAGGGGTATGTAGTATACTAACGGAAACGAAACAATCCCGCCAGCGCATAAACGCACATATAATATAATACCGCTCGACTCCAGAAACAAAAGGGCTAGAATCTCCATCCAAATAACCCGTTTTTTCTTAATTTCTTCTTCCTCCTCTTCCCTCATGTTAGTAAGTAAAACCCGGAAAGAAAAGGTTCACCACCACCACTCGGGAAATTTTAAGATTAAAATCAAAAAAGCCCTACGGAATATCATAATTATAGAATCATCCATCCGTCCCATCCATTCCATCCATCCAATCCATCTAGTAAACACCAAGTCCACCCAAAAACCCAAAGCTAGACACCCGTCGATAACAATATAACCCCCAAACCCCCATCCCAATCCCTCAACCACAGATCATCCACCCCCTTAAACCCTCAAACACAAAAAGCTCCACCCAAAACCACCTGCATAAGCACCCCATGGTTCCCATCCCGTCCTTCCCAAGCCTAAATCCAGGACCCACCCAAATAACCCCCCACGTAAATTAACCCCCAATCACCAGTACTATTCACCAGAAACCTCTCAAACCTCAAGTTTTAGCCATCTACAAGTAAAAACCCTCCACGACATTCACATCCATAAATCTACTTCACAAACCTACAATCATCCAATCGAGTAGTATAAACCGCTGAATCCCATATACTACAATTACAATGCGATGCAAACCATTAATATATTCATAAAACGAAGAAAAATTATCATAAAAAACGCCCATCGATACCCCCTCATGCTCAGAGCCCACCAGCTCAAGTATCCATGCATATCAACAGCGTAACATAACATACCAACAACCTCATTAAAAATAATATCCCCCCCTCCAAAAAAAAAAAAAAAATCTAGCTAACATCCATAGCATCCTCATCCTCCTCAAAACTCCCCTCCCCACTCTCCTCCTCCTCATCATCATCCCCATTAACCAAAACCATCGTATCATCCGCCTCCTCAGCCGCCATCTTCTGCGCAGCCTCACACATCCACGGAAACCAAAACTCAAGATTATTCTCAATCAACCGCTTAACCTCCACCTCCTCGAGATTCAACTCCTCGAGTAAATTCTTAAGCCAGTGGTTCGGACTCCCCGGGAATCGAGCCGCGAGGAAGCTGATGTCCTTGGTGAAGAAGCTTTCTCTGGGTACAACTGGCGCGGAGGCTTTGTGTTCTTCGAAGAGGCCTGATATTGTATATTTAGTCGAGTGTCATACCATAGAATATGAATAGGAATTAGACATACCTTCTTTGTACCCATAAAGCAGAACCTCGAACATATTCGTATTCATTATCCTCTCCTCAACCCGCGGCGTATCCTGTCGTGATGTATCCAGAATATCCATCCAACTACCCCCCAATCAGCCCTGCACCCTCAATAAAAAATCCAAAAAATAAGGGTAAAACTTACTCCTCACTCAAAAACATCCTCCTCCAAATCGTCTTCCTCGCCTCCGTCTTCCTCGCCCCATCCATATCCGCAATCCCCAATACCATCAAAGCAATCTGAAACCTCCCAACCCACTTCTCATCCTCCTCCTCATCATCATCAACATCCCTCCCCCCTTCCTCAAACATCAACGTCAAAAAGTCCACAAGCATCTCAGCGTCCATCCCTTGCCCCGTCACCGCCTTCGAAACACCCTTCTTAAAGATATCCTTCAGGCTATGATAAGGCTTCACCCGACTACCAAGCGCTCCGTACGCCAGCTCAGTCCCAGCCTGCACATCGATCGCCCCTCTCGTCTCAAGGCTAACATGCGCCTGAACCGTCTGCTGCAACTCAACCATCTTCAATTGCTTATCAAACGCATCCGTAACACCCTCCCCAGCCGGCTGTCCAACCATCAAAGCCAACTTCCCAATACTCAACTGCACAGCCTGACTCCACAGACACTCCTCCTTCTCCGCCGTCTCAATCAACGTCTCCCCGGCCTCCTTATACCTCCCATCCCCAACCTCATTGATCCACCTAACCCTCGCATACCTCTGATCCGTACGCAGAAACCCTTCCAAATATTTCTTATACCTGGGGAACTGCACCAGCATATCCTTCAGATTCCCGGTTTCAACCTGGTACTCGTAAAGAACATACGCGAACTCCTCTCCAAACTTCTCAAAGTACCCTTCCAACCGAGCAACGATAGCGTCCCGCTGAGCCGTCGACTCCCTCCTCTCCGACTCAGGCATCTCAGCTCCACGCTTATCCATATACCCGTTGATCTTGCCCATCTCCTCGAACGCCAGTTCAACGAGTGTACCGTAATCCCTATACCTCTCCGCAATATCCACCGCCTGCTCTCCGCGTTCGTGCCCGGCAAGGGCCCGGATCCACTGATTCCTCCCCTTCAGATAAAGGTCCTTAATCTGCTGGCCCTCGGCAACATACTTCGCCGCACTCTGAACTTCACACCACGCCGCCCTCTCCACAAAATTCCGACAGGCGACCTCAACCATCTCCACCATCTGATCCAAAATCAGCCCAGAGTAGTCCCCAATCTCCTTCTTCATCCCCACAACCTTAGTATTAACCTCAATATCCCTGTTCAACGCGGTTAGGATCTCCGGACCAGAAGTCCAAGGCGGCGACTCCAATCCTCTGAAATTCGCCGTCCCGTTGTCCGCGAGATCCCCTTCCACATTGTACAGCTTAGCATGTTGCATTCTAAAAGCGTGCGCGGTAGATAGAATCGTAAGCGAAATCTCATTCGACTCGTGCACCTTCTTGATCGCTGCCAAAGTACTACCCCCGCCAGCGCTGACGGGCTCCCTCAACAGCGGAATAAGTTCATAAATCCTCGGCAGATGCTTCGCAAACCACTCGACCATCGGATTCTGAACGCCAGTATTAACATCGTGTTTGGCAAAGAACGCGGTGATAACCTCGTGGAGTAAGCCCTCGCTCAGATCATTCCCCGCGCTCTGTTTCTGGGCGAAAGCGCGGTACACGGCGCGGGCGGCCTCCATCTTTTCAGCGTCCCAGAGGAGTTTCCAGCGGACCTCGCGCGAGACTTGGCGGTGCACCGCGCGGAGGTATTCGGCCAAGGCTTGTAGCTTTTGGGCGCGGGATTCGAGGTGGATGTCGATGGAAGGACCGACGGTGGCGAGGTAATGGCCGTGAGAGCACATCAAATCCATGCTGAGATTTCTGGCGGCTTGTTGGACCTCGAGCGTTGGGTAGGCGACCTCGGGGCGGCCGGTGAAGTTCAGTAGATTCTACGGATAAAAGTTAGCTCTGCCGTAATGCAATTCGATATTGGCGTAAATTTACCTTCTCATTGGTTCCGAAGAACACCGCCAGCTCCATCTTTGATTTAACGGGTATAGGCCGCGGCGACGGGTGCGGCCTCAGGTCGGCGGCCTCAGCGTCGAAGACCGTCAATTTGAGAACACCAGCGCCCTTGGTAATGATAACAACGCCGGGGGAATAGTATTTCCTCCTCAGATCCCCATTGGAATCCAACCTAAAGTTCTTCGCAGGATTAAACGATGCGGTTTCCTGCGTGAGTTCTTCGATACCGCTTCCGATAATCTCAACCCGGCTCTGCGCCTTGAAATCGATGACCTCTTCGAACCCAATTTTTGAGTCGTAAGCAACGTCCGGAATGTTGTCGCCGAATGCGAGGTCGTACATATCCTCCGGAATAATCGAGGCGAGCACCACGGCCCTCGAAAAGACGAGGAAGGCCGTGCGGTAAGGGTTAGGGAGGTACAATCGTGGTCGAGCGGTGTCGGCTGCGGTCCGTAGAGGCTGCTGAAAGCAGGAGATGTAATGCGCCTTCTTGATGGTAAACTGCGAGCCACGGTATAAGGTTGCAAGAACGAGAGTGTAGTGCGTAATATTCTCTCCCATTTCTGCGTCTCCGTCCCAGGAGGTGAGGATTAATACGTTGGCACCTTCAGCGGTACTCTGTCCGGCCGCGATATCCTGGATCGTGAAGGCCTCTCGGTCGAGGGTGTGCATGTTTGGTGGTCCAACGGCCAGAACGCGGTACAGAAGCTGCTCTCGCATGTCGACGTCGGATAGAACGACCGCGGCGCCGTTACGGCTGACTTCCCAGCGGGTGATGTGTCCGTGCGACGTAGCAACCAGGAGTTCTCGCTCAGCACGGCCGATAATTCGACCTGGTCTCGCTGCCACGATTTCCTTCTTAACGTTCCCGGATCTGAAGGCGCTGGTCAGACCGCCTAGAAGCCCGCCGACCACGCTGGATCCGATGTTTTTGAGCTGCGTGAGTTGAACAACCGGTTTACCTACGCCGTCTCGCAATGATAGATGGATGACCCTGTTCTGATTCGTGCAGATGATGAACCCCGCGGGCTCGATGTTGGTGATCATATGGGCCTGTTCACCGGACGATAGGGGTAGAACACCCTCCACACCGCGTCTCCGCTGCAGAAGACCCTCGGTCATGGCGCTGCTGACGGAATCCCAATATGCGATGCGGCCGGTAATCGGCATGACCACGACGAGACCGGCTTCATCGCTGCTGCCGGTGGGGCTGACGAGGGAACCGAGCGGTTGTAGGGCACTGGCGCCCCGTTGGTTATTGGTCGGTTCGTCGGACGGGAGGGGGAAGTGATTCGGTTTCGGGAGGAGCTGGACATCGTCGTAGCGCCAGACGTCCACGCCGTGGTCTTTGATTAGGAGTGCGTTTCCGGATGCTTGGTCTGTGATGGCGGTCATGCGTCTTGCGTAGTTGTCTAATTTTCACATTCTTTCAGTTACCCTTCTTGTAAATATGTGATTGGCGGTGATAATGACCTCCTGAGTCCCTCAGTTCCATCGGTAAACCCACGAGCTGAGCTACGCAGTACTTCGTCGTCTTGGCCTAGAAATATATCATACAACATCAGCTCTTATCCAAATAATACCATCTCAATAGAAAAAAGAACGCATACCCATTCCACCAAAGATCCCTTCTTCTTATCCTGCAAGGAGCGAATGGAGCTCACATCCATCGTCGCGGCCGCGACAGCAGCCATAGCCTCGGGCGATGCATTGAGCTCCCGTTGCGCGGAGACGGACCGCTGTCTGATCTTCTTCGTCGGATGGAGGGAATTGGACGCGCTGAGCAGGGAGTTCTGGCTGGACGGGGCGGGGCGAGGACGACGCCGGGATTGTGTGCTGAAACTGGTGTTTGCGCTGCCCTGCGTCGACGGCTGGTCGAGCATGGACGCGTTCGATTGTTGCGATGTGTACAAGGGGTCGGCCATGGTTGGAGGAGGAGTGGAGGATGGGAGGGGAGAGCGGGGAGGGGTTCGACGGGCTCTAGGTGTGAGGTGAGAGAGTGAGAGGCCGTCGGTGGGGGTGGTGTGAGAGTGGTGGATTGGAGGTTGAATTGAGGTTGAAGTCGAAGGTTTGGACTTCGCGAATGTTGACGAAATTGCGAGTCGTCTTGTTTTCGGCCGGGTTTGCGTTGTCGACCGGCTTAGTAACCGCCCTCTTTATATACATACAGCACAGGGGATATAAGATATCATGATACTCGATGTACGATTATTCTACTCGGGGTTTTTTTACTTAATTTATTTAATTGGTTCTATCTATCTAGTTTGTAAGAAAAGGAGCAGCGGTCGAGCTTCACAATCTGAACGATATGTCGAAAACCATAATACCCAAAGGAACCGTCTATTCAAACCGTATACCAGCACGTCCAAGTGATATATACCGGCGTGAGAAGATACTTAACAAGTGAGCTGGGAGGGAGTTAGCGCCTGCCAGCTGTCGAACGCCATCCCATGCAATCCTTCCCGATAACAAACAGAACCACCCGTCTACAGCTGGTCATCTCCAACGGGCAGGCGAACCTGCTCGCCGGGCTTGAACGCCGGCAGGCCGATATAAGGACACCCGTCGCATCTGAACATATCAGTTAGCATATTACCGTGAATAATTTGAAGGGACAGTGAGTACTACCTAAAAGCGTCCCCGAGATAGCAGTTCCCGCAGCTGCTCGCCTTACCCTCGACCGTGAAGTCTATCTCCGCCAGATCATCCAGGTCCAACTTGACAGCCTTCGGCGCCGGTGCAACGGCAGCGGCCAGTGCCTTGTCGGCGGCGTCTCTCTTCGCTTTATCCTCCGCCTCGATCTTCTCCTTCAGCCCGCAGGTGCAGTCCTTGCATGCCCTGCGGCGCTTGCCGGGCTTCGGACGGCATTCTGGGGCTGTATGTACATATCAGTTAGTTTATGACCTTAGATGTATTATATGTGAAGAAGAACATACGCTGCTGCACCGGCATGGCGAGATCGGAATCATCCAGCAATTCATTCTCATCGATCAAATCATCGTCCTCATCCTCCTCTCCAAAGTCCGCGTTCAAGTCATCCCCTAAATCCACATATCCGACCTTATACTCCTTCTTGCTCTTATCTATCGTAGAAGAAGCACCGTTGAGAGGGACAGCAGCCGTCGAAACTCCGTTAGAGCTTGTGGTGGCAGTACTATCCTTCTTCCTACCGAACCTCAACGGTACGGCGGCGGTCTTCGCATAATCAGGCTTCGAGAAGGATAGTACCCCGTCTTCGTCGTTGACCACTAGACCGGCGAGCACGACCTGCAACCGATCAATCCCTTTCAAAGACTCTTTATTCTCAGCGGTCCACCTGGAACCGGGCACCATCGACGATACGACCTTCTGTAAAACGGTCGTGTCAATGTCATAGGACGAGGAAGAGGGGTCGGAGAGGAGGATGACGGTGGCGTAGGTTTCTGCGGGGAGGTTGACGAGGCCGAGGGCGATGCGGTCGAGCATCTGGACGTCGGTGGAGGATCGAGGATGGGTGGCGAGGGCGGCCTGGAGGACCTCTGGTTTAGCGGCGACGGAGGGAGGGCATAGCAGGAGGGTCTTTTTAGTAGTGGTGGGGGGGTCGAAGTCCGAGGAGAAGTCAATGGCGGGCATTTTGGGTATTCGATGGTCGATGGCCGTACAGACAAGTTAAAGGGATCGAAGTTGTAATTGTCAGAGATAGACTTTATTCTTTAAGTTCAAAAACCGGAACAGAGGACGATTTATCTAGGAAGAGACTTTTCGAGTATGTAGCAGAGTCCGCGGACTTGGATGGGCAAGCTACGGGAAGAGCAGGGTCAGGATCGGGTTCGCATTAGTAATGGTCTTCGGGACCGGCTGCGACTGGTCGGTGCCGATATCGCCTCACAGCACACCGGAGAAATACTGCGACACCACACGACTCACTCAATAAATACCCAGATACTCAAACAAGTAAACACTAAAGTAGTGAGTTAGATGAGCAGATGGGCAGTCATCGCGTGTGCAGGAGGGTGCAGCTGTGAATGCGGGGTGGGGATACAATCACACCACAGCTAACTGCTTCAGGGACCCCGGATCGAGCACGATCCAACCCCCAGCCATGATGTAGTATGTGTGGAAAGTCCGGGGTAAAAGGCAATTAAGCCAGCTCGAGACGACGGCATCGATCGAGCGAAGAGGGTAACTGAACGCTTAAATAGCCTGTTGATAAAAACAAAAAAGAAGGTTGGAAGCTGATCGAGTTCGTCATTCGGCCGTCAGGTGCCGGCTGGGATGCCTTTAAAAGGCCCGTCTCCTCTCTTCGTCGTTCTCTCCAGCCATCCATCTTCTATCCATCTACTATCCATCGGACCCCGCAGTTGGATTATACCGTATCATATCATTTGAATTCAGACCAGACTGCCCGAATAGAATACACATAGAACACACATACTACTTACTGTTTAACACCGAAGACCTGACGTGTCAATCCACTCAATAATTCAATCCTATCCTGACACGAAGAGTGAGTATCCGCGTACCACCGTCTGCACTCCAGTCCGGGGGAGATACTTGTTAGCTGTTGGCTGTCGTGTGCTGCCTTGCTTAGCCCGCTTTTCCCCGCAATCCGTCCTTACCCTGGTTCTGGCTGTCCCGTCATATGACCTGCTTCCCTTTGAGACCTTTCTTTCATCCTCATTCGAACCCAATTGCATCGACCGAGTGATCCCGTGCACAATATTCTCCCTCCCTTCCCGTCCACTGCCCGAGAATATACAATATGCCAATTCTCAATTCTCAATTCTCAATTCAAAGAAGAGTCCGATCCAGTGGGATAAGAACACCCCTGGCAATGATGATGACTAGCGTGGGCGGTGGTGCGCAGGCGAGTGCCCGTCCAGAACGGATGGCATCACTCCACCATCAGACGTCACTCTGATTCCGGCTTCTCCCCGACACCCCGATCGAATCCAGATCTGGCAAAAGCAGAATTCCCCGTCTGGATCAGAAATGAAGAAATGGCCTGACCGGAAGAGCTATTTGTGTCACTTGGGATTTTTTTTATTTCACCCTGTGACCGCGATGAGCCATAATCCGGCATCGTCTGGAGCTTCGTCGGCCGCAGGTTTCAATATATAAAGCTTCACAGCCCAGCTACTTCCCTCTTCTCCTTCCTTTCATTCACTCACACTTCACCGTTCACCTCAATCACATTCAATTACTTCTTGATAATATCTAACATCTGCAAGATCCATCATGACCCGCACCACCAAGGCCAACGACATCCCCCACAACAACCCCGAGGCCGCCAGCCAGATGACCGAGGCCCACTACCCCAAATTCTTCGCCAAATCCGGCTTCATCGACACCGCCCCCTCCAAAACCAAGAAAGACGGCGGTGGCAAGGGCAATTGGTAACACCCCTCCCCTAACAATCCCTATAATAGCATATCTAATAGAATGAATGGATAATGCAGGGGCCACCCCGGCGACGAGCTCGAAGACCTCGACGAGTTCAACATGAGCCGCCCCCGCCGATACTCCAACACCAGCCCCACCCAGGCCTTCCAATTGAAATCCAAATTCGAAGCCCACGACGAGGACCCCCTGTTCGACGAGGAACGTCACGGGCCCATCGCCGAGGAGCACGTCGTCGTCGCCACCGTCAACGGTTCCGCCGTCGAACCTGACACCGCCACCACTACTACTGCTGCTCCTCCAGCTACCTCGAACGGTGAAGCCTTGAAAGCTTAAAAACCACCATTTTTACTGGGAGCGAACCCTTTTTTGATTGGGATTGGTATTGGATAGGTGACCGGCTGCGTGTGACATGATTTCCTTTTTTTTTTTTTCTATTTATCGGTGTTCAGCAAGGACTTGTATTTTTTATCTCTTTTTTCCACATTTTATTTCTCCTCATCACTTCAGGATTTATATTCCAGCAAAACCCAACGACCTCCTCCAAATTAGCGTCTCGACCATATTTTCGAGACCGGAGAAACAAGTCGCCTTGGAACCCAAACTGGAATGCTGCGAGGGAGGGGATTCAAATAAACAAAAACCAAATAACCAAATCCACGGGAATATCTTCCACAGACCCTTTATTTCCCTTTTTTATGTTTCCTTAGAGAGGAAGGAAGGAAGGAAGGAGAGAAAGGAGTCGTGTATATTCCCACCAATACGAATAACAAGAGATCACTACCATAGGAGACTGTGGGTGTTTCTCGTCCCTGAATCAATCTTCATCCGTCCATCGTAGTTTATAACTATAAGAAGCAGGTTGTGAGGGGTATATCGATGCATTGAAAACTAGACCGACAGCAATAATATAGCAACCAATATTCGCAAAATAACGTCAAGGGGAGTATGTGTACACAAAAGATCCTGCTTCCCAGTAAAAAATCGAAGCAAAAAGACTACCTTTCCTTATCTCCAACCCATTCCCATTCTCATATCCTCAAGATCATTCAATCCATATATCCTCAAATCCACCGGCCGTATGGCGGTAAATATCAATCCCTCACCCCCCCTTCAACCTCCCATAGAATAATATCTATTTCTCCACCATCCTCAAAATAAAATTCACCACAACAGCAGCCAACAACGTAACCGCCAAAACCGTCGGTCCAAACCTATCATCGAAACTCCCGCTCCCTCTCTTCCGAATCGCAGCGGCCCTCCAATGGAACGTGAACAACGCGTAAATCATAGTTCCCATCGCGATAAACGTGAATAAACCGGCGGATATACGACCGACTTTGTCGCCGAAGTTTAATAGACCAACGGCAAGGCCGCCGAGGATTACGGTGAAGTTTAGCCAGGAGAGGAATGTGCCTGTGTTTTTTTTATAATTTAGTTGGGGGGTTATGGGGAACTTCTTGGGGGGAGGGATGGCGTACGTTCGTTGGCGAAGTAGACCTAGAGATAGATGGATATGTTAGAGTGATTCTATTCTTATAAAAGCGTGGGAGAAAGAGTGTACCTTAGGTTCAACTCTAACCGGCAGAGCGATCCTCTTGCCTGGTGATAATTGTCGTCGTTAGCACCACCAATCACTGTTTAACCCGGAGATAAAACCCCCATGCATGACGCAAACGCTCGAGCGAAGGGATGGATGGGATGGGATAGGCTATTTACCAGGCGCAGTCTGAAGAAGCGGTTGGGTCGACATTGTTCTCGGAGGTGATTATTTCAACGAAGACGGTATCGGTGAAGAACTATTGAGAGCGGTGTGAAGTGATGTGAAAGAAGGAAGGAATAAAGTTGTGAAGTGTCACAAGTGGCTGGGAGCGGAGGAGAAGTGAACGAACGAAGAAGACTAAAAAGTACGGTCGGCCCGTTTTCTTTTCCAAAACCAGGAACGGGAACGGGTTAAAAAGAGAACTGGGAAAAACTTCACGGGAAGAATTCCTGGCTGTACAGACAAGGCAACTCGAAGAATTTTTAATCTTCTTCTTCTTCTTCTTCTACCTTTTAATTAATATCACCGCCTGATCAGAATTTTCTTAAAAATTTTCTCATGAAAAGGACATCTTGAAAAACTCTTCAATGACTTCAAAAAGAAAAAGTCCATCGCGGACAAGGTAGACCAGCACAGCCCGTCCAATGCAAGAGTTCTCCAGAAACAACAGGACCACCAAGCACGTGGGTCCCGTCTCTGCAAGGTCCATCCCCGGCTTCACTGCACGCTCAATCTGCTTTCGGACATCGTTTGGGGGCTCCTGCGGATTAGCTAAGCGGAACGCACTACCTTAGCTTAGAACACCACGCATTTCATTATATATAACACACCCTCGAATGGTGACGAGACTGCGAATCTATATACTACACCACCCTCAAAAAACAGTGCGACGATATATAAAATACAGAATGTCATAAATATAAATAACTATATTCATCGAGATTTATCCGCTGCGATGTAATGCCTGACGGAAATCAGGAATACGAACCGAATCGCATTTACGACCAGCGCGTTCATCCACCCGCTCGTGCGACCGGTGCGCTGTGGAATGGACTGGAAGACGGAGGTGCTCTGTTCACATTGACGCGGGATGTGCTAAC
Source organism: Arthrobotrys sphaeroides (assembly GCA_036971245.1). Taxonomy (NCBI): domain Eukaryota; kingdom Fungi; phylum Ascomycota; class Orbiliomycetes; order Orbiliales; family Orbiliaceae; genus Arthrobotrys; species Arthrobotrys sphaeroides. The sequence continues at coordinate 938,877 of JAJTTW010000013.1, read as the reverse complement.
TAAGGCTTTGCATTTTGTCCATAAACCTTCGTCTGAACGCCCTGATGATGACAGCTGCCTGAGGTCCAAGTCGGTCACCTAACAGGAATCTGGCGTGTTCGGTAGCATCATCACTCTCTCGCCTTTTCCAAGCCCTACGGGTTCCATCTGGTTCCATCTTAGCTTGCTGGTGAGACCTCCTGCTAGCCGTGCCGATGCCAGGAGAAGCATGTATATTGAAAACGTCACATTTTGGAAGCAAGCCGTCAAATATCCCGAGAATGATACAAGGCAGGATCCCAATGGCACAGTTGACGATACCTATTTCAGACAAAAGTTTGGAAGGGTCAGCTATACTTATTCCCCATTCAGAGACTTTATCGATATCTTGCCTCAAGAACTGGCGACAAATGCAATGCAATGTCATAACTTTCGGAAAAAAGAAGGAGATAGACATTTCGTGTGGTCTTTCGTATCTTGACGGTGACCTTGACTCTTCCATGGACTATAGCTGGTAGTCTCTGCGACATCCTGCCAGAACAGGCTATCTACAGCCAGCCTTTGCTAGTGCTGGTGCTTGTCGATGTCGATGTCGATGCCGTTGTAGTTCCCTCGTCTGAGCTTGGAACCGTAGATGCATATATATATCCAAACTCCCAGAGCCCGACAACGAACCATCGCACCGTACGCACGTCGAACCATCTATCGGAAGTACCAACCCTGCGTGAGGTGCATCGTACGGGCGGTACGCACAAGTTATTTCGATTTCCGCAGAAGATTCCCCCCCCATCCCGCTTCTCCTCCCTCCCCCAACCTCTTTTCCCTCTTTTTTTGAACCGCTGCGAGCTCATCAATCGCCGTGATACCATTGTGATTCCGTTCGAGCAGCTATCGTATTTGGGATTGTAAGATAGTTTATCGGTTGATGTGCTAAAGATAAATTACGATGGCCGGGCTATAGACGGGATCGATCGTCCAACCTTTTCCTATGCCGCTGCCTTATATCGCACTCCCTCCACACCCTCTCCCGTTTATTCAACTCCTTTTCCAACGCCCGTAAACTCTCCTTTCTCTTTTCGCAATAATCCTCTAGGCTCCGGTTGTCAACGATCAGGAGCCCTTGCTGCGTTCTCTATCCCTCGCAGCAAACTCATGACGACAACGGATTATCTCCGTGGGAGTCATGTTACTGTTCTGAGCTTCATCGAGCACCTCCTGGCGATGCATGCAAATGATCCAGGCCATGAAATTGAGTCCTTCTCTGTTTTTTGGCATGTCATGGAGCATCGATATCGCGAGAAGCATCTACTCCTCATGAACGGTATTATATTATAACACACTCGTTCATATCTTCGCTTGATTCCTGGATGTTCGGCTGCGTCGTGTGCCATCCTGTGCAACCCCTTCTGCAGGGTATACGATGCTATAATATAATCATCAGGTTATTAGCTTAGATGGAAGGTAGTTGGGTAGGTGACTCCATAGCGAAGTACATACCGGGAGCAACGGCATCGTTCAGACCTGCACATGTCTGTCGAGACGCTAGTATATCGATTGGTGAATTTTATAGGGAGGTGTATATTGTCCCAAAGGAAGGTCGACGGTAGGGTTTGGTAATTCGAGTAGTTCCTTCGTACGATAGGTCTGAAACGCGGGATCCAGACGGACGCACTCGACTTCACGTGCGAGTGGTAAGGTCGGAGGAGGTATGTGTAGTAGGAAAGGAAAGAAAGATTAAAGAATTTACTGGGAGATATATTATATATAGGATGATTTATATATGTATTTAATTATACGCAGAGATCGTCTGATGCAGCTTGGATGATCTTGCGGTGTCGTATGGCGGTATATCATCGGCCGGTTGCGGGTTGTGTACGCCATATGAAGAGAGGAATCCATGATGCCTGTCATGATAAAGGACGGGTATAGGTATATTGATGTATATGGGTACTCTGCCAGGAAATGGTGTTTGTTGATACGGTATTCCAAAGTATTGGGTGAGAGAATTGCCATGTAATCTGGATTCAAACGGTACCTAGAAACACAGCTCTTCTAGCACAGTACGTAGGTACTTATATATATAGGTCTGTAGGGGGTTGTTGCTAGCTAAGCGTCTGTAGTATAAGACAAGTACTTAAGTAAGTACTTAGGTTAAGTAAGTAGGTACGTAGGGGGTATTTGAAGGGGTTTTGGGAACGCTTTTAAATTCCAAGACGCTCTATAAACTTATTTTTACTTTGTATACAGAACCTTTAAAACACGTTAATTCATACGGTATATCAACGACGTATATGGATTATTCTCGAATTCTCCGTCAAAACCAGGGGTAGCACTCGGCAAGTACAAAAAAGCGAATGTGCTTCCGGCCAATTGCAACCTTCTAGCGGTTACCATTCTGGCAACTTACCCATTAGAGATCGAATATAAAACCGTGAGGTCCGCACTCCGTGAGTCTTCTACGTCGCGACTGTATTCTTGAGAAATACCTGTAAAAGAAAAATGTCTGGACGATTCGCTGACCTCCCTCCTAAAGTCCTATCTAGAATATTCGAAAACCACAACTTATCCAACGCGGACATTGGGCGGTGTCAGGCCGTTTGCAAGCTATTCAAACACTATGCCGTCCACCGTATTATCAACTTCCGCGTCGACCACTGCTCAGACTCCGCTTGGAAACTCGCTCGACGCGTGCTGTTCGATGGTTTCGGTGCCGACTGTACTGGGGTAGTGGTGAGCTGGCACCGTCGGGCTGCCGAGTCCGAATATAGCTCCTCACGCTGGGAATGGACGGAAAATGAACGGGAAGAGATAAAAAAGATATGCAAGACGTGGAAGATATCCGAAGACGCGGAGTGGAATATTCTGCAGGGTGCCAACTCCGAGGTCTTGCTTCCACTGATCTTGTGCTTCGTACCCGGACTTAAATCGTTGGATCTGGGATGCGTCAAACCCAGCCTCGGCGATGACGGTGTCGGGCGGGGTGGCGGGTTCTCCCTCTTGGATAACGCTGCGATATCTAGTACGTTTATGAGATGGACTACGGGGAGTGGGCACGAAACTAGGCCTCTTCGACCAAGACACCACCATATCTGGTTGCTGGGGTATCTCCACAACCATAAAGACAAGAAGCCCCCCTTGCTACTTGGAGACTTGGAGTCCTTCTTAGTTTCCGCGGAAGACCACACTCCACTCGGGATCTCGGACTTTTCCTTCTCTTTCAACCATCCAAGGATCAAGAGTATCAGAATAGAAAGCGTTCATCCACCCGGACTTTTTCAACAGCTGAATCCATCGCCCACGTCTTCCTTGGAGAGATTATCTCTGACCCTCAAGTCTCTTAGCTGCGGGAACGGGGCTTACGCAGGCACCGAGACGTTTTGGAAGAAACTTGCGGAAGCGGGTCGGTTGAAGTCCGTTTATCTCAAGTTTATGCATGCGGTCGGTTCTTGTCCTAGGCCAGATGAGTGTGTGAATTTCGTGAGAAATGAAGAACTTGGACGGCTATTCTTGGAAAGGAACCCCGATACGCTGAGGCCGACGGAGATACTCATCAATGGCTCGGGGTTCAATTCCGGTGGTCAGTTCTTAGCCTACGCCGAGCTTTTGAGGGCGGAACGGGAGGAGGAGGCGAAAAGACTGTCTACTTCTTCAATCACGAAAGTAAGTACGGCAGACAAAGTGCTGGACGATGAGCAAATTTCTATCATCGATTGACTAATTCGATACTCCTTAGCCTCCGATACTGGCTCTCACGGATGATATAATCTACGAAATATGCACTCTTCTCCACGACACCGGCCACTGTCGGTACGGCCTCATGCTATCCTGTCGAGACTTCTACGAAGTCTGCCACCGCCACCTGTGGTACAGCCCACTCACCAGGGACATGTACTACAACCATACCACCAACAGCATCAGGATAAACACCTGCTTTATGTTTAAAAGGGCGATAGAGTACGGTGCAATTCCTGGTTTAAAACGTTTGGGACGTCTGGAGGTTGACTGCCCCGATATCTTTGGACATTCCTCAAAGCTGGTTGAGACGCCGAAACAGCTGTTTGGGAACCTGGGGGAGTTGATGAGTGTTTTGACGGATAAGATCAAGGGCGGGTATACACCGAATCTTCGGTACCTTACCATCGATACTGTTATTCCTCGTAAGAATATCCTGATATGCTTATTCATTTGGCCTGCTGCTGACCGAGCGTTGATACAGATCCGCTTACCGAATACGGAGAAGAATACCTCATCGACATCCTCGGTCGTCTCAAGGATTTCTCGCTGACAAGATCTTCCGATGAATTTTCCTTGGATTTAACGGCGCGCCTTCGCGATCTTGAGGAGCTGCCCTTCGATCTTACCAAATTGACGGCGCTCTCGCTACACGTGGATGCCAATAAAAGTAGAGATCGCACCGAGGGGTATTTGACACAGATCGAAAACGTTCTTATCACAGTGCCGATGTTAAGGAAGCTGTCACTCGGATTCCAAGTCACCAGTCGACCCATCAATGCGGACGAAGGGCGCTACAGGACTATCTACTACATTGGCGACTCGAGACTAGTTGGCGGCGATAGAACCACGTTTATAGGGGATATCGATGTCTCGGCCGGGCCGCTCATGTCACTCCAGGAAGCTGTTACGCGGTTGAAAAGATTGGAGACCTTGATTGTTAAAGGTTTTGTGATCAGCCCGTCTTTTCTTCTTATTCCGCCTGCGGGTTGCAAGGCGGTGGAGTACATGGGACCGAAGTCAGCTGGTTGGTGGCGCAACTTTTCACGGTGCAGTTTTGAAGGGGTGCAACGTATGAGTCTGGACTGCGAGGATCTTAACGCACGGGAAAGGAAGGCCATTGGGAAAATAGGGGATGAAGTGTATGAGTCGGTGAGCGATATTACCGTGGGGAATGTTGAGGTATCCGGGTTGCAATGGTTCGATATCAGCGCTGGAGGGATGCGCAAGGGATCGGAGCGATTGCCCAGACATCTTCAGAGGTTTCCGGCGGATCTGGTGAAGTGCGTGATGAAGGGGAATGAACAGCTTACGGAGTTATGCGTAAGGCAACTAGCGGAGGATGTTGCGCAGATGTTTGAGAATCGGTCTACTGGTTGGGTGGCGGAGAGGCAGCGGCTTGTGAGGATGAGTGAGCTGGAGGAGTTTAGCGCTGGATTGGGCGTTCCGCAGGTGTTCAGGGAGATTTTGGGACCGAGGTTTCTGAAGGTGGTCGAGCGACAGAAGATGTATAGGGGTGGATTCCATAGCTCGATACCGGGCCGTTATAATTATGGTGATAGCGATAGCAGCGACGAGTGACGACGATTATATTTGCAGCACGATTACGGCGGTCTTGTCGAATGAAATGAATTTAAGGATATATTACCTCGGTATATACGGTCATGTGTACTATAGTATTATCCTCACCTCTTTCGAATTCAAATTCTCGGAGATTTAAATCCCATCATTCATTATACCTCGAAGATACCCCGTATTGTAAGTGTGGGCCCGCATGGATCCCTGACCCGGCGCCGGCCTGGCTAAGTCGGATTTGGGGGTCCCTTTCGTCATGTCTGTCATTTTCCGGCGGGTACCTCCGCATTCCCCATGCATCGTATCGTATCGTATCGTGTCGACTGACGGTCAGGATATAATAATACACCCCTCCTAAGCAAGAAAGATAAAAAAAGGGAACAGACCTGGCTCTCGCCTACCCACGCGATGCAATGGGATGGCGGGACTATATATACATTTTACATAAACAGGATTATACATACCCATGCCTGGCCTTGTCGATAAGAAGGGAACTCGCCGGGGGTAAATTCGACAGAACCTGCATTTGGAACCGTGGTCGGGTGGTTTAGGCTGGGCGATAACGGAGTCTTAGTTCATAAGTACTTGTTAGCTCCAGCTCGTCCGGGAAACTTAAAGCAAAAGCATCGAACGAACCTGTTCTCCATCCAACCTTTCACTCCTCCCGTTGCTTCCAACCAGAAAAACTGTCCTTTAACCACCATCATCATCACATCGCCGTCGCGGTACCGTCCAATTCGTAATAAATCCCATCGACAGCCCGGAATCGCAGAGATGGCAGAGTCATGCGCCGTACGTAATATCCCTTGCAGACCAGACCGGACAGTGCAGTGGGGTAGCTTAGCTAACGACTCCGAAACGACCGATACAGCCCATCCCCCCAATTCGCATAAAACAGATTTGTGGCGATGTACGTGATACCTCTACCTTACACTCCTAACCTTCGAGTTATGAAAACGGTGTATACGGGTACTGACGAGAAATGGTGGTGGCTGTCGGTGTAGGCCTGCAACTCCGCCCTTGGTGATTCCCCCACCTACACCCACTCCATGACCGAAACATGGAACACAAACATCATCGTACGTTCTCCTCCGAAAAATCTCTCTCTCTCTAAACTCGAGCGAGAATACCTCGAAATCCACCGCTGACATATCTGAGAAGAACGGTATCCTACGCCAACTTATCTCCGAATCGACCCCCACATCCACAACCGCGTGTCCGTACAAATACGCCGTAAACTCCACGATAATACAGCACGCCGGCGGCGCGAGATCTGTCGGTGGCGGCGACGATGATAGCGCGAGCGTCACATCGCAGGCCAGGAGGGGAATGCACAGTGCCTGTGGAGGCTACTGGAATACCGAGAAGGTGGGTTTTAGTCTTTAAAGTGGGATTATAGGTGTAATTGGGGTGTGGAGGCTGACTCTGGGCGGATTAGGATGGAATGTGGGCCTACAAGCACACGCTGAAAGGTTGGTGACGATACCCTCTATGACCAAAGATCGGGCGAATGCAGGAGAATGCTAACTAGAGACGGTATACACAGATATGGACGTAGTCGTCTCAATCATCTGGATTGGCGTCTGAATGAACCGCGGTCTGAACACCTTGTACCTTGGCTTTTCTGTTATCACGCTTTTTATTCAAAATTTCCGGACGTCGGCCCCTCAGTTTTTCGCGGGGGTCAAGTCCAGAATAAAACATACGCACCGGGCGGTCGAACGAGGTATCAATATCACCAATATACCTTAAGAAGGAAGTAGCGCTACAGACACAGCAACAGCAGCAATAGTGAAGCGAAATGGGAGGTTTTTTTTACAGCCTGAGAATCTAAAACGGTTGAACTTTTACGGACTGGGGCCTGGGACGGCGGGGATTGTATGTAACTTTTGGCTGTCATGTTGGCATTAGCGCTTTCCCTTGTGGATTCTTTTTTCTTCTTTCTTTCCGGTGCTCTTTGGGGTGTCAATTGATCCATACTATTCATTGGCTTATACACTAGATTCCCTATCATTGTATATTCCGAAGCTGGTATAGACTATATCGTCTACGTAATTCAGAGGGTTAGTGCCAGTTAGTGCCCGTGAAGGGCTGGCCGAGAGGCGCGCGTTGTATTTTATGCGGACCAACACATTTCCCTCGCCCGAATTATTTCCCACAACCCGTTGCTTCACCTCTCCGACCTCTTGATTCTTCACAACCTCGACATCCACTTCTCATCACCTCACTTCTACCTCTTGTCTACCTTTCTCACCGAACGAACTCACCATCAAAGCTCATCATTACCCTGCTTATTATCATTGCTCCATCTTATTATACCTCTGCTAATCCTAAGTCTCGAAATTCCTTGCATCCTTCTTGCTACTCGAGCTAGGTACCAGCTGCTCCATCCATCGATTTACCTCCCTCTCTTCTCACAATCCATCTGAATACCTTCCCTCTCCCATCCCTACCCCTTCTCCATCCCCTCCCCCGAAGATATTTCCTCAAATCCCATATCATAAGCAATGGCACCAGCTACGACTCGCTCGAAAGCACCATTGCCCCAAGGGCCGCCGATGCATACCGCACAGCGAGCTCAAGCGCGAAAAAAACAGCTCGAGATGAAGGAGCGAGAACTAGACAAGGCTATTTCTGCTCTTACAGTTAGTAATAAACCATCCTCTGCTACCACTTCTACCTCTGGAATGAGCCGTGGGCAGCTACCTAAAGGTGAGTTTTTATCCACCCAAATGAGTTGGTAACTTTGGGGAAGAATAACGTTTGGTTAACGGTATCCCCTTTTTTCTTTTGTGATAACAGTGAAGAAAGTTCCTGTCTACAAGGTTATCGAAGATGAATCTGAAGCGGAGCCTGAAAGTTCTACGATGGCAATGCAAAAGCCCAGAGCGGTTCCGAGGTCGAAAGTGATCTTTATTGAGCCCGGATCAAGCAGCGAGAGTGAGTCCAAGAGCGAGTCCGAAGAGGATCGGATGGAAGAGGATGAAAGTGAATCCGAGAGCGAGTCCCAAGAGGATCAGATGGAAGAAGACCAGATGGAGGAAGACCAGATGGAGGAAGACCTGATGGAAGAGGAAGAAAGCGAATATCAAGAAGAATACGATGACGACGAAAGTGAGTCTGAGGAGGAGCGAGTCAGACGCCCAGTAAGGTCGGAGAAGGTGCCCAACCAAATGTTTAAAGACTACTGCGATGAAGAGGAGCTATATCATCTGTCCATGGACCCGGTATGTTCTCCGAATACCCCAACAAGACAAAAACATTGCTAACACAGAACCCAGGAGCACAATCTAAATTCATCTTCATATTCTCCGTCCCCACCACCCAGCGCTAACAAGTACGCTGTGGACTGGCTCATAGAAGCCATCAGGGATGCCGACCCTCAGCTCGGTAAAAACGCCACAGCCAGGGAACTAATTCCAGATCCCGCGCAACTTGACCAGGAGAATCAGATGATACTCGGGAAGGAAGCCCAACTTGAGGCTGACCTTGACACTATGAACGAGATCAGAACGAAGAAAAGAACGAAGCCATCGCTAGCTTTGTCACTAACAATCGGAGCTCGCCTCCATTGTATCGAAAAGAATCTCCAGATGATCAGAGATTTCAAGACGGAGCGAGAGAAGTATTGGGAAGAGCGATTGTTGAGAGCGGAAGAAGCCCAAGAGGCTGAGGAACTCGAACGAAGTGTCAGAGTCCTCAAAGATTTCAAGGAAGAGAGACAGAACAACAGTCTCCGCCCAAGAGGAGGGCATCTGGAAGTCCTTGCCTCGCCAATGCCACAAACTGTCTCCCGTAAGCGTGGACGACCATCGGAGCCTCCAAAGGAGAGCAAAGATGAGTCTGACCCAGAGACACCCTTGAATCTTATGGCCATTAGCAAGAAGATCGAGGAGAAGCAGCGAGAGCTGGAGGAGATCCTGGCGCGGGCGGAGGAGCTACGTGCAGAGATCACGATGCTGGCGAGCGACGCGGAGAAGTTGAAGGCGCAGAAGAGGAAGGGGGAGAAATCCCCAATAAAGGTTTGTGAGAATTCGACCCTATAACTTGTATACATTGAAGCTCATCATTCTTTGATACTAGATATACGAGGATACTGCGGCCCCGTCGCCAGTCGCTGCTGCCCAGGGCACATCGACCCCACCACTTGCGGCGGCCACCCCAGATATCGCAATGGGCGAGGGGGGCGCCCTAAACCCACCCATTCCGGCCATCCAGATAACGTCTTCCTCTGACACGGGATCCGAGTCCGACTCGGATTTCCGTCCGAGGAAGAAGCAGAGGCCCAACAGCCACTCGGTTAACTCGCCAATCACCGCCCACCTGTTGACGAAGGAGCGCAGGTCCTTCATTGGGCCAACCAACCTGGCCACCCGTTTACGTCGTGCCAACCGCCTGAACAACCCAGGCGAGAAACCGGAGGGGGGCAAGAAGGTCGAGCCGGTGAAGAAGGTTACGGCGGGGGCGGGGGGCACCAAGCAAGCCCAGGTGAAGGCCAATACCGAGAAGCCGACGTCCGTCGTCCCTGCGAAGCGCAGGGCGGCTCCCCAGGAGCCAGCCAAAGCCGACGAGAAGAACGGGGCCAAGCGGGTCAAGTTCGAGGAAGGTGCAGCAGAGCGGGCACCTCGGGGCACGGCGAAGGCCCCGAAATCAGCGGCGCCGCCTACTAGAGGTGGCGCCCTGAAGAGGGTGCCTAAGCCTGCCCCGGGGAGGAAGCCTGCTGCACCGACCAAGAAGACCACGGCCCAAAGGCTGAAGGAGAGGGGCGACACGGTCGACGAGCTCCGACAATTCTTCGACATGGACGCATATGCGTCCATGCAGGGGGCCAAGATCTAGACCCCCGCCACCGCTCCTCTTTCCCCCCCTTCCCCCCCGCAAATGTGTTTACTAGAACGACGCCTCGCACATCACGAAGTGCAATGCCATTAGGGCCGGGGCTGTTTCTTTTCCCTTTACATGCGATTGTTTTCATTATTTCTCTGCTTTGCCTCGATGTCCCCCTGGCGGACTTGTAGAAGGCACTTAATATAACGTTTATGATATCTTACACCACCGCTCTCTAACCCCCATCCTTCTTCTCCTCCTGTCCCTTCCTCTTCTCTCCCGCATTCGTCTGCCCACCATAAAGCTTCTCCAAATCACCGCGTTTCTCAAGACTTAGAAAAATAGTCATAACAGCGATAGCCCTGTACTTCTTCCGATTCCTCTCTGCTTCGTCGATATCCTCCAGTATACGTTTAGTATGTTTCTCCGGGAGGTTTTCGATGTCCAAATATGAAAATTGACGGTATCCGTCATCGTCTTCCTCTTCTTCTGAATCATTATCCAGGTCTTCTTGTTGGTTTGGAATGTTAGTCGTAGGAACGGGCGGTGAAGATGTTAGCATCTTATCGTTTTCTTGTGTTATCTGTGATCTGGGTTTTGGAGTACTCGATCCGTCTCGGGCGTTAACGGGTGAACTACCACGTAGATGCGGCGGGATATCGTCTGATCCGCCGTAGTCTTTGTCTCCTGGTGTAGAATCTCGTAGGAACTCCGGCTTTGTATCTGAATACAACCCCGGTGACGAATTTCTTAGGTGGGGTGGAATATCATCCGGTGATGAGTGTCGTAGATGGGGCGGTATGTCGGATGTATCCATATCATCTGAGGAGGGTTTTAGGTGTGGAGGGATATCATCGTCGTCGTCTTTTAAGTGTGGTGGAATGTCGTCTTCTTCATCGCCGTCGTCATCTAAGAATTCATCTACACCGTCGGATTGGTGTTTCCGCTTCGAAGACCCTGGATTCTGTGATGGGTTTTGTGAAGTTGTATTTTGAGTATGCGAAAGATCCAGCTTTGGCCTCTTCGATGCGCGGCTATCTGATCCGTCCTGCTTGCGCTTATTCGCATTGGCGGCAGTAGCGTCATCTCCATCTTTCGCTGTTCCTTTCCCGTTGTTTACTTCGTTATCGTCTTTCTTCTTCGACTTTGTGTCCTTGATGATTATAGGCTTCCGAGGCGGTAGTTCGACCAGTTTACTCTCGACCTTGGTGTACTGCCACCATACCCCGTCCCTGGCGGTACCGTCTCCATCGTGGGTGTCGGCAATACACCGCTTTACGATTTCAGCTATCGAAATAGTTTTAGATCCGGCGGAAGGGTGGACGGATTTTAGTGCAATTATCCTTTGCGATGAGGGTTTTGAGGGTTTCTTATGAGTTTTCGTGGTTGCGGTTGGAGGGATTTGAAGCAGCGAGAGGCATTGAGAGACCTTTTTTCGGATTACGGAGTTTGAGGAGATGGAGATTGTGGGGATTGAATCTATCACCGTGATTTTGGGGGGTATAGGTCGGGTTTCTGCGGTTGAAGTTGATGATGTCGTCGCCATGGTTGGATTTGATTCGCAGGGGATATCAGACGAGGATGCAACGGGATGCATGATGCATAGCGATCGATTTCTGCCGTGGGTAACACAAAAAATGCAACGTTGGAACTTTAAACGCCGGTGTTCCTCGGCTACCCCGGACCGGGTAGATTCGATTCTAATTAGCTCCCTCTCCCGCTCTCTCGCAGTTTGGCAGCTGAATATTCCGGGTACGATCCTGTTCTGCGGGGAAAGGGAAGGTATAAAAGGAACCGAAGGGGTGTCTGTTTTTATATTATTTTTCTACCCTTAATTTTTCCGTAGCACTCTCGTATTATACGGTACGAAGCAAATTTGTAACCATGTACAACCTCTCCGGACGGAACGTCCTCGTCACCGTAAGCCCACTGCACCCCGCTCTCCCATAAAACCCCAAAATATACTCATCCCTCATCTATAGGGCGGCTCCCGCGGCATCGGCGAATCCATAAGCGAACGCTTCGCCCAGCAAGGCGCAAACGTAATCATAAACTACGTCTCGAACGAATCCCGCGCCGAAGCGCTCAAAACTAGGTTATTGGATACCTACCCCGGTATCAAGGTCATCGCTATTCGAGCCGATGTCGGGAAGAAGGAGGAGTGTGAGAGGCTTGTGAGGGAGAGTATTGAGGGGGTTGGGGGGTTGGATGTTATTGCTTCTAATGCTGTGGGTTTTTTTCTTGTTCTTCTTCCGGTGGTTTTTTGGTATTGGGAGTGGGAGATGGCTGATATATATAACAGGGGTGGACTAAATTCGTCCAATTCTCGGATTTGGATGGGTTATCAGAGGAGGATTGGGATAAGGTATTAATAATATCCACCCGTTACCCTCGGTATATATACATATATTGACAAAACAGTGCTACGCCGTAAACTGCAAAGCCAACGTCTGGCTCCTCAAAGCCGCAAAGCCAACTTTCGACTCAAACCCCGACGGCGGCAGCCTGATAATCTGCGCCTTGAACGGGGGAAACGCGGGTTTACAACGGGGCGACTGAGCAATAATATATAGATCGATCAGATGTGATTCAGAACAACAGAGCTACTCGAAAGTACCAAGAGGGCTTGCCAGTCCGTTTCACGAAACGGACCCGGGCTACTCACATTGTAGCGGACGTAGCCATTACCCTGACTATCTGGCAGGTAGGTAAATAAGACCCCGTACGGCCTAAATATTGTCTTTCAACAAACACTAACGATCATTTTTGCCTCCCATCAGGATAGTTGGAACATACATATGGACCGAACAATCGAACGTAGGTTTGAATCCGCTTTCCCAAGTATTAATATATTCCACGTAACTAACAAGCCAGGACATCCTATCGGTTTGTACTCGGATGAGTAAACTGAAGACCGATGTTTTTACTCGAAAGTACATGTCTAAGATATTCGAATCGACCGAATATCGATGACAATCGACCTTGCTGCTTCGAAGAAGCAGTTAGTTGGTCTAAAGTTCAACGGTCCACAGTCAGTCGTGCTGGCCATGGATGTGTGCCTTCCCAGGCGAAATTTGTCTGGCCCCAAACAAATGCAATGCCCTAGACATGATAAAACCCCTCGTATTCATCTTTCGGCAGTCAAGAGGTATCCGGCGCAGTCTTCGATGATTCGGGTAGGTTCCGTGTTCCGGGCCTTATAATTTACTTCTTGGTCAAAGCGAACTAATAAACGTCCCTCTCAGACCCTAGTTACATGTACACAAGACTAGTTACATGTGTCCCCAACGAAGAAACGTTCCCAGACCCTGTAGCATTCCGCTGGGTCCGGTACAGCTCAGGCGTCTTCTTTCACGGATCCAAATTTGACAGTCGCCCGCAAAGATCGGTCCGCAGGACCCTAAGAAAGCTCGTACCGAGCAGGAAGATCGTCACTCCTCGGAAGATTCGTTAGACTTTACACTCAGCGAGGAAGCTATCCTCGATGAAATGGACCGTATTAAAACATCAATAATTGAGACTAGATGCTGGGGAGGCGACATGGATTTGCAATTCCACTTAGCTTGTGGTGCCTCAGGTACCGGGATAGGTGGTGTATTATTCCAAATACCAGGACTCAACCTGGTACCAAGCTGGCAATTAAGCACCGTTCCAAAATCAAGTACATTGATTTCATGTCTCAACAGCTCAACGACGGTGCAGCTGAACCGACCAAGCTCCTAACTCATTCCCTTCCACGGCCTCCAATTTATAAATTTTCATCCTCTCACTTAAGCACTTATTTCCCAATTTTCCTATCAGAATTTCAGTCTCTGCTCTCGAAGCTGGCAGAATGTGGGGAACCGCCTTGGGCGGAATAAAAAACCAACACCATCCTCCTGGCCAGTGGGGCTGCAGGGCGGGGGGTTGGTTATCTGCTAAACAGGGTAGCTCTGAGCTAACTGGATCCATTGGTTACAGGTGGATACCTGTACCGCCCAAACCTTCGAGGCTCACGACTGTGATACGTAGGCGTGTAGGAAGACCCTAATGCCAGGGTTTGAAAGCGACTTCTTCCTGGATGAACGTCGAAAACACTCGGTGGCGGATGGTACCCTCGTTCAACTAAAGGGAACCTTTGACGTTCTCGGAATCTGAGCCTCGAATCTAGCACGATTCGTCAAAGCTATCGAGGCGATGGTGGTAGACAGCTGCGGTATGCCCGAACTGCGGGCAGTTCGTCCGCCACCTCTCCATTTTTGTACTTCCAGAGAAGCTCAAAGAATGGAATATCAAGTTCGCGAGAGTTAGCCAAAAGCCCGGGGAAATGGTCGTAACAATGCCCCATTCTTACCACCAAGGTCGGTGACCCCGAGATAACAAAAGACTCTGCGAAAGATTCCGCTTGCCAACTCTTGATTCCTTCTCCGCTGACATTTCTCCCAGGGTACAACTCAGGCAAGGTGGTCAACTTGGCCATCAACTCGAGGAGGACCCGCGTATCTCACGGGCCGGGTAGAATAGAGGGGTGGAGCCTCTTTTTTTATGTTTGCTCCTATTCTTATGTGCCTGGAGGAAGGGTTGGGACTAGATGACAAAGGCACGAAGAGTCGTCAAAAGAACTGTTTGGTCCTGAAGACAAGGGTTGGTGGATCGACCGGTTAACCAACTGACGGACCTGAAGAAAAATGGATGTATACCGCAGCCAATGCCACCGTCCCGAAACAAAACCAACCACCGAACCAGCCACCGAACCGGCTTCTCGACGAAATTAACCAACGACCCGGTGTAGTTTTGGCATTTATGGTCCTAGAATCGCTAGTGCTAGACGCACTGAGGTTCCAGGTGGATACCAAGCACCTGAGGTGCAGGCTACTGACCATGCCAGATAACAAGTTCAACCAACTGGAGACAACGTACTTGGATTTTATGTGGCTGTTCTCGTCTCCTTCTCAATCTTGATTGATGTGAACCAAAATAATTTATTGTTTTGTTTTCTTTCCCAGCATTCTTTCGTTGTGACGGCGAGCTTTCAAACCCATTATTTGTGTTCTGTTTCTCAACCACTGCTAACTCACACCGGGTCAGAGTGGACTTCGATACCTCTGAGCATAGCTCGGTATCGGTGATCCTAACCGAACCAGTTAGACAAGCCTAGGGAGCTTAGAATCAGGAGAGCCAGGGCCCTGAAGAGACAGAACCGGGGCTTTCGAGACTTCCAGATCGGTACGTCCCAGAATATGATCGAGAACTGGATAAGTCGACCAAATCAGTGCCCGAGGAATGAGGCTTTCTTCAACATTATATCGACACTAGGTTTGTGAAGTATTATGGCTTTATATTAAGTCAACTGTTCCTCGGGACAATGCGAGGTGGTATTTTTTAGACTTGATTGGACGGGATATAGGTAAACTGCTGTTGGTAGTAGATGCCTTGAGTGAACAAGCTAAATTGAGTCTCATGGGTGGTCCAGAACCAGGGATAGTAGGGATGGATGTAGATGAGGAGGCCGAGATTGTAGATAGACTTGATTGTTTAATGTATAATCAGGACCAAGTTTTGAAAAGAATGTTGAGGAATAATGAATTTTTATTCTAGAGACTTACGTTTCGGTGATTGGGGGGGTTGTTTTGCAAGTTAGTGTGATTTTCGTTCTGCTACGAAATAAGAATTGCCATACCTCAAAACTGAAGCACTTTCTACTGGACCATACGAAGTCGTGAAGCTAGCCAGTGGGGGAAACCGGGACGAAACGCTGCACCGAAAGACTAGATCTATCTGAGCTATCCGATAAAGCTAAAGCAAGAATTCTTGCAGGGGGCTAAGCTGAATACACTCATACCTTTTATGAATCCTAGTCCGAACCTGAGTCCCCCGAGTCCACTAAATTCGTGAACCGCGTGCCCTGGATACCAGTATTTCCAAAAAAAAAAGGTTCCTAGGCGGCTCTACCCGACGTCGACTTGTGAGTACTTGCTGTACGCTCAAAGTACCGGCCTTTTTTTAAGCACTGTTTCAACCCAAATGTTAGTTACTCCTCACTCTCAATACCGCTTTAGTACGTTATATTACGGTCGTAATACCATATTTATACCATATCACTAAGCCGCCCCTTTACTCAGAGATCAGTCATGTGTATGTATTCTGGGAGGCTGCTTAGGGAGTCTCGAATTAATTCTAACTTTGGGGTGTTTCGAATATCACCCCAATTGAAATTCTATAAATTTTAGATACCGTTCCAATATACTTCTGATAGTGCTCAAGAACGGTTGCGATACAACGTGTGTGGAGGGGTTTAATAGAGGGCCAAATATTAATCTTGCGGATGTGGTGGAGCCTGCTCTTATCTTCTTATACTCCGGCGACTAATTCAATGTTCAAGTAGCACATGGTTGTCGAAGCGTTTTGATCAAGGCTGCTTGGGTACTAGGTACCTACTTAAGTAGTTACTACATAGTCTCGAAACCAGTTACTCCATATACTTACCTAGGTAAGTATTTACTATATGTATTCGAGGTGTTATCTAAAGTTATATTGTAAGCCAATACTGTGAACGTGAAGTGAATTGTCCACAGAGCTAGAACAGACTCAGTCTCGTAACTAGACAATTTGAGCGGTCTGCGTTGACCGTGTGTCGTTTTTGCCGGCGCGTTTGGGCGGCATTGCATTGCGACGACGTAACGACATGAGAGCTTCCCATCCCTCCTTCCCCATCCTCATCCCCATCCACCTCTCGACACAACCAAAAGAAATATCACGACCAGAAAAGCCACCGACACCCGGCTTT
Source organism: Arthrobotrys sphaeroides (assembly GCA_036971245.1). Classification (NCBI taxonomy): domain Eukaryota; kingdom Fungi; phylum Ascomycota; class Orbiliomycetes; order Orbiliales; family Orbiliaceae; genus Arthrobotrys; species Arthrobotrys sphaeroides. The sequence continues at coordinate 921,998 of JAJTTW010000013.1, read as the reverse complement.
CTAATTCTACTCTTCAAGATGTCGTCAAGGCTGGTCCTCGCCCTGGGCGACCTGTTCATCCCGGACAGAGCTGCTGTAAGCTACCCACCACCCCAACATACGTATACTGGATCGCGCAGATGCTAATGTATTCGATATAGGAAATACCGGCAAAGGTACCTACCACCTTCACTCCTCCCAACCCCCGGATCTCCGTACCCTTCATACAAAGCTCCCATACACCGTTACTTAACCCCCCAAACCCCCACAAAAAGCTAACCACAAAACCGGCACACCTGGAGGGAAACCCCTCACCCGGTTCTCCCACGCAGGCCTCACCAAAGTAACTTCCCAAACAAAACAGTTCAAAAAACTCCTCGCCCCCGGAAAAATCGGTCAAATCCTCTGCTTGGGCAACCTAACCGACCGCGAAACCTACGAATTCCTACGAACCACCGCGCCGGATCTCCAGATCGTTAAGGGTGACTTTGACGAATCCTCAACTCTGCCTTTGTCAAAGGTCGTCAAGCACGGACAGTTCAGGATCGGGTTCACGCATGGTCATACTATCATCCCCCCCGGGGATTCGGATTCTTTATTGATCGCGGCTAGACAGATGGATGTGGATGTTTTGATCTGGGGTGGCACGCATAGGTTTGAAGCGTATGAGATGGAAGGGAAGTTCTTTGTTAACCCTGGGAGTGCGACGGGGGCTATGAGTAGTGGGTGGTGGGGGACTGATGAGGAGGTTATACCCAGTTTTGTGCTGATGGATGTGAGTTGTCCTTTACCCCGAATACGTAGGTTATGGAGTTTTGGCTAAAGGGAGGGGGTTATACAGGTCCAAGGAAACAATTTAGTCCTTTACGTCTACCAGCTCAAGAAGGATGAGGGTGGGAACGAGAGTGTGGCGGTGGAGAAGGTTAATTTTAGGAAGACGGAGCCGGCGGCGCCTGCGCCTGCGCCGGCATAAAAGCCCATTCGTTCCGTATCGACTGATTGTTCTTACATGATATGATATGATGCTAGCTTCCTCCCTGTAAGCATAGGTAAAACGTACAATTAATACAGTTAAAGGCACATGGCGAAGAAACAATCTTGCTTTTATACCGCATAGCCTAGGCTACTCATATACCGCCCTTTCAATGGTATACAACGTAAAAGGCTCCAATACACGCTTCCCAAAAACGCCAGTTTCAATCAACCATTTACCACCACATCATCACGCTCCAAACCTCGATCCACCCGCCACATGCTTCTCCCCCGGCACCAAATTAACATGATCCCTCGGATTCGCCGCCGCCTCATAAAGCGTAATAACCGGCTCCCGTCCAACCTTCATAAAATCCCCCTTAAACCCCAAGTACCATACTTTCGTCACATCCTCCTCCCCGTTACTATGATTCTCTTCGAAGAATAAAGTGAGGTTTCGGACGTTATTGAATAATGCTCTCTTCAGCGGGATTTCGAGGATTTCGGGTCTGGCTGATGGGGGGACTAGAGGGATTTGAAGGGTTTGGGTGGGGGTTACTGATTGGACGTCGGAGAAGTCGAGGCCTGTGCGGTTTGTGAAGATTTTCAGGGTGCTCGGGGAGGTTTGGTCGGGTGGGGAGTAGATTAGGATGGAATGAAGTTTTACGATTCCTGCGAAGCTGTGGTGACAAAAGGGCCGTGTTAGCTTCTTCTTCTTCTTCTCCTTCTTCTTTTTTTGTATATAAAAAAAAAACACGGATATAAAAATAATCAATAAGGAAACTTAATGACGTACGGAATAAACATCAACATCTCCTGATCACTATCACTCTCCAACTCGGGATCAGTGCTCAACCGTTCATCCCACGTCTTCCTCAACACCCTTTTCCCAGCATCAGGCGCAGACTCGTTCAGCGTGGACACCCCGTCGAAATCTATACTATTGTACAGCGACGACTGGATCGCGGGTGTCACGTCGTCGTCGTGGGTGTGGCCCGCGTGATCGTGGTCGTGGTGGTCGTGACCGTCGGCCCCGCCGCCGTGCGTGTGTTCGTGGTGGCAGTGTGACATTCCTATTCGATGGGATGGATGGATATCGGATGGAGGGACGGGAAGGGGCGGTGAGTATGGGGTTTAGCGTGAGGGGTAACCCGGTGGGGGAGGAAATTTCGAAAGCTATGACCTCCTCGTCAGGTGGTTGAGTGCTTTTTTTGTTAAGATGTTAGTATTTTATTTGTTCTATCTCCGTGCTTTGTAGACGAATCGATGTTTGGATGGGATGGATGACTGTTGGGTGTTGGAGGGGTGCGGTAATGTATTGGAGGGGTGAGGTCTCAAACGGGCAAGCTTATTGGCCGGACAGCTGTTGCATGTCGTGCAGCTCAACACCATGTTGCACCTTGTAGGGCTGAATATAAAATATATTATATCACGGACAGAGCTCCCAGAATTAATGGACTCTTGGGAGGTAAGTCAGGGGACCTCTTTGCAGACGGTATCACCGTTCCCTCTGGTTCCCTTTATATTCACTAATATGCAGCCGCGGGAAGTTTGTAATCGTTTACGTCATAGGTAGTATTTCGAGAATATCATGGGAACCTGAACTAACTGGTCCGAGCACATATCAGTAGACGGCTGGTCATGTACTGAGTACTGGAGTCTGTGTACTCTATCCTATTCCCTCTATGGGTAGATACAGCGCTTTCAAAAAGAGAACGATTAAAAACGAGGCTCGGATAGAAGATGTATTAGTGTAGGGGCAGCTTCCCCAGACTGTAAGGTAATATAAGAATCACGACCGTATGATGCGCATCATCCACACTCAAGAAAGCCTCGTCCAGTTGATGGACCAATCTTTCCAATGAAAAGAGATCAAACCCGCAGAGCATGACTATGCTCCTGCAGATATCCTACCCTCGAAAAAGAAGTCGTCGTATAGAGAGCTTCGTAATGTTCCCCGAAACTCTCATGACCCCTCTCACTCAAGATATCAGATACCAAAGAAACGAAATGTATGTATGCATGTACTCCGAAGTATCAAAAGATACTTCGCATGCCCGATCCACCCAAGATCTCGAGAAAGCCAGCCGGTGCCGCACGCAGGCACCCACAGACGCCCTACACTGTATCTTTCACCGCCTCCAACCCCTCATCCTCGTGAAACCTTGGAAACCCATACCTAGCTTCGTACCCATACCCCTCCACCTCCTCGCTTCCCTTCCTCCCCCACCCCCCTCGTGACGACGCCTCCAACGGAATATGATTCCATCTGTAATCAAACACTGCCGCATACGCATTCCGGTAGCAAGCTATTGCGACCACACTCCCCAGGATTGCGCCAGCCAAAATGTCGTACCAGTGATGTGACTGCATGGGAAGAGACAACCCCAGAAATGAGGCGCAAACCAATTAGTCATATTCCGTTCTTCCATAAACTCCGAACCCCAGACTCTCGTCTCTTTTTTCCTAATTCATGATGCCTTCCCGGTCCCAAGTCCCAAACTTTTTGGCCTTGTGTCCTGTGTATACGAGAAAGCCCATTTCGGCTCCTGAAACACACATATTTTTCGGACATGGGGAAGAACGCGAGAAAAAAAGAGAGCTAAGAACTCACCATATCAATAGATATCGCCCCGGCCATAAGCACAGCGAGAAACAGCGGTGACAGGCATAGCACTATCAACAGCGGGTTGGCCCTGTAGTCGGCAAATATCTTAAGCCTGGCATTAAGATAAAGCGACAGGAATACTGCAGCTGCAAACGAGGTCCCAACATGGCCGCTCGGGAAGCTTTCCAGTCTAAGAAAATTTTGCATCAATCAACCACGAGTCAGCGTTCGGATGCCAATTAAAGATTTTTTTTTTTCTCATGCAAAAGAAAATTCAAAAAGGGCTCTCGTCTCGGAAGAATTCTGTTATTACCCCCAGGTAATCATGTTATGATCGCCGGTGCATATGTCTGACTTGAAGTACGTGCCATCGTATCCCGCTCCACGATGCTGCACCCCAGGTCGAGGACGGCATAGCTCCAGAAAACCCGGACGAAACCCCCCTACGAAGGTCTTCAGGAAGACCTGGATGAAGCAGCTTTGGAAGAGCAGAGGCATCAGCACATGGTCCCCCAACAAAAAATTGAGAAAAATAAAAAAAAAAATGATAGAGTAGAAAAATGCACATGCTCATTTATCCCTCGGATTTCCAGCCTCAGACGTCTAGGAATAGTATCGAAATAAGACCCTAGATCCTAGCTAATCCCTCGTCGATTAGGATAAATATCTTCGGTTCGTAGACGTACCAGATCAATATGCTATTGACGACCCCCAACATGGCCCGTGCACCTTCCTCCACGCTCCCATTATTGCATACCAGCTGCAGAAATCCGACTACAGCGCCGGGTATGCCGACATTCAATCCGGCGCTCAGCCAGAAGGAAATGATCTGTGTGCGGAGAGGGCGATCCAGTTCGCTTGCACCGACGAAGTATTGAGGGGGGAACGAAGATGTGGAAGTAATGACGGCGGTGGTATATGTGGGACCTGTATCATTGAGCATAGAAGGTAACCGAAAGTACCTATGCTTCCCACCCACATCCGGCACGAACCTGTCGACGGTAATGGCTATTGCACCGATCCACAGAATAGCGAGCCAGTCGAAACCAAAACTGCGGATATAGAGGAGGGCGGGTGGGGGTAGGCAGCAAAGCATGGAGGATGGTCGCCTCGTAATTGGCAATGAGCCTGATGTCGGCCTGGTCGGCTGAATCCCCACACTGCTAGCTGCTCGTTCCATCACATTCACTAGTTTTCGAATGGTTTGCTTTTTGAAGGATCTTTTCATAGCAACTTTTCTCGGGATGATTCCCAGTGCAGTGACGAACGTCAGGAGCCACTCCTCCGGGACGTGGTGGCACCCTTCTACGTCCCTCTCTTTTTTTTGTTTGTGCCCCGGCTGGCTGTTTTGAGGGAATTATTGATTAGCCGACTAATGGACAGGCCTGGTTCTATTGCAATTGAGGTTCTTCGACGATGATTGGGGTTCGTCCTTTAAGACCTTCTCATGCATGAACGGAAGATGCACATACATACAAGGCCAGGGTGCGAGCGATAACTCTTTGGCACTAAGAAAAATGATATATCCCGTCGAACAGGTCCACGAGGAGTGGGGGTTCCAATGCAATCGTACTATGTAGCAACCGCTCAATCGATGCATTAGCACGGGAACGCCATTAAGATGTGATAGTAACGAATCCATCATACCACAATACCGCACTATCACGATTCGAAACGCGATGTCTTCCAGCTAGTAGATCTGGTGATAAGAAGCCCCTCCCTTGCTCGATACCAGCGGCTATGTATGTAGGTTACGTGCGTGTGAACAAGGAACAAGACAGCGCAGCATGTATGTAAGAGCGAGAGAGTGAGGAAGGAAAAGAGAACGAGATCTGAGGACGATGGCTTGGAGACTATTCCCGATGTGGGTTACAGGCCCGTTCGAGATGGGGGGTTAAAGATTCTGAGGTTTCTCAAGTGTGATGAATCGAACGGGTTTACGGCATGAGGGCGCGAAGAAGCACGAATGGCCTGATACTTGGAAGCCACCGAACAGAAATTTCGATTGATTATGTCTCTGCGCTTTGATGACGGTGTCTGAGATTTCAGCCCGTCCCGGTCCATCTAGATCTGATCTGATCTGATCTGATCCGATTCGATCGTTAGTCCGTTTTCCTTGCATCGCCGTCGGAGATTATTTTTTTCTCTTTCTTCGTTTTCCGTTTTTCTAATTTTTATTTTCTCGGGTGTGTGTATCATTTTCGATGAAAATTTTGACGAGGAAGAGAGAGGAATAATCGGGGGCGTCGAAGGAAACGGAAATGTCATGTCAGGTTTGCAGGATGGCGCGAACAATCGTGGAAGCCACGGCGCATGGCGACCAACCAGACACCCGGGACCCAATATCCAGCGAATCTCGACGGCCGATTGATTGGCGAGCCGCAACAACATCCGGACATTTGCATGCAGATTCTCAGCTCGGGCTCGAATTCAGCTACAACGCCCGTCCGTTAACAGGTTGACTATGGCTTTGTATCACAGGAACAATTGCTCCACTCACCCTGCGCATTCGGTTCACCATCGGCTGATGGCGCGGATGGATCTGCTATTTCCTTCCCGTTTCCTGGAACCGATTGCGGTGGCTCCGAGGTATATTCCGCAGAAAATGATGAAGAAAAAGTGTGATTGAAATTACATTGTCCACCGAGATATCTAGATCAGGTAGGCTCCAGGCATCCACGAGGAAGGCGCACACGACCCGATGCATATCATGCAAACTATTGATCTCGAATAACCACCTCCTCAACGGGATACCAATAATTACACCCGGGTACGAGTTCAATACCAACCTCCCAGAAGAAAAAAAAACGAAAAACGAAAAAATGAAAAAGCCGATCACATCGACACGCGTCGACGCTGTGATTCTCATACCATCCCGCTAAATTATAAAATTAAAGCCTAGACAAAGAGGCTTCAAGCTAACTTTGTGCCGTGCTGTCTACCGAGAAACTTTAATGGTACCTAGCCGAATATCAAGTCGATTTTCGATCTGGAACATCCATGTTGATATTCCTCTCAGATGGATAATTCCGCATAGCTGTATCCAGGCATCAAGGAACCATAGGAACAGTACTTCACACTAGCATCCAACTAGCTCCAACGATCGATGCCATTGCTTTTCAATCTCACCTACCCGTGTTTAAACTTTAAAAAGCTCTGATGCCTGGGTCTGGAAGAGTCCCTTGCTAGTGAGCCGGTGTCAAGAAAAGTATGGCCGTCTTGATATTAGTGTCAGCCACCAACAAAAATCCCGTTTTGCTCGGGCTCTCGTATTGTTCGATTAACATGAGTCGGCATTTGGTTAACGTTGGAAGGAGTAGGCGGTTCTAGTTAGGAACCGTGCCCTTTTCCTTTTCGATATTTTGATTCCTCCGGGAATACGGTTCCGGAGAATGTGGCCATTGAAGAGAAAAAATTTTCGTTTCGTAGTCGATTCAAGGAACTAAGCAGGAACCGTTAACCAAGGAACCAAAGAACCCTACGTCTAAACCCTGTGCTATGACGTTGGCGATATACCATTCGAACAATGAAACTATAAAATCTCTTTTTTATATTGACCTTGGAATGTCAAGAGAAATAAAATAAAATAAAATAAGTATAAATTAAGAAATATGAAAATTCTTCACGCTCATCATATTACGTGTCCCGGGCCACCCTGCGATACCTTAATTCCAGAGTATCAAGTATCTAGAGCGAAGTAGCAAATTGATACCCAAAACACCATCTTTCCATGCCGTCGCCTTCTACATACTTCCATTCACTACGTCGATCCAACTTCAGAACAGGGTCCCACCCAACCGCCATATCCCGCGAACCGACACCTGCACACCCTCCCAGTGAACGATCATCAGTGCTTCTAACAGACAAAGGACGCTGCCGATCTTCGGCGCCCCCCAAAAACGTATAACCTCTCTGACCCGTAAACGTAAACGAGGGGACTTAGTCAAAAAAACGACCCCAGGAAGAGTTGGTATGGATGGATGTATCACCAATTGCTAGCTTAGCCTGCCAAATCGCCTGTTGGTTCCTTTTGCCTCCGTCGCTTTCGTTCCTCGCTCGGCTTCGGCATGGTTCCGGCCGTGTGGTCACTTCGTACGGCCGCTGGCTAGCTTCTTACCTTAATCTTGATTTTTCCTTTAGCATGTTTTACAATTTTGTGTGTATCAGATATCTCCCGTGCCGTCGATGATTGGATTTCCCGTCATGTAAAACACCGAAGTTTTTTCAAGCAACCACCGCGATATACCCGACGAATACGGCATTGATATTCAACAATCCCCAATGGTTTTCTCCCGAAAGGAAGGATCGAGGCCGGGCTTGCCTTCCTTCCCCAATGAAAAATGAAAAAAATTGGTAGAAAACAAAAACCAAAAACCACTAGTAGTCAGATAGGATAGTCATGCTTCGCCGTATCGTATCTCCATCCTATGCGTTGGCAGAATACCTTCTGCCGTGTTCTTTCGCCCCGATGTCTAACCGTTTCATACAACAAGTCGAAGTTGTACTGCAACTAGACCGAATAACCGGCCCAAACGGCCCCCATGAAATTATCCCGAAGATACAATGTATACTTACTTCTCCATCATCCGTCGTCAAGAGCAAATTTTCGGGGAGCCGTATGTATGTATGAAGTACTTGTCTGGAATGTTGGCATCATAGCCTTGGTACCACGTTGCAGACCTACAAAGCAAGATACCGTCCTTACATACGTTATCCCTTCTACGGTAATACTCTAATGCACATACCATGACGAAAAAGCCTGAGAGGGAAAAAAGGCTAATATCTAATTCCCTTTCCCCGAGTTGGATACTCTCCAACCTGATATGGGTGTACCAATACCATAGCCCTTAGGCTCCGGCATAAAAGTTTCCTTCCGAGCAATTCGGACCGGAGAGAAATGTGAATTAGCAGGGATATGGGTAGTGAATGGCCTTTAGTGCTCGAGAATGATATGATACGCAGTTGATACTGCCTACTTGCGAAACATAGAGCTCTACGGTAATATATGCATGTATGTACAGTATGCGGAAGTAATAAGGCTGGGCAATGACATCCCCCAAGCTATACTTTATCCTCAAAACAGAAAACCTTAAAGGTAGACCCTGAAAGTGATGAGCAGGTTCTCCTGATCAATTACGCCACTTTGTATATCCAAGGAACCCGAAGAGTCGAACGAATTCCTCCTGGCTTCGTAAAAAAGTAGATCCGGTGACGGGATGATCGATATCGGATTCGAAAATCGCCCAAAACCTGGAGTCGAGTTTTGCATATGTCTCTGGCTCTTAGCTCCCACAGGTACATCCAATAGAGGGGTAAAAAGTACCAAGCTCCAGGTACCCCAAGTGAAAAACCCTAACAAAACTAAAATAATTGATACAACATCATTTGACAATTGCGTGAATAAAAAAAACTGGATACGATATTGGCATTACCTACCAAGTGCCCAGGCATAACAGACCATCTTACCTTTAAACGTCAAACAAAAAACCGTTCAATTACCCTCTTCGGAGGTCGGACGACGACGCAAGCAAAAACAACGCATACATCCTGCTTCTTCGTTCATGGCGCATCACGGCTACCGGGACTGGCCAATGCTTGCTCTTGCTTGCTAAGCTGGTGATGCCGGGTCCATTGCATCCCCCCAGCATCCATGGACCCCCCGCGAAGAAGGCCTCGAATCCGATTTGCTTAAACCCCTCCAAAGCAAGCATGAACTTTCACCGAAATAAACCACTCGACCTTGCTGGATTTTCTATTCTTGTCTGAAGTTAAAAAAAATATTCCGAATGGGCTGTACGGAATGGTCGTAGGTTAAAGGGAAAACCACTCAGGACCGTTTATGGCACACGTTGAAACGACAGTATTGCTCAAAGCAAATGAGGCTGCGAGGCGTAACGCCCACGCAAGAGAAAAATTCTGCAGAAATCGCACTCGCACTTTGCCATTCTCATTTGCCCTTTGCATCTCGAACAATTCCAAAAAAATAATAAGGATTCAGTTCGAAAACAGCTTAAGTCCAATGTCTCTCTGCACTTGAGTGCGTTATTCGCTGCAGCGAAACTGCGCACAAAAACGAACAAATCCCATGCATAACACACAGGGCATTGGGCGGAGCCAGCTTCCCTCCCAATCAGATTCTTGGATATCCCACATAAGATTCGCCAATTGAGCATCGAAAGCCGGTACCAGGCGGGACGGGATGTAACGGAGGTGTAAGAGCACTCTCGGTACCCAATATCGTCCATCCTCTGAGTGAATCACAAAAAGGGGTATGGATCTGTGCTTCGACTTCTCTTTCTTCTTTTTTTGGGGACCTCTTAAGACATTTACCTGGAACAATTGGGCAATGAGACAGCAAACTTGTTCTGCATATCACGAACCTCGAAGAAGGGGGTAAAATACTTACCCACACATATGGGTTTCGAAAACCCTCAAGGTCTTTACGGAATCCGTCCAAGTCTGAGGGGACAGGAACCCCAGCGAACGGTGCCAGCAAATCCCAGGTCTCACTCATCACTTGTCCAATTGCCCGTTGTGTCCGGAATCCGAGCAGGAGAGAGTGGAAGTGGGAAATACAACCCTTGGCCCTGGCGGCTGCTCCCGATATCTGGGGTAAATTTCGAATAAAGACCAGCGAGAAAAAAAGACCATCTTCTCCATCACATCTCGCATAAGTTTGCCCAATTTCAAGGGAAATAGGCAAGCACAAGAGATTGATGTCCGATCCGTATCCGGCTTCAATTGATTATCAAGCCAAAAGCAGTCCACCCTGCTGCCTTCGTGCCTTTCCTCGCAGGACCCCCAAAAACCAACGGGCCCATATTCATATCAAAGCATTTTTTTTTGCAACAGAATAAATGTATATTTGGAAAGCCTTTGTGGAATTTAACTGCCCTTCCGCCCCGCACAATCTTTCTTCCACTTGCCGAAAACATGAAAGGATATACAAGCCTCGCACATAAGCTGCATTGAAGATATCCTGTCAAGAAGGAAACGCGGCTTTCTGCAAGTACATATTGCTTACAACTGTGGGGCGTTTCCCGTTAATGTTCAACATTTGAACGGAGAGGGAGCAATGTCCTGATCCTTTTTTCCGACCCCTTGTCACGGATAGCACATAACACTCCCGTGCGGTTAAGCGAAACGGAGACTACTGTAGCTACCCACAGCAGAAGTCGAGACATTTTTGTGGAGAAAAAATAAAAGAGAGACTTAAACGTCTGCTCATTCTCATACCTCATGCCATTGCATTTTGTCTTTCCCGCGTCTACCTAGAGCTTCCTTACTTTTGCTAGCTGCGAGAGCAAAACGCGGCTTTGGGGGAATATCCGTGGAAAAAGGAAAGCCTCGCACCGCAGCATGTAGGTAGCACAAGAAAAGGAAAAGAAACCTCTCATCGATGCCCTGAGACGGATAAAAGAAGCTGAACTGGTGGCGGCAGGATAATTAGGACTGTTCGAGGCCCTTAAGGAATGAAGGAATTGACTTTTAGCACCGTGATACAGGGAATTATCTTAATTTTTTTTTATTCCCTCTGTGATATAATATTAAGTGAAGTTTTTCAAAACGACCTAATACCCTACGTTAGGCAGGTACTGTCAATATCAATGGTCATAGCTCTTTTAGGACCCCGTTCCTACTTTTTCTTCCCGTTTGTTCGGCGTTCGGTTTTTGCACGGACTCCGCGAGACACACAGACCAAGGAAAAGTAAAATAAAAGGTTAACATGTTGAAATTTTTTCAGCTTATTGCTCATAGCTCGAACCCGGGTACGGAGTCCATCGGTTCCGAACCCTTCGCTCGCTCGTCATACTCATACTTTTTAGTGCCGGACATACGTATTAGGTCTCCCCTTCGGAAAGATCTAGAAAGGACAGAGAAAAAAAAAAGGTTTACGGTGATAAAACTTAAAGTATCGCAACCGGTTAGCCAGCTGGCCAGTTGACATGATCAGAGGGTGCAAAAAAAAACTTCTCATGAAAACAACATCTCGTATTCGGTGACCTGTTCCCAGAATATAGGGCGCACCCGTATTCGTCTCCGATTCGTAAATGAACAAAAAATTTTTCACAAAAAAATAGTAAGAGAGAGAAGATCCGATCAAACTTCGCACACCGCGTGCGTGAAAAGTATCACCATGCATACATAATCGATAGTTGTTGAAATGGTATACCTTCGGCCTGCAGTCGCATGTATAGTAGTAAGCTCATAGGGCAATCCATTCACCGACACCAACCACCCACCCCCCAACTTGAAACATTGGACCCTTCGATATCGCGAATTGAGAAATTCATCTACACGATCTACGAGTGCAATGGGCTTTGTGCTTGTTATGGTTTTGATTTGATTTCTTTCGGCCTTGGTTTTTTGTCTTTTAATGTACATTGATGTGGCATAGAGAGGCATTTTTTCTTGAAAAGCCTCCAAGTGACCACCCACACACGCACGTTCGACGTGGGAACGTGGGAACTAATCGAAAAAAATGTCATCGAGCGATTTATTCCACTCCTAAAAAGGCGGAATCACCGTCGATGCATTCCTCCCGTTGGTTTTGTTAAACAAAGGAAACAAAAAGCGGAAATCCCAGATAGCAAAAAAATCCCCAGATAGATGATAAAACTCCCACCCTGCATAAGACAACATGATATTTCGCCTGGGTAAAAAATAGAGATGAAGAGGGAAATCCAACCGCTTGCAAAGTTCGTTAAGAGGAAGAAGAAAGGTTATGAGAGAGGAAATAATAAGACATGCCCAAGTTGTTCTGCGAAAAGACCCGATACCGCCATTGTATAAGAACGACCGTTGCTATTCGTGAGGTTGAATTTGAATTTCCCCCTTGCGCCGAAAAAGTCGGAATGTTGGGAGGAAACCCGTCAAGAAAGGGGAATTAAAAGTATGAGGCCTTGTGCAGAGGTAGTAGTAAATATACATGAAGAGAAATAAGAGGAGGAGAGAGGGTTCCGATATTCTCGGGTTGTGAGAAGATGGAGACCGGAGCTGTCGGGAAGGTTGTTCGGATAGAGAATAATAAAATAAAAAAGACTTTTTGTAGAAACCCAGTTGTAACCCCGTGAAATGCTTTGATAAAATGGTATATTTGTTTGGTTTTATAGTGGTGTAATGAGAAAAGAAGATGGGAAAGAGGAGAGCAATGCTGCGTTAGAGGCCGTGATATTCAGAAGAGTGTTGATTTGAGATGAGATGAGTGTGGGTGGTATTGAGGCGGACGGGTTGACATCTAGTAGATGGTCATTCGTCGTTTGTTGTCCCTGACTTGATCAAAGGCGTTGGCGTAGTCATTGAGCTCTCGGAGGGCCTTCTCAGAAAGATAGGACTGCTCGAAGGATGAATGTTGGGATGGCATTGAGGAGAGAGATGTCCTGGATGGCGAAGGGTGGAGGTTCGATCCCGCGGAACCTTTCCTGCCATTGGAGTTGCTGGGCGGTAACCATGTCGAGTTCGACCTGATTGGAGATCCAGAAGCTGTCTCATTCGTCCTCGATAATGTGGAGAAGTTGAGAGCAGGAGGGAGATAGAAGCCGCCGGGGGCACCGCTGGTGCTTGTGCTTGTGACGGTCTTCGGTGATGAGCTACACGATGCCCGTTCCATATCCGCCAGACGGCAGGCCTGTGAGCAGTAGGCGGCTCCGTTTGGTGCTTCCCTGTCGCAGGAGAGGCAGTAATCGAGAGACCACTCAAAAGGCATTGTGAATGATATGGTTGTATTGTATACGGTGGTTTACTGTTGTTGAGATTCGGTTGATGAGGGTATTGTCAAACGGTCAGACCGTGTATGTTATATATTCAGGATACGATAGATATATAAAAATACAGCGGGGCAGACAGTCGGTTGATAGATGTTGATAAAGAGGAGGGAAGGTTCAGGCTATGTAGTGGCCGAATGAGGGAGCAGCAGCCGATGGTCGTGGTCGAAAGGGAGTGGAGAGATGAGCTGAATGCGTCAATGCATGTAAGTAACTTGATTGAAGGGACAGTGTGATGTTGGAGTTCCAAGCCAAAATATATATAACTTCCAGACGCAAATACAAGAGGTCGTAGAGGCACGGAAGGGCGATATGTTGGAGGGGAGCAGGATGTATTTAAGTCGGAGTAGCAAGTGAAGGACCAACCAACCCACACCACACAGCAGCTGTGTCTCTCAGGCTCAGTGCAGCGGTGCAGGCAGGCTGTCGACTTTGCTTTTTGTCCTTTGGGGGTTTCTTTTTCTGACTTCGATTTCCCTCTTGACGCTTTTGCTTTTTTGGAGGGAGAGAAAACATGGTTTCTTATTCTGCGAGCAAAATGGGCAAGGGTTCGAAAGCGGTTTAGCGTGGGAGGAAACCAAGTTAAACTTAGTGACGAGGGCCATTCCTCTGAGAGTGGAGGGTGGAGGATTCGGCCAGCGTGATATTGCGAGAGGGTGTCGTGCTCGATGGGTCTATCTCGAGGTCTGGTCTGGTCTCTCATGTTCAGATTGACTCCGGCCTATATTCCTGCCCTGTAGTTATACTGACGCCCGTCATAATTGCACCCTCACGAGTGCTCGATCCCACTGAGGACCGACCTGTCCCAGCGCTGACGGCCTATGTGGCTGCTCGGACATAACGCCGGCCTGCGTAGGTACTTACAAGCAGGTAAGAAGTAGGTACCTCATGTAGGTACAGGCATGTATACGAGCGAGTATCTCTAACAAATGCATCTACCTCATAGCTGGGCCGTGGCCCCTCCTCAGAAAAAACACTATGATCAGATCAGCGCACACATGGCCGCCCCTCTTTCTTGTCAGGAAGTACCGCTTTGTATCGTCATTTCTCTCGTCTCTTTGCAAATTCCCTTTTCTTTTTTCCAACTAAACTAACGAGCAGCCAGCCGCTTCCCAATGCCCCCCCTGCCACCAGCTCGGGTCTTTATGGCCAGGGTATCTCATATCTCCCAGATCTAACCACTCACGTCGCCCGGTCGTTGCGACTCGGGCTCAGAGTATTTCTGCCATATAAACGCTGCCTTATAGCGACTTCACCTGAAGTTGAGGCCTTTCCGACCAAATTCGTCCTCACTGGAAGATACAAAGGACGCATGCACCCTGGCCACATGTGGGGAAGCATCGCCAAACCCTCTTGTCCTTCTCTCCCCTTGTCCATTCCCGCTCCCCTGCCTAAGAAGCAGGTAAAGCAACTCCAACCTCAAGGGATCGATCGCGAGAAAGATTTGACAGATAATACTCCTGAGATTTCAGGTTTGCGCTTCCCCATCCGGAAAGTGTAGCGCTAACGTTTTTGTCCTCGAGAGAAAAAAAAACTTCGGAGTTTTCGCTATTTCTCTTCAATGTTGGAACAGACAGCCCATCGGGCTAGCCCTGCAATTGGCTAAGCGGCCTTTTCCCTTTCATACGTACGATGGCACGGCAGGTACAAGAGATACAAGTCCGAATCCCCCAACTTTTTGCATTCCATCCTACGTGATGTACCGCCTGACGCCTCTGGACTGAAAAAAGCCATCGGAGGTACCCACACCCCGACAGCCAGAAAAAGATACTGAGCCGCTCTGACGGGTGGCCTTGTAACCCAAATAGCGTGTCGTCTGATCATTATTTCATCTCAGAGCCTTTTCTTTGACGACTACGCTTTCCCTAAAACGACGGAGATTGTTGGGATGAAAGAATTAAGATTTTGGCTGCTCGGAAACTACGGCAATCGATTAAATAAAAAAACACCTCGTCCGTGTGAACAATGCAAAGCCTCGAGATGGTCGCAATTGCACATATTTTGGGATTGAACAGCTGGGCCCTTCCGGGAAGGAAGGAATGAATCGCGGTGATGATGATTGTGACGGACAATAGCGCTTTGATACGATCAACCATCTTGATACTGGATCTCAAGGGGGAATGCAGAGCGTGCAATGGCCAGATTACGACCCTTGGAAATGGGAACGTCTATCAGCTTCCCCGTTTGAGCGTTCGAGCATTGGGAAGACGCTTACATTACATGACGAACAGGCCCCCACAGCCGTAAAGCCTCGAGTGTCCTCGTATGAAGATCAAGCAAAACGGAATCGTGCATTGCAGGCAGCGTACATACGGCATCATGCTCACTCTCTATTCCAGCGCCAGCCCCCCTCATCGTGTTTCCCATTGCGAGCAGTGCACACTCCCGTCAGAAACGAAAGTCTGGGGATTTTTGACGGGGACTTGAAAAGGCTCTTCCCATTTCAGCCTTTTCTTCCCCAGATTTTTTTTCAGTCGGTGTCAAAGCGTTTAACTGCTTTTTTCACTGGTCTCCCCTGCAATGGCATCCTTCTGTTCTGTCACAAAAATATTTTTAAGAAGTAGAGAAAACCAACGTTTCTTTTCCCATGCTCGCTAGCAATGACCGTCATCGTGTCCGTTTGACCCCTCGGAAACCCCAGAAAACCCTCAAGCATCGGTGCCCGTTGCTGACTGGTTACTCGGGCAGTTAGCGTTCAGGGACTCCCTCGTAGTCGCCGTAATAACCCCATTTGCGCTGCTTCTCTGCGTTAATATGCAATGCACAAAGCCCAGTTCTGTTTCCCAACCTGATACAAAGCACGACTACACACAGGCTATTATGTGAGGGTTACTAATTCCAACCATGACCCGGTAAACCTTGCTCCAGTCAAGCAAGCTATCGGTGCGAGACGAGGGTGCTATCTATTGGACGAAACCGACCTCCGTCCACCATTAATCGCTCCCAAGGCCTTGGAAAATGCGGAGAAGCTGTGAAATTGGATGGCGTTCTGTCACCCGCAGTTCGTATGTAAAGTTAACCGTGAACTAAGATACCAGCCCGCTGCTATTGCCATTGCTCGTCTCGTCTCTGCGCTGCTCTGCTCGTATCTGGGCTGTTCAATTAATAATAGATGATATGTGACGCGAAAGATGGAGACGCCATCGACCGCTCAGCTGACCGTCCCTCGAATCCAAAGCTGCTTGTCTGCCTGCCCGCCTTCACAGGCTGAATGGGACGCAGAAGTTAAACGTGCCGTGTCATCGTCGCTATCGCCGCAACACACCGTCTCCATCTACAACACCCTCTTCTAACTTTTCCCCCCAGAAAACCCACCATGGTGCACCAGGATAGAACACCACCACCACTGCTATTCTATCGAAGCGACCTCATGTGGCATCCACCCCAGATGAAACTCTTTAATCCCCTCTGTTTGCGGCCTATCAGGTGCGTTCCACGTGGGAAGAGCTGAAGCTCAGATGGCCGGCCGTTGTCCACAGCAAGCTCCTCCCACCCCATCGGGATACCTCTGACCAAGCCACCATTCCCATCAAATTGGCCATTTGCGGCCGCTATTTCAGCTCCCAGCGCTGTGCCGAATCAGCGCGCGTTCCCTTTGCGTCTCTATGGTATTTCGCTACCGATTGAACGGGACCTGAGCCCTCAGGCATGTGAGCTCGCCTCATCTCCCGTCATTGTTTCTGTTGGAATGAAAATGGCCGTTCCTGACGATTTCAACAAAAACGTAAGAACACCTAGGATTTGCTACGCGGAGCACTCCGTCCGACGAATGAGATGGCGGTTTATAGAAAGGAATTCTCGGGCCTTGGTTTAATTCTCCTCGGCTCACGAAAGGACACGGGAATTCCTTTGATTCTTTTCCCTTAGCGACTGTCGTTTTTTTAGTCATCGCATGGTGTAACTGAGACAGTATACCCATCAGTTCAGCCTTGACTTTCCGTCAAAATGTAAATTGGCGACGACAAAAAAAAAAAAAAAAAAAAAAACCTTGGATCGAGAAATCGAGGACTCGGAACGACGCTAGTATCACACGATGTCAAATGATCTTCGGAGGAATACACCTTCTCCAATATCGTCATGGGGACATTCTTCTGCATTGGTTCCAGAATAAGAACATTGGAGAGGGGAAGAAAAATGCCTCTTCGCACAAAGATGGTATGGTCTTCGTCGATGAGCTTATTTAGTCTACTGTGGTAGGTTACACTTCAAGACCGGTTTTACTACAATCTACGGGAGCACAGACCATAACAAGGCAGAGAACGACAGTACCGTCGGTCGCTCACAAGCTTGTGAACTAAGAAAGTCTATATCGATAGATATTCCGGTTTGACATGTGGGCTGGCAGCAAGAGCTCATGAGCTCCATTATCTCCTTCGTTTCGTGCTACGGCAACGAAGTCTCATATATTCAGAAATTCCGAGTGTCCGAGTTTGACAAATTGAAGGTAGAACCTGTATACGTGCTATCTATAATATGATAAGCATCTATCCGATGAGACAAACTATGGAGACGGTGGGGAACAGTTATACATGTATACGAAGAGACCCCGGCATCAGTTCCATCGGCGTAACCACCTTGTGTCTTAAAAAGACCCTTTTCATCATACAACGAGAACCCACAAATGAGAGAGCTTCCGAATGTGCGAAAATACAGGCCCAGCGTTAATTAACAAGGGAGCCAACTAAACAAACTCAAAAAAAAAAAAACCAATCCAGAATCTAAACGCTTGGTATAGCGGGTCCTGGATCTCTCTCAACAAAACCCACCAAGGATCCGGCCCTCGACCCTTCGCAAGTGCAGCAGCGTTGGTGCCCAAAGCGTTGCAAGATGTTGTGCTTTTTAGGTGGTACAAGCTTTCCCCTTGCCTCTTCTCCTCTCGCTTTCCCTTTCCTTTGGCCGCCGCCGTTGGCTGTTTGGGAAGGTTGATAAGGCAAACCTTCGAACCGACGCGGGTAACTCGGTACGAAGGGTTTTTGATCCCCTCTGTCTGTCCAAGTCCTGTTCTCTGGGACCGCCACTCCACCCCCCCGCTGCTTCTCTAACAACATGAGAGATGATGCTTGCAGGATGCAATGTTGTTAGAGAAATGGGGTCAGGGCTACCCTAGGACCATCGGTACCCACCGGTACCTCTTGTCGCTATCACCAAACTACGTTATCAATTGCTTGGGGGAGGCAAGAGCGAGCCACCGCATATTTTGCAGACGCTTTCCCAAGCAGGGGTGTTTCTATCTAACCCTCAAAAAACCTGAAATGCGGTGTGAATTGATGGTTCATGTGTGGGACCACGACTTGCATAGTGAATACGTAGGCATAGGCGGTATCTCCATGTACCACCCCTGCTCCGAAGTCACTTTAATACCTGCACAAGTGTTTGGAATTTCAAGGAACGGCAGACAGACACGGGCGCGATGGCTATCATTTGTCAAGGGTCCAATTGCATCCTGTTAAAAGGGTTCGATTCAAAGCAAAGATGACCCCGTGCTAAGTCGCTGTATCTGAATTCTTCATGCAGGTTGGGCGAACCGACTGCGACAAGAAAGATAAAGTTGGTGTTTTTTTGGAGGTGCAGATGCTGCTGCAGCTCGAAGTCACCGATACACCGGTTTACGGCCTAGTATAGTCAGATGCCTCACGATCGATTGGAAGGGTCTGACTTTGGTGGCATTCTCTGACCAAAAAATTTTGATCAAAAATTTTCTGCCTTTCTCAACACCAGGCTTTGATTCGGTTTCGCCACCGCATTGCCATCGTGGTGCGACTCGAGATGGTTAAAAAAATTTTTATCCCACCACGCTCGTGCTTTCTTACATTTAACAGCTCTGCTAGCGTCTGTGCCGACGGGCCAGTTCCATTGGCAATTACACGAAGTTTCAACCTTCCCAACTCCGACTATAAGCGAAAGACGGCGAGATAGCGAGGGAGGGGAAAAAATATTTTCCCATGAACCGTTGGACAAATTGAAATGAATTGGCACGTTTCTGGTGAACTTCAATGCGGCAGGACGACGACCTATCGCCAATGAGTCGTCGCACATGGTCCCCCTTCTAGTCCGGTGCTTCGGCCAGCGCAGGATTTTCCGTTACGGGGACTACGTAGACTCCGGTTCCTGGATCAGAACACACTACTCACTTCCAACCTCGGGAGGCCGACGAGAGAGAGAAAAAAAAAAAAATCCTTTCCCCAGACTTTTTTTTTGGTCACAAAGGAAAAAGGGTCCGTTGACATTGACATTGACCTGATATAATGCCCCTATCCACAAAGAAAACTTTATGCAAATATCAGTCCCATCGCGACCCACGGATGCCTGCCTATAAAAGTACAGTTCTCAAAGCTGGTGGATTTTATAACGTAGATCATTACCTTCTGTGAGGATAGTCTGATTATATCCCGCTTTTCTATGACAGAACATGGCGTGATGTTGTTACGGTCTCCCTTGACCTTCATGCCCTTCAATCCACAAAACGGTTGACTACTTCAATTTTGGGTAATTAATAACCGACATCCGAGAGATAAACGAAAGGCGTAGATTGAAGAACTTTCTTTCTTGGTCTTGAACTCTGTTATGCCTTGCGCCCTGCCGGTATTTTCCACAGTAGCCGCTCGAAACGATATCTGAAAACAATTTTATCTCTGGGCATTGCATTTCCAGATACATCATGCGGGGTGGGGGGAACCCATTGGGCATCGATATCAAGAGTCGGCCTGACGAGGCCGTTAACCGTCTATATAGAACGGTTTTAGACGGCGCATTACCCTGCTTTGGGCATCTTCGGTCTGGTTGGCCGGGATTTTACGGGTGCCAGGGCAAAACGGCTCAACCGTTTGGAAGTTATATCAAAATTTTGTGAGCTATAGTTTAGAGCCACCACTTTGGGGGGCATAACAGAGCAAACTTATGAAAAAGGTTCATTTCAAGAGGTCAAAAAAAAAAAGAACTACTTCAAAATTTCATGCTGCTGCAAACCTTCTGCTTGGAATGTCACAGGTTATTTTCAATAGATGTGCGTAGTTCGCCACAGGGGGGTGATTTCAAAAGCGTCTTCGATAGGCCGAACGGATTGATAGACTGACTCGTGGCAAAAAGTGGGACCATAACGCTACGGATATCGACATGCGATTGGACAATTGAGTCCAGAGGCCTTTTCAATTTCCAGATCCTGTGGAAAAACAAAACCGGGTCACTGGACCTGAATTCCATCATCTATTACAGTATTATCGCAACAGATGTCATCACCAAAGCAAAAAACGGTATTTTGCCTTTTGGTTTTGCCTGAAGTAAAGGAAAATGCGATCGTGGGGCACCGCAGAAAAAAAGAATAGCGGTCGCACGAATCGCAATAGTGATGGTTAATTAGGAAGTAGAGACCCCTCCATAACCTTCGGCAAGAATCGGAATACTCTCATGGGTATTTCGCATTGAAACCAGCTCACAGCCAGGTTTCATATTCACAAAATGTCCATCTCCCAATGAGCCGCCTCGAAGGAAATTTGGGGGTCACCTTCGAACTTCACCAGCTTGTATCAAACTTAATAAGCCGGATTTACAAGGCCGGGTGAACAAGGTCCACGCGGGAAACAGAATCATAAGAAAATCCATATCGCGTCCGTCTTATAGACCGAGATAATTTCCCTGCAGGCGTGCGCTCTCACCGTCGAAACGTTCGAATATCATGGGTTCGCAGGTGAGATACCGGCTTTTCGCTGCACGGGTGTGGCTCAAGATGCCCCGTCGAACTTGGGGGTACATGCTCCTCACTATCAAGCTTAGGCGGGGGACTCGTGTCATGGTCATGGTATCCATCCCATCTCATCGGTTCCGAAGTTGCAAAATTCCGAAGCTGGTGACAAGCAAACGGAGACGCGGACGAGCGAAACGGGTAATATAAAGATTTATCTGGACATCATTCATGGATCATCAGGAACTCGTCGGAGGGAAAGCGTTTAAACTCCAGTATCATTTGACGAATGAGTGGGTGTGCTTGCTCGTACGACCGGTCGACCGTTAATTTGATATTTGCTTTGATAAGCAGCCTGCTCGAGCTTGCTTGCATAAGCCTTGCGGTAGAAAAACGGCATCGATTTGTCGTATCGCAATTCCTTTTTTCTCCTCTATCCCGAAGAAAAATGTGATATGCCAGGAACCACGATTTCGATGTCAGCAGGCAGGTTAGTAATCCTCCTACCCCCCGTTTCGATCTGGAGATGGGGCTCTGCCACAGAGCTCCTTTCGATAGCTTCACCCTGATATTAGAGCACGAACTGACCTCTTGCATAGGAAAATCTGATAAAGACCCCTTGTCCGCCTTCAGATGGTGCGACAGACCTCATCAAAAACAAAAAATTTTGTTTTCCAGAAGCAAAAGAAACCGACGCCTTCCAACAAGATTTTTTTTAGTTTTCTTCCGATCCCCCACATTGTTGGATGATTGTCCCATCCAGCTGGGATGAAAATGTCCAACTGCGCCGGATTCCAACGGCAGTTTTTAGCGCTTACGGTCCCAATTGCGAAACTTGAGATGAAAATTATTAATTATTAGGCTCTCACTCACACTATTTCTCCCACGAAACCTCGCTCTTGCAGCTCCCAGCTCTCCCGCGCGCGTTCCTGGCCCGTGTCGGCGGTAGCATTGGCCCGTTTTTCTCGTCAGATATCCTAATTGGCTCTAGCCCGCACGGAGATTTTGAAATTTCTGGGATGGGCGATGAGATTGCCGGCATGATTTCCAAGACTGGATTGTGGAGTATGGAAAACACGGAATACGAAGGAAAGGAAGAACACGGCCTTCGAAGAAAAAATAAAGGAAAGTTGGCGAAAATAGGAATGCAATGTCTAGACCTGCGCCCTCTGTGACGTCAGAAGATAACAAGTGCCTGACCCAGACGGGATCCCGCAGCTTACTCGGTAGGGCCTTAAGAATAGGAAGCTGTGATAATTATAGCGGAGTTGCAGTTGCAGTTGCGGTACTCACTGTGCCACGGGTTACGTTGGACGTATGGATGTTGTGGACAGGTTGGTTCGAATTCATTTTGCAATGATATCATATCCAACCGGACGAGAATCCCCCCGGCCGTGGGACTTCGGAGACCGTCTATGAGCTCCCCTATCTTCAGGACCTGCTTCGAAAAAAAACCGCACCCCATGGTCACCATATTCTCGTGCAATCTCGCTGTGACACCTGAGGAGAGCTCGCAAAACGTCGAAACAGCATGTTCCCGTCTCAGCGAGCGTAACCACCCATTCGCTTGGACACGGCGAGTATGGAAGCACAGGACCTTCTGATATGGATCGATAAGTAATTGATTACGCAGCCCTACGAGGTGCATAGGCATTGCATTTAGGTCACATATCAGATATCCAATAACACGAGCACGGCAAACACCGGTCTTCCCTTCCTTCTGAGCCTCATCCCACCATCTCGTCTATTGTGCGTACACAACAGTAATCATAATAACTTCGCATTAAGCAACCCTCAGGTTATATCATTTTTTTTTTCTCTCGTCGGTTGGGTGGTTTAATTGCTGACCATGCATATTTGTTTCCCCAACCACCTCAATGAATAAAATTTGACCGTCCTTAAGTAATTATACATCTGGTATTGGAAGTGGGATATCATGTGCTCGTGGCCCTCAGCTCTGCGGAGCGCAGCGCCATCGGTGTAGGCCGCCATATTCTGACATTCTGTGAACGGCCTCCACGACCGCGAAACCGTGAACATGACTCGGGATGATGGATGATAGTCCTCGCCCCCTTCCAAATCTATCCAGAGACAAAATAATTTCAAACCACGGGATCGTAGAGACCTTTCGCGTGCACTTGCGCCTAAGCCTCTCGGGCCCGTCCATCCTAAGCGGTCGTCTGCTCTGAAACTCACCAAAATAGTCAGACTGATCAGATGCGAAACTGTGTCTTTTCGCTCTATTTATAATTCCGCTAAACGGTGACATTCTAGAAAAAACGCTCCCAAAAGTAATATGCCACCCGAATTCATAACCCCATTCGTAATTTCGCGGCAGAGCTCGATGTGTTTGGGACCGGTGCACCAAGTGAATGCCAATATCAGAAGAGACTCTATATCATCATAGTCTAGTCGTCATCCCACAGACACACAACTAAGAAACAAAAAAAAAATGATCCTGTTGCATTATGCACAGCTATAAGTCCCCAACTAGTGATTCCAAAAAGAAAAAACGAGAGTAGCCCCAAAAAAAACTCCTTCAAAAGATGGATAGTGTGGATACAACATCCCAAAGGTACCGAGAGGTACCTACCCCGCCACATACGCAACCATACGTTCCTGAAGGTGCCATCCATCAAATGAGCGCATTAAGACCCATCTCAGAGTTAACTCCGGGCCTCGGCTATCTCACTCGGCGAGACAAAGAAAAAAAAGTGAGAGGGGCGGACGCCATACGTAGACACATCGGCGTGCTCCATCACGCCATAACAACCAACCAAATGCTTCAGGTCCTAGCCGTAAGATTCAATAGTTGGTCGAAATAACGTTTAGTATCGATGCCAAGCCCACCGCTTAGTTTGATTGGTATCGAAAACCCGCTCTTGCTGTCTTTTGAAGCACGTACATGCGTTCTATGATCGGACCCCTTTCGGATAATAAATGCTTCTCGGCGTCCCCGTCGGTGCCTGCTAACCGAGCCGATGAAAGACGTAATCTCATCTGCAGGCGGTACGAGGCCCTGGCGTTCTACCTGGGAATCGACGGTTGTAGCTGTGGATGCTGTCGAGGATAGCTGAGATTTAGATTGTGGCTCGACACCTTCGAGGCGCATCCAAGCGATCCACCAGCCTCGGTTCGTTCGATTGGTTCTTTCTCTTTCCCCGGACGGGGCGCCGAGGGGAACATCTTTCCATCTTGTATCCTCGATTACGCGCAGGATTTGTGAGTGTACATGAAGGGCCTCGATTCTCGGGAGTCCCCCGCTGGTTGTAATATCCAATGGAGTATCGGACCCGGGGATGCTCGGTAGAGATGTATGGACTGTCAAAGTAGCTGGGTCAAATATCAGATCAAAAACACCCTTATGATTTGATGGCTGATATTGCTTCTCGGAGGATGATATCAATGGGCCTTTCAACGGCCCTAGTTGTTGGTGTAGTGACTTGTAGAAACTTGGTTTTGCGAGGGATTCATTGACGGATCGGAATAACATCGCAAATATAAAGGGGTATGCCTGGATAATTTATCAGCTGTGGAACGAATAGTTCATAGAGTTCAGACTTACAGCGTAGGCGACAAGACGGCATTCTTCAAGAGCAGGCTGCTTATCTTCGGGATCTTGACTATCTGACGCGCTATCCTTCGTCCGTGCGACCCATATAGTAGTCGACATAAAATTCTTTTGCTCCAGCCTCGAGTCACCCGCAGCCGGGTCATCTTCCTCATCATCCAGCGCACCGGTATATCCGATAATGAACCTGCCGGATACCTCCGCAGGATTTTGTTCCGTATTTTGTTCCGCTGCGTCTGTTTTTGACTGTTCTTCTTCTCGGCTTCTGTTCCAAGCTGAATATGCGGCGTATGTACCGAGTGTCAAGACGTTTAACATCAAATTATTGTTGCCCCTTGACTCAGACGATTGTCCGTTATTTGGTCCGCTAGCGTCGTTGACCGGTTTCCCTTTCGTTTTCCCTTTATCCTGGGATTTTCGATCTTTTGAACTGGAGCCAGGAGTCTGTTCTGGTCCCGGCTCTTGCAAACTCGGAGGGGCTTCTATCGGGAACAACGGGGGAGGCAGTCTTGTTTCCGGTTCTGTAACCTCCTCTATTGGGGCTACGGCCTCTGCGGCCGCCGAGGTTGATGCTTCGGAAGTCGCTGCAGCCGTTATTGTAGTTGTGACTTCTGACGTCGTAGCCTTTATCGGCGGAGTCTTCACTTGTGAGGGGTCTGATGCCGGAGCCTTGGATTTCGCACGCCGGGCTTTCTTCCTCGAGGGCCGTGCTGTCTGGTAGTCGAACGACGAGTCCCCATACTGATACCACCTCGCCATCCACTCTGCGAGGTCCCTCACGCTCTCCTTAGTGAGGTTTCCCACACCTCTGTAAATGCATCCATCGTCAGGGCCTGGGACTATGCCAGTTCCCCTCGTTGAAAATCCCGGTTTCGGTTTCTTCGAGTCATTCTCGTCGCCCGGTAGCCTCCCGAACCGGGATACGACAAGATCAATCATTCGTTCTGACCCTTCAGTTTCGGTTCGATTCCGGTCCGCAAACCCCCCGAGCACCTCCTTTTCCTCCTCACCAACGCCTCTACCGATTTTGATCCCATTCCACACATCCACGGCAGGGTTGCCGCTTAGCATTACATCCCACCTGCATGACCATCGTTGGTAAAACCTCTCTAACCGCTGAACGAGGACGTCGCGGCCGTTATTCGAGAGTATGTAATCGAGGGTCCCGTTAAAAAGTCGGAACTGTCGGTATGATGTCTTAAGCTGGGAGATGAGTACCGAATATGGCGCTACTTCTCGAGATGAGAATTCCATCGTTGGGGGGTCGGTTGTATAGTGTCTCTGCGCGAGATCGATTGACTGATGGACACATCAGCATCAGAAACTGTAGCACTAGAGTTTCAAGTATCATGTCTCTTACTGCAAGAATCCACCACCCATTCTCAATCTCGTGAAGTACAATCCTGCTCTTCTGCGTCTCAACGGCGTTTAAATCCTGCGCTCCGGAGAAGCCTCTGGAAAGATTGTGAGTTGGCTTTCATGTTTGACTTTAAAGCTTGATCAGAGACACGAGCACTGGCTATGTCTAAAGACCATACTGGGATCGAGAGGAAGTGAATGCGATACCTTGCGAACTCGATGATCCCCTGCGCAAGACCTATCTGTCTTAGACACTCATTTTGAGATGCCGGCGAGCGCGACGTCCAGAACACGATCTGGTCCGGGAGTGTTTCGTCTGTGAGTCCTAGAGAGGGGTTGAAGATAGCGAGGTAGGATAGAGACGCGGGGGTTAGCGTGTATGTCTGCGGCGACGCCATTCCGGGGTCGGAGAGATGCGCTGGTGACAGCTGGGTTGATGGTTCGATGTTGGAGCTCGCGACAGCACAATGACGACACAAACAGCGGAGCCAACAGCAGCAGAATGTAACACGCAACACGAATATTCTAGGTTCTTCACATTCGCGAGCGGAGCCGGGTCTCGAGATCTTATCACCAACTGCTTTTTCGAGCTTATCTACTTAATTAATTTAGAAACTAATACTTGTTTAAGCATACACATAGAAAGCCGGACAAACAAATTATCGCGGGTAAAACCAAAGACCGTCAAGAAAATACATAAGCAAGCCTACGTGAATATAATACAAACAAAAGAAGAGGAAAAGAAAAAGAAAGAGAAGAAACTGAAGAGGTTAGATGTTGAATATAACTACATCGAGATGTGGTATATCTGTATACCTAAGATTAGAGCGAGGATTCTAGAAGCACCCGTAGTTGTAAGAGTCCCCAAATTAAGCTAGATCCGATACCCACCTATATGCTCGCCGGGCCTGGCGCCATACCTCATGTTGGTTGATGGAGCCCATGCACTTTGTGAAGTGCGCTTTCCTTTCATTACCCACCCAATCGTGGATGTTGGTCATAGCAGCATGGAAGTTTTCCACATCATCCTCAGATGTTAAATCATAGGAGGCTAGTTCACACATGTCCTGTTCAGGAGTTAGTTTTGATATACTTAATTATGAGGGGACGGAGATATTATACTTACGTAGCAGACCTGACCATCATCGGTCA
The DNA here is from genome assembly GCA_036971245.1 of Arthrobotrys sphaeroides. Lineage (NCBI taxonomy): Eukaryota > Fungi > Ascomycota > Orbiliomycetes > Orbiliales > Orbiliaceae > Arthrobotrys > Arthrobotrys sphaeroides. The sequence continues at coordinate 894,915 of JAJTTW010000013.1, read as the reverse complement.
CGTAGCGGAACATTACCCACAGCACGAACTTCCTTTCAATCCCCGTGATGCCGAAAATAGGTGTGGTACTAACGCTGTCCGATCCACTCTCAAATTTTGCCTGTCTTTCCGCGAGTATTGACAAGCATCGAGCCAGCTGGTGTTGAACGACATGCTCGGATATGTCCTTCCATTTGAGTTCCAAAGCCAGGAAAGGAAGAAATAGGCATTCGCTGGTCGAGGAGGCTCTGGGGGAAATTACCCGTAAAGATTCGGGAATTTTGTTCCAAGCCTCCAGAGGTATTGAGAAAGTTGATACTGGATCCTGATAACCGCAAAGAAAATCAGGTTTAATATGGTCAGCAATATTAGCGATAACGTTCGATGGACCGATCTCGTTGTGTATTTTATGATTACTCAAGCTATGGACCATGGACGAACGCGTTAGTATTGATCGTAAAGAAGGATAGGAGAATCGATCTGCATACCCTTGTATATCGCCTTCGTTAAGGTGAAGGTTTCTGAAGATTCTGATATCGTTGGTGAGGAAGTCCTGGAACATTTGCTCTAGCTTCCTCCTCCCGTCGCGGCGTAACTGCTTCGTCGATGTTTGGGACTCTGGTCGGTGGAGGTATTCGTCAATATCGACAGCATCCTCCTTTGCGGCGAGGCTTTCTTCGAGTGACGGTGGGAACCCAGATTCGCCATGTATAAAGTGCCGACACGTTTCAATCAGCGAGCCTATAATTGTTACCTCTGGCTGAACAAGCTATATATCAGCAAGATTTGTTAGTGCTATGTTGTGTAGTATGTGCACAATTAAGATTTTGGGTATATATAGAGTAAAACACGGCTGCTCAATCACAGTAGTTCTGACGCTTAACGAAGCCAGCCCCTCTGGCCGAGTTAGAGATCTGGGGATCTAGCCGCTGAAATTCGAAAACTAGAGGGCTAGAATTCCACCGGTGGTGGGGCCGGTGGAACAAACACTTTTTGCCGCGTGCGAGTTCGAAACCGATGGCAGGAAGACATCTTTTCCTTCTACATATATGATATGGTAATGGGAATATATGTGCGTGCAGTCCCGCCGAGACCGAATTGTGCTAGAGTGTGGATTTGGGTTACAGCGGGGTGTGTATACTTACTTCCTTTCTCTGATCAACTATCCTCCTCTTCAAGGTGTTGTAGAGTCCCAAGATATTTCGTCCTGATCGATCCTCACGACCCAACTTAGTAATAATTTCAATGTCGATGATGCTGATATTATCAGGTGTGAGAACAAGAGGTTTGTAGTCGTGACAATCGTAAGGTGTCAACCTGCGCAGGCGCCTACTCTGTCGTTGGGCTGGCGCTGGTTTACTCCCAGTCATTTTTCTCGAAATTGGACCCCGTTCTCGACAATTACTCCGATTTGACTTTGGAGCAGATATCTTGGCCATTTTTGTGTGTATGATGAGATAGTTTATGGATATGGAAAGAATTAAAGTGAATAAATGTGGAAGAAGATAGTCGACGTAGAAAAGGATACGAGGCATGAAATAAATAGGGCGAGAAGACGATAGGGCTATTGTCTGACAAATACTCGTCTAATTGGGGGGAACAAAGGTAAAGAACCGAACGAGTAGATAGCGGGCGACTCCCTTATAAAGTAGTACTAAGGGTTCAGCGGTATTTGGCATCTGGCACAGATTCGGAGAAATAACTGCCCGATTAATTCAGTCTGTTAATCCAAACCACCTGGGGAGTCGACAATACAAGAGAAGTCGGGGCAGTGTCTACGTGTGTGTTTGAGTGGGGAAACGTTTTCGAGTTCGAATTCGAAGGGTCTGGGCGATCTGCCTTGCTCGGTCTCGGACAAAAGCCTTACCCCTCACTGGGAATCTGTTCTCCAAAAGCAAATGCAGACCTTCAACTTGGCCTATTTCCTTAAAGTCACTCTTGGTTCGCTTCAATTCGGAGTTTTATTCTTTCTGAGCAAGAGGGGAATAATTCTTATCCTTGTAATGAATATTTTGATCACGGCGACAAGGGTAACTAAAATTATTTTTGCTGGTGATGAAGCTATCAACTGGGGGGTAAAAGACTGCAGTGGAGGACTTGCCAACTCGGGGTCTCTAGAACCAAGGATCTATTAGGCTCCACAGAGCAGAACATGGTTGCTGGAAACTTTTAACGGTTATACGGCTGATAAAGATCTATATTAAGGAACTGTGCGGCACAGCAGGCATGCCTAGTAGGTGTGGGTGTCGTCACATGAGCCTTCTGCGAAGCGTTCTGCAGCTTAAGGGGTTGTTTCTCTCACAATTGTCGTAATAGATATATTCATCAGGGCAAAGGAAAAGAGGGGCATCGATATCTACAAATCGATAAGATGCTAAAAAGAGGAGTATTCGAGAAGGCGGGAGTCATTGTGCCGAAGCCGCCTTGTTTGCTCTTACGCTCACCCCTGACAGGCGAATCGGATGCCAACCACACGAAATGTGAATGCCTTGCTTTGAAGAAGGATTTGGACGCCGAATGATTTGAGCACATTCGAAGGGCAGTTTTAACCAGTTGCCTAGCAATGCCTCTCTTAATTGCATGAATTCCGATTGAAAGAGCCGCTTTCTCTTGTCACAGAATCCGACCGAGTGGTTCCAGATTTGGTGTTGCATAAGCCCAGGGCGCTTTGTGGAGCAGACTGCGTTGCGCGTGTGTGGTTTCCCGATTGGGCTATGGCATTCCCGCTCCCGCGTTATCTAATCTAATCTCTCGCTAATCGCCGCCTATCAACCCCCCGTTGGCTAGGAGAATCGCATTGTTGATGTTTTACCCATCTCGGCAACCACGACCTCAAACAACACCCTTTCCGCTGCATGGAAAATTAATCTAATTTCACGAATTAATTGCCCCACCACTTCAAATCATCCCTACCTGCTCCCCCCTTTCCTGCATTCCGCCTGATCGCGAGGTCACGTTTTGCCTATATCCTTACTTTCTTCTTTCATTCTTCTCTTCCATATCATCATTTCTACCGGCCTATTCGATTTTGTCGCGATTCGTCGCATCGATCCTGCGCCATGCCACGGGTAACTCGGTCTCAGGCCGCTGCATTGCAGGGTGCGGACGGCAGAGAGCCATTCGAAGAGGTTAGCGACAATATTAAACTTCCCGAAGCCGCTAGGAGGACAAGGGCGAGATCCAAGGCGGGTACTCGCAAGGAGAACTATGAGACGGAACAGCAACCTGCGCCTGCTATCGACGGAGGAGAGACAAGTTCCCGTGCTGCGGGGACTTCTGTCTCGAGTAAGAGCACAAGGATAACGAGAAGTCGGGCGACCAAGATTCCGGACGTCATCGTTCTCGACGAGGTCGAGACGATTGAAGTGACAACGACAAAGCGAACCCGAAGCACTCGCCGAACGAGGCAGACCGCTGCTGGGGCGGATGCCGAACGCCAGCCAGAAGAGGTGGTTGCAATCGCACCACCGGCTCCGATTACGCGGGGAAGGCGGGCTTCGAGGGATAGCCTTGGCGGCCCCTCGAAGCTTAGCCCCTCGAAAATCCCATCACCGATCCGGGCCCCTCCCACCCTAGTGAAGCTTGACGAGACCCCAAGCAAGTCGGCCGCAGCGGGTTTGCCCGTCGAGGGCCTCTCACCGGTTCCTATTAGTCGATCTATCACCCGATCGGCTAAGAAGGTGACCAGTGAGAGTCCCTTGGCGGGTAAATCCGCTGTGAGGCCACTTGCGATTCGCTCACCGATCGCAAAGAGGGTCGCGGCTGCTGAACAGCCAAACGAGCTGCCGGCATTGACGATATCGACGCCGTTAAAGGACCGCAGTGTCCCGGCCGCGACCCCATCGGCCTTCAACATGGCGACCCCACCGGTTGGGCTCTTTGCCCGTGCCACTGGGCAGCCGAAACTGGCCCCCACGACGCCTGCGACGGCGAAGGTGAAAAGAGTCATGACTTTGGGTTCCCCATTCACCTCCTCACCAACTCGCAATGTGACCCCAAAAGCTCCATCTGTTGCGGTGTCTCTTGGGAGCTTTGCATCTCCGACAAAAGCCCAGCTAGCGCGGCGTCCGACAATCCTCCCTTCCCAATCGAGTAGTGCTGGGGATGGTTCTTCCGGTAATACTTCAATGATCGTTCACATCTCAAAAGCGAAACCTGAAAAGGAACAAAAACCCGTCCCTACCAACAGTGGTGCAGTTGAAGTCACTCCGAAGCAGAGGCCAGCGCCTTCGGTCCTTTCGAAGAAGGGGCCAGTTATTGCCACTACGAAAGCAGCTATGCTGCGAACGCAAAAAGCGACAGGAAAACAGGCCGAGCCTTCGGTCCGCGGTCCTATACAGAAGTCGGGCGAGCCCCCTAAGCCGCAACAGCCGAAGGAAACTGTTCAGCATGCAATTTCCTCCGAGTCAACTGCCCCCGCATCATCGAAGAACCCTGCCCAGAAATCAGAACCCCAGAAGCCGACCGCTCCCGTGCAAGCAAGGCCACCGGTTGTACCGACTAGAGGCATGTCTATTAAGGCGATAGCTAAAAGTCAAGCTAAGACTACAGCGGAAGCCGATGCCAAAGTAGTGACACGACCACTCCCCCGAGTCGCGACTGCCATCTCTTCCCAAACTAAGCAAGAGAGAATCAAGGACCAGAAACCACAACAACCTGTTGTTTCTGGTACTGCTACCGCTAGTTTGAAGCATCAGACTTCCTCTTTGTTGAAAAAGCCCTCAATTCCGACATTGCCAAAGGCCCAATCCTCGACGTTGTCGACGAAGCCTTCGATCCCAACGCTGCCAAAGGCTACAGCGGTTTTGCCGAGGAAGCCATCAATCCCGACATTGCCAAAGGATACGACTCTGTCCAAGAAACCTTCTATCCCGATTTTACCGAAGGCTACAGCGACATTGTCCAAGAAACCATCCATTCCGACAATACCAAAAGCAACGGTAACTTTGTCCAGGCAGCCATCCATTCCGACATTACCTAAAGTAGCGACAACGTTATCCAAAAAGCCATCCATTCCAACGTTGTCCAGAAAGCCATCGGTTCCGACATTGTCCAAACAGCCATCTATTCCGGCTTTACCCAAAGTCGCGACAAAACAGCCATCCATTCCATCGATGCCAAAAGTAGGGACAACGTTGTCCAAGCAGCGATCTTTTCCAGTGCTGCCAAAGGCTACAACAGCCATGCCATTGAAAGCTGCAGTCACCATGCCACTCGAAGCTCCAGCTCCGGCATCTGCCTCAGAAGCTCCGAAGATAGACGAAAGCAAGCCAAAAGTAGATAAGCCGGCGGTAGCAGATGAGCCAGCACTGACGACAAAGCTCGTCACCCAAAAGAAGCCGTTCCAACCTGTGAAATCGACCAAGCCGTTGACAGTTCCTATCCCCTTCCAGTACGACCCGGGAAATCGAGCTGTAAGGCCGACAGGGCAACAAAAAGCCCCGATTCCACCACCAACGCTTCAGAAACCATTGACGACAGGGGCAGGTATCAAAGACAAAATGAAGAAGTTTGAAGCCCCTAAACCAAAGCCAGTTATCATCAAGGATGCCCGGACTATGTTGCGAGAAATGCGGAAGGAAGCTCGACTGGGCACGCTGCCTCAGTTGACTGGCGAAGTTGTGTATGCTGAGTTGCCACAGATTGATACGGACGTGAAAGTCTCAGCCCCCACCTTCACCCAAGAATCTCCACTCGGGACTACTGTCGTCGAGCATGTAGCTGCACCGATTCATATCGCCACCTCGGTTGCTGCTACCAACCCATCACCCGTTTCACCCACCAAATCTGACCTTTCACAACCGCCTTCTCCCAGTAAGCATTATACGCACGATGTCGTCGTTATTTCCGGCCGCGAAGATGTGTCCCCGCAGCGGACCGTTCCGTACGAAGAATGGGAGAAGATGAAGCTCGCTAAAGATCGCGCGGAGGCGTACGCCCGGGGCACTAAGGCAGCAGCGTAAGTTTCCATTCCGCGTACGCCGGTATCCAGCCTCAGCTAACGTAAATTCTAGTAATTGGGCTGCTCAAGAAATGATCAAACACAACGCTGAGATGGCGAAGCGATGCTAGGCGTGTCGACTTAATGCTCTCTCTCATGAATGTGGCAGCGTGTTTTACCGGTGATCTAATACAAGACGTATTGCGAAGAGGTTTATATTTGACGTGGGCGTTTCAGGGGTTTTTCTTTCTCTCCTCTTTATTATTTCTCAGCTTTAGCGCAGGGCGTTTGTGAATATGCGTTCAAAGATACCCGTTTTTACTCTTCTCACCACTCGATTACTATTATAATTCCGATTGTTCTCTACTCTGTATTACTAACTTTTCGCCCATCGGCTTGACTGTATCCTATCTCTCTTTTGTCTTGACTGCCTACTCGTGATTTGAAATGGAATTCCTTCTGTGAAGCTTCTGCGTTGTGTCTGTTGGATATTGTCGTAGAGCTATCACGTGATCCATACTGCCAGATCTCCGGTTTGGTAGCGAAGCAACCACACACGACCGCTTCTCTCCTGGATCTCGAATCCAGCAACCGACATCTACCTTTCCACACCCACCGACGGCCGATATTACCCTCCCTACCACCGGCACCACACACCATCCACAATGCGGTCGTCAGCGTTTATCTCGGCGCTCCTGGCGTCGTGGATTGTTCCGTCGTCTGCGCTATACTTTTACCTGGATGGATCGAATCCCAAGTGTTTCTTCGAGGAGCTGCCGAAGGATACATTGGTTGTTGGTATGCGAGGGACAAAACTTTTTTTTTTGAATCGAGAGGAGAGGGAGTAAGGCTTTTTTGAATTGACATAGGGCTGATTGTGGATGCTTCTGCGCGCGTTATTTTGCAGGACACTTTAGGGCTGAAGAGTACAAGGGCGACGGGGACGGATATCAAGCGGGTCACGGTGTCAACATTCACATCTCAGTCGAGGTAAACCCGTCAAATCCTCCCACATATACACCCGAATAACAAACTAAAATTTGACAAAAACCACAGGAAACATTCGACCACAACCACCGCGTCATCAACCAAAAGGGCTCCAGCTCCGGCCGGTTCACCTTCACCGCCGCCGATTCAGGCGAACACCGAATCTGCTTCACTGCCTCGGCTAACGGTCCCAATCCCGGTTGGTTCTCGACTGGGGATCACTTGGGAGGCACGAAGTTGCATTTGGACCTTATAATCGGCGAGACGAGCGAGATCGAGAGTCGCGATAAGGACAAGATTAGCGATATTGTTCAGCGGGTGAAGGATTTGAATAGTAGGCTGGGGGATATTAGGCGGGAGCAGATTTTCCAGAGGGTATGTTATTTCTCTTTCTTTTCTTGGGTTTTAAGTAGGTTGGTGGGGCTAATATGGTACAACTGGGGGGTATAGGAACGAGAAGCGGAATTCAGAGATCAAAGTGAACTGGTCAACGCGAATATCGTCAAGTGGTCGCTCGTGCAGCTGGTTATTTTGGGCGCGACATGCGCGTGGCAGTTGTCGCATCTTAGAGCTTTCTTTATTAAGCAGAAGCTTACTTAGGTTGTTACATTTTTTCCCTCTACGAAGACGGGGGCGCATTGCGTGTGGAAAAGCATAATTCATATATTTTATTCTGCTAAGGCTACTTTCTATCTGGGATTTTACGTACATGTGTAATGATTGGTGCTCGATCAAGGCAGTCGACGGGAAATCGCCTTGCTGGGGTTTCAAGGTTGCATGAATACACCGCCGTCTGTTTGATAACCTGGTCAGCAAACTTATTCATCATGCATTAGGGGGATAGAATAAATGAGAATGCCTACCAATAACGATCTTCTGCCCCGTCATCGCCACATTCTGCGATATAAAAACAAATGCATCGGCAACATCAACGGCTTCCACCTATACACAAACTCCCAATTAGTCCACTCCATATCCTCTCCACCAAAATAGATCTAAAGGAAGAAAAAACTCACATGCTTCTTCGTCTGCGTCATTCCCAAGTACTTATCTTTAAGCTCTTGCGGGAACTTATCCCCCCACTCCGTGAGTACCAACCCGGGGCAAACGGCGTTAACCCTAATCTTTGGTCCTGAGGAGCTGGCTAGACAGCGCATTAAGTGTAACGCCGCGCTTTTGGAGACGGCGTAGGCCATTGAGCTGCCGCCGGGGGCTATACCCTGCATTATACATATTCTCTGGTTAGTTCCACCGGGTTTGAATGCTGTTGATTATGTTAGAAACGGGACTTACGGCGGTTGAAGATAGTATGTGAAATCTGGATCGCGGACCTGCGAGGTGTAGAGGGTAAAGAACGGCGAGGCGTCATAACGGCAGCTGTTCACCGAAGTGCAAACGTGAGCTCGCTCGTTTCGATGATACGAAGAGCAGAGCCTGGAGACTTAAAGAATGAATGTTAAGGTTGTAGGTAGAAGAGGAGGAGGAGGAAGATGAGAGGGAGGGAGGGTTGAGGAAGAAGGAAGGAAGGATGTAGAATGCAGGGTCGGCTGGTTTATTTACTTACCTACTTAAGTATTTATGTATTTATTTATGTATGTATCTATTTTATGTATTTTGATATATTTATTTATTTTGGCGTAGTCTCAGCCTGTCTATCTGCGTACTGATATGCACGGGTATCGGTGGACCGTCGGACGTGAATCTATCGCATGAATCGAGGGCTGTGTCGACATTGTCGGAGCGCTGGTATTGATTATACTCATGCAAGAGATTTGGTTAGTTCTTCGAGGTCATGCCAAATTTACCTACGTACTGAAGTATCTAGTTGTGTTAAGTACTTACTTAGTCTACTGGGTTTCTAGACTAGTCTACTAGTTACTTAAGAAGGTACTTCTTTAAGCAAGTACCTACTTATCTACTCCTCATTTAGTCTTGTGCGGAACCACATACCTAGGTACTTCGGTAAGTCTACCTAAGCTAAAAGGCGACTTCAAAATACCACATGTCAAGCAAAGCGCGTTGCCGACGGGCAGCTGCGAATCAAGCTGACGAGCTCAGCGCTAGCTCGAGACTGCACAGCGATGTCGGCCAGATCCGCGGACAATTTCTATTATTCCGCGCCATTAGTCAGTCATAGAGGCCGTTAGTGCCGGAGAAGCACCAGCGGTTCCAGCTTGTTCCAGGCCCTGTTAAATTGAATCCAGTTCCCACCGACAGGTCCCTTTCGGAGCCAGCCATTTCCAGACCAGCTCGGACATCTCCCGACCATTTACCGTTGAACCCAAAGCTTGTCCTTGCCGGTCCTCTCGTGTTCCGACCGTTGGAAGGCGTCATCACCAGGGATTCTGCGGGGAAGTCCAGCAGAACATAAAAATAAAAAATAAAAAAAATCAGAAGGGAGGGAAAGAGAGAGCCGGGGTTCCATGCGCATGCTAGCGGGCGCCCGAAAAGCAGGCAGGCTTGTGAACAGAAGCACGATATCGATCGAGCTCAGATCTCTGCAGGCTTATCGGATGGACCGTTCGCCTGCAACACTTTCGACCGCTGCTGCCGCCCCACGTCGCCCCTCCGCACAAGCTTATAACTCCAACCACGGTAGCTCTGCCTCCGCCAGACTTTCTCAATTGAACAACCATATCTCGGCTTCATCTCTATCGCCCGGAGCTTCTGCGATTTTACGAGCTTCGAATAGGTTATACTCTACCAGTACAAACAAAATGAGCGCCCAGGCCGAGCATCCCACCGTCCTGATCCCTGGACCCATCGAATTCGACGATGCTGTATGTGTACTCTTCATTTTCTCAATATACTCAATTCATGATTTGGAATGTATGTTAATGCATAATATGCGATTATATTAGGTCCTCCAAGCGATGTCGACTCCCAGCGAGTCCCACGTCGGCATGCCCTTCGTCAACGTCTTCGGCGACACCCTCTCCCTCCTCCGCCAACTCTTCATCACCACAGCCCCAGAATCCCAACCTCTGGTCCTCAGCGGTTCCGGCACCCTAGGATGGGACGTAGTAGCCTCTAATATCATAGAACCGGGCGACGAAGTCCTCGTCCTCCACACCGGCTACTTCGGCGACTCGTTCTCCGATTGTTTGGCCACTTACGGTGCAGTACCCACGCAACTGGGAGCACCGATTGGATCCCGACCTAGCGTTGAGGAAATTGAAAAGGCGTTGACGGGGAAGAAGTATAAAGCTGCTACTATCACTCACACTGATACTTCTACCGGTGTGCTGTCGGATCCTAAGGAGGTTGCCGAGGTGGTGAGGAGGGTTAGCCCCGAGACTTTGGTGATTGTTGATGGGGTTTGTAGTGTGGGGTGTGAGGAGATTAGGTTCGACGAGTGGGGGCTGGATGTGGTTTTGACGGCTAGTCAGAAGGCTGTTGGCGCGCCGGCGGGCTTGTCGAGTATGTATACTCGTTCTCTAGCTCCTCTTATCAGTGTTAGGCTTGTATGGTGCAGTGCTGATGGGTTTAATCTTTAGTTATGATGTTGAGTGGACGGGCGATTGAGGCCTACAAGAGCAGGAAGGTGCCACCGGGGAGCTACTTTGCCAGCTTGAAGAACTGGCTGCCGAGTATGTCCCCTCCTTCGTATTCTTGGTCGAGGCTGGGCCAGATGATACTAATTCAATAATGAACAGTCATGCAAAACTACGAAGCCAAAAAACCGTCCTACTTCGCCACCCCATCCCCACAGCTAGTCCGCGCCCTGCACACCTCTCTAACCCAAATCCTCTCCGCCCCCCTCTCCCAACGGTTTTCAGAACACAAGGCCGCATCGCGGAAGATCAAAGACGCGGTTACAAGTTTTGGATTGAAACAGCTGGCAACCGAGGAGAGGTTTCAGGCTAACGGTATGACGGCTGTTTGGCTGCCTGAGGGGATGACGCCGGCGGATATTCTGCCGCATACGGCGAAGGAGGGCGTTGTATTTGCCGGTGGCTTGCATAAGGAGGTTGCGACGAAGTATATTAGGATTGGGAGTATGGGTGTTTCGGTGGTAAGTATTTCTTCACGGAATCCGTTTTTATATAAGTATGTATATGGTACTGATGAAATCTGGTGGGATTACAGACAAAGCCGGAGTTGGGACATATCGACAAAGCGATCAATGCTTTGAAGACCGGACTGGTGGCGGCCGGGTATCAGCTGCCGTGAGTTGGGTTCTATTTTCTTTCTGGTTTTACGAGTTTATATTAGACTTGGCCGGGATCTTTGTACGATATATATACCGTTTTAGATGGCCGTTTAGACTCGAGTGATTTGTTAACTAGACGTAAATCGATCCTTTGCAGTCGTTACCTATCTATCTAAGTATGTTCTCGCTTCATAAATTTCGTTCTAGGTATTGGGGTGGAAATAGACGCTCTCTATGTATATGACAAATTATTTTCGTCGAAAAGAGGAAGAAAATCGTGGTAGTTAAGAAAACGCCATTCTCCATGTTACCTGGTACGCCAAATAATCGCCTCCCTTAGCTAGGTACAAGATCGTGAATTACCCCCCGTCCATCCGTATCTTGGTAAAAGAAAGCTACATCACCTCTCACTATAATCATTCAAAGCTACGCATACAGCACCCCGATGATGTCCGTTATACTGCCTGATAATACTCTGCGTCGACAACTCCCACAGTCTGGCGAAATGATCGCTGCAAGCAGTGACCAAATACGCGCTGTCGGCGCTGAAGGCGCAATCCCAGACCCAGCGTTGGTGGCCGTGTAGGGTGGTTTCTAGTGAAAACTGTTGAGGGTCGACGCACCAGATTTTTGCGGTGTGGTCGGCTGAGCAAGTGGCTAGATGTCTGACGTCCGGGGAGAGGAGGACACGGGTGATGTACTTTGTGTGCGCCTGGAATTTGGTGACGGGGACGAGGGAGGTGAGGTCGCGGTTTTGGATCATGCGCCAGACGTAGCAGTTGCCCTTGTGTTTAGTTAGTACGCTGTATCTTTCTCTGTAGTGATGATATGGGTGTTAGAGGGTGTATGTACCGTATTATTGCCAGCAACGAGCATACTCCCGTCGGTGGCGACGGTGACGCTTCTGACGGGGACGTCGTCCTCGGGGATCAACTGGTGAGTACACTTGTTCTCGCCCAGATCCCAGATCCTCACATTCCCCGCCTGATCGCAGCTAATCAGCTCCCCCTGATTAGGATGAATAACAACATCGTTAACCGGACTTCCATGGCTATAATTCCTCTGCACGGTGCCCGTTCTGGTATCCCAGATCTTTACGGTACCATCTTCGGAGGATGTTACCATCCATTTACCCTCGCAGTGGAAACCGACGCCTGTGACGTTGTTCGTGTGGCCTTCGAAGGAGAGGACCGGGGACGGGTTTGTGGATTTTATGTCGTAGAGTTTGACGTTGATGTGGCCCGCTGCGGCGAGGAAACGCTTGTCGGGGGAGATGCAGAGGCGGTTTACTTGGCTGTCAGCGTGCTGGATCGTGCGGGAGCAGATGCCGGAGAGGGCTTCCCAGAAGCTATATTTCATCTATTAGCACGTGCGTTATATGGTATGGTATGGGGGGAGGAGGAGGGAGAGGGAGCTTAGCTTACCGGATGGTGTGGTCGTAGCCGGCGGTACACATTATGACGCTCATGATGGCGGCTGGTGAAGCTCAGGGCTTCTTCCTCCTCTCTTGGTTTCTCTGCGTCCTGTGTCTTTGGCGATGGATGTGATCGCGATAACCCGGCAATGTTATCGCGACCTGAGGTGGTTGTAGTTTGGAAGGAGTGTGGTTGAGGGAGAACAGCCGACGCCAAGAAACATGGCGCATGACATCGCCCCCAGCAGACATCATCGTTCTTCATCCCTCCATCGTCCGACTTCAACCTGCAACCTTCCAACCTCATCGCCCCCACCGTCATTACTACCGACCACAGTATTAATATCATCATCGATAGCTACTATCGCAGACGGAACTAACTCAAGATGTCCTTCGCCCGCCTCTCGGCCCTCGAGTCGCAGCCGACCACAGACCGCTCAACCGGCTACTCCGACGACCCCGAGTTCCACCGGCTAACCCAGTCCCTTTCCACTCGTCTCTTCAACCTCACCTCCAACATCACAAAGGCAAACCACATCCTCTCGCTGCTGGGCACCAAGAGGGACTCCCAGGAAACCCGCGACCGACTTCAGAAGCTCCTTTCCGAAACCCGCGATGGATTCAAACAGATCGGTGAGGGCGTCAAGAAGGTCCAGTTGTGGGAGAACGTCAGCGTACGTCATCTATCCCCCATACCCGCTTCACTCCTCCATCCTTCCCCAACATGTGCCCCCAACCGTCAAAACGGCAAGAACAGAAAGGAAACCCCCCTTCTAACCACTTAAGCAGCCCCAACAACGTTTCATCCAGGAGAAACTCTCCCGCGAATTCACCGCCGCCCTTCCAGACTTCCAAGCCGTCCAGAAACTCTCCCTCGAAAAGCAACGACAGTACGTTATCCAAGCCCGCAATGCCCTCGACACAATAACCCACGACTCCCACCCATCCTCCCCCGGCGATGGCGGCGACGGCGAAACAATGCCCCTGGTTCTCCAGCAAACCGCCCAACTCCAACTAGCCTCGCAATCCGACGTCGACTTCCAAGAATCTATGATCCAGGAACGTGAGGAAGAAATCCGTGATATCGAGGAAGGTATCACGCAGCTCAATGAGATTTTTAGAGATCTGGGTACAATGGTTACCGAGCAAGGGCATATGGTTGAGAGGGTTTGGGTTAATATCGATAATACGAGGACGGATACTAGAGCTGCGAGTAGGGAGCTTACGACGGCTGCGAGGAGTCAGAAGGCTGCGAGGAATAGGGCGTGCTGCCTGCTGTTGATCTTGGCGGTGGTGCTGCTGGTTGTGCTTTTGGCGGTTCTCACTTAGAGGTGCTCTTGTGTCTGTGGAGTGCGTAGAAGTTGGGAGGATGCTTGACTGTATATCAGCGTTTGATATACCCCTTTTTTGGTACTTGGGAAGAGTAGAGAGCAACTTTTGTGTGATTTTTTCTTATACTTGTGCATTTTGATACCTAGCTGTCCTTCTTCCCCTTCTGTGTCTTTCAACTTCGCTCTTGTTTTTGTGGGTTTTTACATCCTTGGGATTAATTCGGGGTTGGGGGCAGCGTACGTCTGATCTTTGTTCCTTTTACCGGTCATCGCTGGCGCTATAGCTCTCTTCTGGTTGTTAAGACTTTGTATAGGTTTTATCTGAATATTATACACTTCCCAGAATTTTACCGTGTAGAACTCTAGCTCCTGTCAGCAGGTGGAAGGATATCGTGTGCTGGGTATAAGTATTACTATTCGTTAGATGGCGTCTGTAAAAGGTCATTCTAAAGAACTTTTGTGAAGGTCGTGAATGGATGTATATATACAGGCATAAGATCGTGTCAAAAATCGTGAATGTGCAGCATAGACTCCAAGAATCTCATTGCTGACTAGGATGGGGCCTTGGGCGATTCGACCTTTTCAACGAGATCGCTGACACCTAATGCCCGCCCGATCTTAACCTTCCTCATGACCTCCTTCGGTTTCTTGTCCTCCTGTCCTTCGTCGCCGACCGCATCTCCTTCGTCTTCATCCCCGTTACCCTCCCCACTACCGCCTTCCGCATCACCCTTCTTCTCGTCCTTTTTGAGGAAATCGTCTTCTTTCTTAACAGCGTCCCAGATGAACCCCAAATCCTGTTTCATGGAATACGCGTCCTCGCCGTCGGCGTAGTATTTTGATTCTATTTTTTCAACTTCGAATTGCAGGGTGTCTTTGTAGAGTCTTAAGGCGGCTTTGTTGGAGACGCGGACGTGGAGGGAGACGTATTTTGCGCCGAAGGTTTCGACCATTGCTTTTTCTTTTTTTTGGTTTCTCTGGTTAGTATCTGTTGTATATGTGAGGGGTATGAAGTGGACATACGGCTCTGTCGCATCAACTTCTCGGCAAGTCCTAATCTTCTGTGGGTTCTCATGACGCTAAGACTGGTGATGTGACCGTGGGGGATACCGTCGACGGGTTCCTCTTCCATCTTGGCGAGGACGTAGCCAACGATCTTTGGGGGATCATGAGGGGATTTTGGAGGGTTTGAGAGGTCGACGGCGACGTAGGAGAGTTGGGGCCAGGTGAGGGCGTGGTAGAGGTAGTATTTTGCGAAGTAGTTTTCGGGTAGGTTTGTGATGTTGCAGGTTTGGACGTGGGGGATGTGGGAGGGGTGGAGGAGGATGATGTCCATTTTTGCGGTGCTGTTGTGGGTGGTTGCGGTGAGGTCTAACAAGAAGCTGTGGATGGTGGGGGATGTGGAGGGTGCTGATATTGATATTGAGAGGTCGCATTGGGCATTTTGTCGATAGCTCGTTTGTGATGCGCAACGCACGCAACGCAGTTTGACTGTTTGGCTGTTTGACCGTTTGACTTGTGGAAGGTGCGGCAGGCTGGGTGCGGATGTGTTGTATTACAACACAACACGCGCTTAATCCGTCTACGGACAAGTTCCCTTGTTTCCCGTAGCCTCACCTTTAAACCTTCAACCTCGAATTCAACCTTCTCCCCTCCACCCTCATCCTTCATCCTCGCATCGTCTCCCACCATCATCACTGCATCTCACCAGCATCCGCAGGCATTGCTATCTTCCTCAAGAATTGCACAAGCTGCTTGATCACTAACATCATCAGCTATCGTCGCTTTTCTCCTAGAAAACCCCATCGCCAGAGACCATTCCCGGTTGGGTATTCTCGCGCGTCTGTCGTGTCTGCTGAGCCACGTTTGCATCGTTTGTGTTGGTTTGCCGCCATCTCTTCCGCTTCAACGCTGTGCTGTGTTTCTCCCTTCCAGCCCGCTTGTTCTCCCTCTTCTCTCTCCACCTCCAATCTTCGGCTTCAATCCAACCATCACGATCCATCCCATTATCCTCATTCTCGCCCCCACCATCCTCTTCACCATCACCACCGTCTTCTTCACTATCACCAGAGACGAATAAGCACGACCGTCGCCAGCAATGTCGCAGCGCTCCTCCAATTTCGGAGGCAGCACGATGTCTGCACCTGCTTCGGCTCGCCGCTTTCCATCCGCCCTCGAGCGTAACAACCCGGATCTCCATCCATCCCTTCTCGCCGTCATAGACGCCACAAAACCAATCGGTCAGCAGATTGACCAGATCAAAGCTGCCAGCAAACGACAGGAAGCCGGCCTGTTGCCCTTGTTATCACCAGGTTCCTCGTTCAACAGCCATCGCGTGACGTCAACCGGTGGCAGCGATGCCGATTTCTTCCAACGCTCGCAACAACAACACCGACAACGACTGCCGCGGTCCAACGCGTCCCAGTCCATCCGTTCCTACGGCAGCTTCAGTCTTACTCCTAGCGTGAGAAGACAGACCAGCGGCGAACTAGGAAAAGGCGACGATGGCATGATTGTAGCAATGAGAAGGAAGGCAGCCGAAGAGAGAAGGAAAAGGCACCTCCGGGAGTCGCGTGCCGCTTCCCACGCGGGTGGGAGCGTTACCTCTAGGGGGATGTTTGGCCAGTCGAGGGTGTCAAATTCGTCGTTTGGCATCTCGCGAATCGGCCTCCACTCGACGGCGGGGTCTGGGATTCGTCCCGCCTCGTCGTCGATGTGGAGCCGATCGCAGCCACTGCCATCGACCACCACCGCCCGAGCCCTCGACACCAACGCCGCCGCCACCGCCACCACGACAGCAGCATCACCACCACGATTCGAGGACCTGAAGTACGTCCAGGAGGTTCTGGCCAGGTCCAGAGCGACCTCGGCCGCGGTGAGCAGCAGGGCGAGCTCACCAGAGTCGACAACGAAGCCGGAGAGCCCGTACGCATCTCTCGCAGCGAGGGCCAGGGGGGCCCTCCTCGAGAACACGAAGGAGATCCAGGCGCAACGCGCGGAGAGGAGGAGGGAGGAGGCGAAGAAGCGGGAGATGGCCCAGGAGCGGAGGAGGAGGGAGGCACGATTGGAGATGCTGGCCAAGCTTGCAGCAGAGGAGGACGACGTGCGGACCCGTCGAGTGGAGGAGGTAGTCCCGGCGAATCGCAAACGCGATTCTGCCGGGGCCCTCCGACACTCGCCGGGGGACGGGGTCAACAACTCTGTCCACCCGTACGGAGTGGAGGGGAAGGACCCGCGAAAGCGGGCCTTCCCCGCGGATTCGCCAACCAAGAATCCGCAACAGGCGGCGAAGCGGCCAAGGTCCTCCGACCCCGAAGCGCCGGCGGAAGAGCCCCGGTCTTCGGACCGGCGGTTAATGCCGCCACCACCAGCACCGGCCTCCCAGGGAGGAATCTTCTCGGGCGTGTTCTCGGAACCGCCCACCCAACCCACCACCGACTCCGACAACGACGCGGCGTCTTTTCACAGCGCCGACGCTTCGTTCGGCCATGATGGCATGGTCGTCGAAGAGCCCGAGGAGATCAACGGAGATGCCGAGCTCGGAACGTTTGTCGGGGGCAACCCCGACAACGTTCAGGTCAACCATAGTGTGGAACCTGAAATTGGGCTGCCGGTATCCCTATTCATGCCCTCGAACGCACCGCTCGGCGGTGCCCCAATCGCCCGCGACTTCGCATACCCTGGTGGGCCCATCTTTGTCCCGGAGCCCGTTCATGCTGGGTCGGACACCGAACCCGACGAGGACAACGAAGAGGAGATTGACGAGGAGGAAGGAGAGGAGGAGAATGGCAACAAGGAGCCAGAGGTTGTCAGCCTCCTTGACAGCGACGACGAGGATGACACCGAAGAGCCCTTCGAGGGCTTCGGAGAATATGACGATGAGGAGGAAGGAGACGACGAGGAGAGCGACGACGAAGAAGAGGAGGAGACCAGCAGCGAGGAGGACGAAGGCGATGAGGAGAGCGACGCGGAGGAGGCCGGAGAACCAACCGTTATCGAGGTTTACAGTTCACCCGTTCCGGAGAGCGTCAACGGGGAAGATTCCCCGGAGGCCAACGGTTCGACCGCGATTATTCCTGACAGCTTTGGCGCAGAGAACGGCGCCTCTAACCCGGCTGCCCCTGCAAAAGCTTCCGACGATGGCCATCAAGACGCTACCAACACGCGTGTCACAAGATCCAGGTCTTCGACCGCCCAGTCATCTTCACAAGAGAAGGTGTGGGTGCGTGATAGTGAAGGCAGACTTATGCGCTCTGCTTCCCCTGAGACGACGCAGGATGTATTGACCGTGACTGGTGATAAAAAGTCTGATGCTCCGTAAGTACTTTTTAAACCCTGCAAGAGATAGGACGTTGCTAATGTAGATAATAGGAATGATGAGACGACGGGCTCTGAGCCACCCATTGACTCACTCCTAACTATCGGCATTGACACCGTTGCTGTGGCTACTGCTCATGCCCATTAGGATGTGCATTATTCTATAACTTTTCTTCTTACGTTCGGTTACGACCAAGGCCCACCGTTTTATCACGCTTTATAGACGCCATCTGTTCGTTGTCTCCTACGTTTATATCTTTTTTCCGACTTGGCGGCGTCGCTGAACTATCAAAATCCGCCTTCTCACGTCGCCTGCAGCACGTCGAGTGTCCCCCTCGACTTCTAATGACTCTTTACGTCTTGATATTGAATATTACTTCTGCCTTTTATCTATTGATACGCAGAATTGACGAACTCTTTATAAAGTCGTCACCGCCTTTGAGGACTTCGCTCGATTTACGCAAGCCTCCACTTCTCCGCAGCCGATTTCGACAGTCCCACCGATCTCGGATCTAATTCTCTATCGTCGTTTAATACTCCCATCATTGCTGGATGTTCGATTGTCCCCATCGATTCAACAGCATCTCTTCGCATCTCTCTCTCACATTCATCATATCCGAACTTTGAGTGCTCCCCTCAACATCGGATTTGAATTCTTCTTCATCCAATACCCTCGCCGTTGCTGAACGTTCGATTGTCCCCATCGATTCGGCAGCATCTCTTCGTCTCTCTCATATCCTCGATCGAACGATCATATCCGAGCATCGAATACTCCCCTCGATACCGGGTTATGTCCTCCTCTACGTCTTTGCAGTTACGAATCAATGCTTGTCTTTCGCAGACGGTATCGTCACTGTTTTCTTGCATACTACGCGGAAATGCGTCCGGTGTTCAGCATATACTCACATCATTACGACTATGAGGTTCTCCCCCTCTTCTCTCCTCTCCCTCTTCGCACGAGCTGTTACGTTTGCATCGTCCGTCGACTGAGCAGCCCATTCGTCGCTGTCTCTTTATAATTGTTGAAGCATACCGGGTAACGACTACTGCTGCCGCTTTATGTCGTTGGGGCGTGGTGCAGTTGTACTGATGAACATTCATACATACGCGTTTTGAAAGTACAAAGGGGTCTGCGCACAACAAAAAGGTCATATCATACTGGCTTATCTTTTTTCGTTACTGTGTACTATATCTTATTTGCTGGTAGAAGCAATGGGCGGCGTTTACATGCTTTTTTGCTTACATGCTTGTTTATTCGTCATCGCTTCTGCCTTTGCTAGCCCTCCTGTTTATGTTTTAGCGAATGGGTTAGATTGATTTTTATAATTGTCCATACTATGATGTGGTTGATATGGAGGATGTCTCTTTTGTTTCCTTTTTTTTTTTTTTTTTTAGCTGGCTCAGTTAGATAGTAGTGTATGATGAATGGAAGAGGGGGCAGACAAAGTAGGAGGAGTGGATTGTCTGTCTTCGTGGTAATGGCCGCTAAATATTGGTTCCTTAAGTGTAGATGTGTGATGAATGATCGTATTTGGTAGGGTTGCAGTTATGTCTACTCGGGTAAAACCTCGGGTTTTAGTCACGATGACCGATCATGTTGGTATCAATAGGCTTTATTACTATCTGCTGTGCCCGCTGTAACCTACAGGCAGCATATCTGCTCGTTTCACCCTTCCTTCTCCGTGCTACGTCTCTGTGCACCCTTGATTTAGTCTACATGAAATCGTCCTCGAAGTCTTGGTAGCTTTGGCCGTGCTGGTTGCTGCTACCGGCGATGGCGCTGTCGTCATTCCACTCGTCGTAGGCGTGGTCCTTCTGGTACTTTATGTCCTGTCGCTCCTGTTCGATTTTTCTCTCTTCCTTTTTCTGTGTAGTTTGTGAATTATCAGCCCAGTTGTCCTAGAATATATGGTTTTAACATGTGAAGAAAATACGCACCCTCTCCTGCTGCGCAATCCGCTCTCTCTTCCTGATTTCCCGCAGATGTTCCTCCTTCTGCTGATAGAGATCTGGGTACTCCTCACGTTTCGTCTTGTTAAGTCTGTTGACGATGGGGTTCTGACGTTGGATCACGGTGATTCTTTTCACTTTTTTGGGGTCTTTGAAGGAGACTTGGCCTACGGCCATGGTGCCGTCTTTGCGCAGGTTGCTCCATGGCGTGTAGATTATTGCTACGTTATCCTTTTTGTTACCTTGCGATGGTTAGCTTTTTTTCTTCTCTTTATATAAAGTGGCTAGGGTGGGAGGGGGAGTATGCCTTCTATGCTGTTGGCTTTGGTGAGCTGCGCGAGGTCGGTCAGGAGGTCTTCGGGGATGTCTTCCCAGGAGTCGCCCTCGCGGAGGCGGAGGTAGATGTGGGCGGATGAGAGCTTGTCGGCGTGGAACCAGACGTCTTCGTCCCAGCCGTGTTTGATGAGTTCTTCGTCTGTTGGGGTTTTTAGGTTAGTGGTGTAGCTCTATATATGGGTATGGGGTGGACGGACTTTCGACTTTGTCTTTGCCGACGTAGATGTATGCCGACGGGGTGACGACGTTGGAGGTGAAGTAGAAGACCATTGTGGCGGTTTGGGGTGGATTGTGGATTTGTAGATTGTATTATCGGGATCCTGGAGTGGGGTTTGGGGAAGGTGTTTATAATGGTTTATCAGGTCGGACCGCGGGGAAATGTCGCATGTGCGCCCGACACCCACCCAAAAAAAAACTTCGGCTCTTTCGGCGGGAAAAAAGGAAATTCTGTCTCGAGCTTTTTATATATCTTCTTTCGGGACTCTCGGTCTTTCTTCTTCTTTTTTTCTGCTTCCTCACAGCCTTTTGATTGAAGCCGCTCGAACTGAAAGATATCAATTACCATCGTCACTGCCATTGACCCCGCGACCCCGACATATTGCATACTTCAACTTCACCATTCCAGTGTTACACACCAAAAAATACCACACACCCAACGCAACATCAAAATCCAAAAAAAAAAAAAAAATGACAGACATCTCCTCCATCCTCCACGGCGGCTATCACCACCCCCTCTCCCGAACCTGGCAAGCCTCCTGCCACCTCACAAAATCCATGCTAATCTACCCCCTCTTCATCACCGACTCCCCAGACGAACAAACCCCCATCTCCTCCCTACCAAACCAATCCCGCCTGGGCCTCAACAAACTAATCCCCTTCCTAACCCCCCTAATCGCCAAAGGTCTAAAATCCGTAATCCTCTTCGGAGTCCCCCTAGCCCCTGGCACAAAGGACTTCTGCGGAACCTCAGCGGATGATGAAAACGGCCCCGTGATCTCAGCGATAAAGTTACTAAAACAGGCATTTCCGGAATTATTCATCGTCTGCGATGTATGTCTGTGCGAGTACACTGACCACGGGCACTGCGGTATTCTACGTGAAGATGGAACGTTGGAAAACGCGGAAAGTGTGAAACGTATAGCTCAGGTTGCGGTGAATTATGCGAAGGCTGGGGCTCATTGCGTCGCTCCTTCGGATATGATGGATGGACGGATTAAGGGGATTAAAACGGGGCTTATTGAGGCCGGGTTGGCGCATAAGGTTTTGTTGATGAGTTATGCGGCGAAGTTTGCGGGGTGTTGGTATGGGCCTTTCCGTGAAGGTAGGTATCCCCTTTCCCTCCCCATATATATATTGATAATACAGATGAAAAAGCTAACGGATTTGTGAAAAAAGCCGCCGGCTCAGCCCCCGCCTTCGGCGACCGCCGCTGCTACCAACTCCCCTCAAACGCCCGCGGCCTAGCCAGACGCGCCATAACCCGCGATCTCGCCGAAGGCGCAGACATAATAATGGTCAAACCCGCCGCCAACTTCCTCGACATCATCAGCGACGCCCGACAAGTTTCCCCGGACACCCCGATAGCAGCGTACCATGTCTCAGGGGAATACGCGATGTTACACGCCGGTGCTAAAGCTGGGATATTTGATCTTAGAAAAGCGGCGGAGGAGGTTATGACGTCGATTTTGAGGGCTGGGGCGACGATTGTGATTAGTTATTTTACGCCGGAGTTTTTGGAGTGGTTGGATGAGTAGGGATGGTAGTGAGAAACGGTGATTGGGGGAGCTTTCACCGGAAAAATTTGGGACCATGTACCCGTGCAATCATCGCTAAAAGTAACTATTTAGTATAGATATAATACTTCCCTTCTGGGGGTGGGAAGATGTGCCTCAAAAAAAAGCATCCAAAGCAATGAACGCATCTTAAAGGTCATGCATATGCGCATATATAACGTCCCGAAATCCAAAAAAATACCTCGAAAGCTCTTCTAACCCTCGTACAGTATTTACTTCGGCCTATCATGCACAGACTAGACTAACAAGATCGCACAAACCCACCGGGCCAACGTAAACATCTTGAGTATACAAAGTTGCAACTCAAGTCTAGCAGATCGATATAATATTGACAGCGGCACATCGGGTAAATTCCTTGGCTAAGTTAGCTATATATAGATGGAATTAAAGCCAGTCTATCACTATTAGCAGGAACGCATATACACATATAGCGTCTGACCCGAGGGAAAATACACATATGCCCCACTGCAGAAGACGCCCAATTGCAGCCAGAGATCTAGACCCTTAAGTACAAGCTAAACCAACCCAAAAAACCCGAATGCCCCAATCGTGAGAAAGGGTGTTATGCAAGTATATATAGATTTATTATGCGGGGCATCAACATCAAAATCCAGACCCCAGACTACAAAATCCAATAGTCTAGGAAAAGTCCAGAGTCGGGAACCACGTTCAAAACGGAATAGCGGATAAAACCCCCCTGCGCAAGGCACGTGCGTTGCTTACGAAATGCAACAATCCTATTCGGCTATCAAAAAAGTTTCGCCAACGTTCGGCTTTCCAAGCAAAGCTTCCAACCTTTTCCAACCTTTTTGCGCGCCGGGTCGTCCTCATCCAGCAAGTCCGCGATAATATAATAAAAAATAATCAAAATGTCGCTATTCACAAGATCACTCCTCCGCACCGTAAGTTACCTCCCATATAACCAAACTTACCAAGAAACAAAGTAAAAAGACGACATCAGAAGCTAATAAAACCCTCCCAGACTACCCGCTCACCCTTCCACCCCACCACAACCCGCATCCTCCCCTCCATCCTCGCCCGCTATCTCTCCGACTCCACCCGCGCCGCAATCGATAATGCCATAGCTTCCTCCCCCGTAGTCCTCTTCATGAAAGGCACCCCGGAATTCCCCCAATGCGGCTTCTCACGCGCCAGCATCCAAGTCCTAGGCCTCCAAGGTGTCGATCCCCAGAAATTCACCGCGTTTAATGTCCTGGAGGACGACGAATTACGGCAGGGGATAAAAGAATACTCCTCATGGCCTACGATTCCGCAGTTATACGTCAATAAGGAATTTGTAGGCGGGTGCGATATCTTAATGTCCATGCACTCCTCCGGAGAATTAGCAGAGTTATTCGAAAAGGCTGGTGTTATAGCTCCGGGCGAGGAGGCGGAATCCACATCGACATCGTCGTCGGCAGCAGAGGCAGATACAGAGAAGAAGAAGGACTAAGCAAAGAGACCGAGTAAAGAGAGAAAGAAGCCCTCCAACAAAGACGCTTCATTAAAAAAGTTGGAATGTGCGGTCCTCCCCAAAGCAAGGCCCTCAACCTTAACGGACTTCATCACCGTTCGAGTTGATAATAACTCCGCTGCTGAGCTTTAATTCCCTTCGTTTCGAACTTGAAAGATATCACCTGATTTAATAACGTTCTTGATGAAGGGATCTAGAGCGGGGACTTAAGATACGGGGGGTTGGAGGGTACGGCTTTGGTTGCTACGTCCGGAGCATAGCTGCTGTGTATATATCACGAAGAAGCTTTATTTTTTTGGCAACTGTATAGGCATTTTATGACAGGCATTCTGGGTATTCTTCCTTTCCCTCTTTTCATTTATGTGTGGATACTGTGATATAAAGTGCCGCTCCTCTGTATAATACTTATTCTGAATGTGCATTGGGTATAATGAATAGTAATTGGCGAAGTTGCACGACTAATTCTAGAAACTAGTATGCAAAACGCTAAACGAGGAAACTGTCGAACCTGCTAAAACGCAAGATACATGCTGCGCTTATGATATGAAAGCGCTAAAAGTGACAGTAACGCCATGCGGATATCGAGAAACGTAAACGTCTATAGACGGCTAAAAACGAAGATAGAAACCGAAACATTCCACCTCAAAAAAAATAGATCTAAACCGATAGCGCCCGCTAATATCACCGAAGACCCTCTATTGATCCACCCATGACGCCCATTCCAGGAACTGAATAACCTCATCGTGGATACCAGAAATTTCGAAAAGGAAAAAAAAGAGAAATCCAACCGCAATCAACCTCTAAGTTCGCCGGGGACATTACGTCCGGTCCTGTAAACAACAGCGTGCCTGCTTAACCCGCCAGTTCTTCGATTCTACCGTAACATAAACAAGTTAGCATTACAAGCGTCAATTGACTAACATCACACAGGCCATAACCTCTCACCTTCTCAACCTTCCTAAAGACCAACTTCCCAGACTTTTCTATGGCCACGGGTACAACTTCATTCTGCTGAACCCCCTTGAACTCGTTGAAGGTCATATACCCCCTCTTCCTTGTTCGGTCTCTAAGATCTTCCTCATCGTCCTCAGCCCTGCACAAGCTGCCGTCTGGATCGAAGACTCTTACCTCGCCCTCGATCTCGGGGAGATCCCGCTTACACGACCGGTGCAAGTGAAGAGCTTTAGGGTTTCGGTTATACCAAGCCTCGTAGCGATCCTTCCATGGTTGACTTGTCCGGACCTTATGGCCCTTAGGAAGATCACCAACCGCGTCTACTTCGAGACCGGGTTCCGGTAGCATCGGGTGTTCAATTTTCGGCCAGGACTCAAAATCAAAATCTGCGGAGCCGGCAGGCGAGGAAGGAGTCGGAGATCCCAGTCGGTCGGCGTTAGAGCCCTCGAGTTCTCTGCATCTCTTCTCAGCCGCCTCTAGGCGTTCGAGTAAGCTACGCTCAGCTTCTTTCCTTTGCTCAATCTCATCCTGGAGTTCTTTGACGGTTGGTGCAGCTTTCCTGTGAATGGTGGCTTGAGCTTTCAGTTCCTCACACTCTACCACCAGGTCCTCCTTATCCTTCGTAAGCTCGGAGATGATCTGATGACATTCCCTTGTCTGCGCCTCGGCGGCCTCCCTCGCCTTCCTTTCGTCATCAAGGTGGCCATTCGATACCTCGAGCAGCAGCATGGTATTTTCAAGTCCGTCTGACCTTGTTCCCCGTCGCTGTATCCTTTCCTCCATCCTCTTGTTCAGCCCTTTCAACACCTCTTTCATCAGCTCCGCCTCTTCTTCCTGCTGCTGCAACCTCTCTTCCATTTCCCTATTAAACTCCCTCAACGCTTCAGTCTCTCTTTCTTGTTCATGGATCCTCTCTCTCGCCACCTTCCTCGTTTCTCTCAACGCCTCAATCTCACGTTGCTGATGTAGTATCTTTTCGCTCGTCACCTTCTTCAACTCCTCTGACACTTCAGCCTCCTTTTGCTGTTTCAGCACCTCCGCCTCCGCTGCCTCCTTCGACTCTTTCGATGCCTCAATATCCAACTCTTGTTGATGTACCTTCTCCTCCGCTTTTTTGTGCAGATCCCTCAGCTTCTCGATCGTCCCATTCATACCATGGGCCTCAGCTTCATATTTCTCAAGCTGCGTCTTCATCACCTCAACCCTATCTTTCAAGTTTCCAACCTCCTTATCCGTATCGTCCGCCGCCTTCCTCATCTCCTTGATTTTAAGAGTAAGAATAACATTCTCATCCGAAACCTTCTTTTTAGTCCTACTCAACTCGGAATAAGAGTACTTGTAATCCTCAACCATCTTCATGGCTTCATCATACCGTCTCCTCACCCCCTCAAGGGATTTGTTAAGCTCCAAGTTGGCCTCCTGAAGCCCGATCTGTATCGCGCTGTCGGTCGGTCGGTGTAGTACCCCTCTACCGGTTGCTACCCCCCATTCAACTTGCGCGCGCAGTTTCTCGACCTGTTCCTCCATTCCTCTGTTACTGGCCTTTGCTATCCGGAGTTTCTCCTCCTTCTCTTCAACCTCCTTCAACGCCCTCTCGAGTTTAGCCGCCTGCCCTTCCGTTTCATTCACAAGCTGCTGGTACAATGCGTTGGTATCCTCGTGTTTTTTCTGCAACATTTCGCACCGCTTCTGTAACTTCACCACCTCCTCCTCCGACTTTTTGTATAGACGAGTAGCATCCACAAGTTTCGTGCCCAGCCCGCGAGGATCTGGAATGGGCCAACGACGCTCGCCGGTCCTACGACGATCACGAGCCCGCCCCATCTCCGGTTGTTGTGGCTGCTGGCCCCGCCACTGCTGCTGCTCAAGAAAGTCCAATTGAGCCCGAAGCCTCTCGATCTCCACCCTGGCCTTCTCAGCGTCACCATGATGCCTCTCAATCTCCACCCTAGCCTTCTCAGCATCACCATGATACCTCTCACTCTCCTCCTTCCACTTCTTCAATCTTCCCTCTTCACCAGCCTGGTGGTCCTCGAGCCGTTGAAGAATACGTTCAGCATTCGCCGATTCCTTTCTAGCTTCACCCTCCAACTTGGCGCATTCCCCTCTCAAAAATTCCAGTTCTTGTTCGGCTTGGACTTTATAATTTTCGCTAGCCTCATCCAGCGCTGCAAGATGTCCCTCGAGCTGCTTAATTCTAGCTTCGAGATCCTCGCGCGGGTCCTTTGCTACCGAGTCGTTATTGTCATCCTGGAAAGGTGCTTGCTCCACGTTGGGTTGCGGCTCTGACACTTCAGGCAGACAAGGAGATTCCTGCCTATCCAAAGTCCCGAAATCGCAGGGCATTCCCGATGGAAAAGCATCTCCACCCGCGGTGGCTTTTGATGGGGTTTCAGGTTCTTGGCTCCGTGGGTATTGAAGGGTGGTTCCGCTCTTTTGAATGATATTTGTCAACCGCGAAAGAGTTGGCTTCGGCAGGGGATCTATTCCATATTTTCGGGTATGGGGTAAGCTCGCCACTAGGGCCGTGGATGCTTCCATCTCAGCTGCGTCAACCGGTTGTGTGATGTTGTTCTCTAACTGCTGGGAACCGCTCCTTGATCCTTGCCTAGGGTCGACAAGCATGATTCCGGCGACCGTGTAACCCCGCGTTCCCCGGCCCACTCCTGCCTCTTCCTCATTTTGCTCTTGCGGCTTATCATTGGACTTCGTGTGTGCTTCGCCTACTGTCTCGTCTGCCATCGGCTCGTCAACCATCGGCTCGTCAACCATCGGCTCGTCAACCATCGGCTCGTCAACCATCGGCTCGTCAACCATCGGCTCGTCAACCATCGGCACATCAACCACTGGCTCGCCAATCACCGGCTCCTCGGCCACCGGCGGCTCATCCATTGGCTCATCAACCGGCTCATCCACGAATCCTTCAGCGCCAATAGACGGCGACCTAACCCTCTGTCTCTTCGCAGGACGCTCCGAGTCAATAACAGGACTACCCTGCCGTTCCCCGGATGCCGGCAAATCCTCAGGCTCCGCCGTCGGGCTCACATGTCTCCTCTTAGTCCTCGTAGTTGTTGTCGTAGCCTCCTTCCCCTTGGTCTGTTCTTCGGGATTCTTATCCAACTCCTCCGGTTGAGGAGAAGGAGAAAAGAGAATAAGAGGAGATTTCGCGCTTCCCCGGCCACGAAATGGTGAACTCTCGATGGCAGGACCGGTACCTCTACTTTCTTCTCCCTCTTCACCCTGTTCTGGGGCCGGTGACGATCGTTCACCCGTCTTTTGGTTCGAGGCTTGCTGCCGTGTCTTCCGAGGAGTTGAAAAGCTCACGTCATCTTTATCCTTCCCTCTCATCACGCCGTCATCGCTTTCACCTTCGACATCGATGGTAATAACCTCTTTGTCCTTCCCTTTATCATTCTCTTTATCCTTGTCTTTATCCTTGTCCTTTTCCTTCTCCGTAGGCTTCTCCGTAGGCTTCTGCTTCGGCACCACAGGCCCAGGTCCAGCAACCGTAATAGAAGGACCGATAGACGTCGACCGCCTATTCTCATCCACCTTCCACTTCTTCCGCTTCAAATTATAAAGTGTGCTAGATTTCATCGAACCCGAGTTTCCAGAAGATCGCCGCCGTCCCGAAGAAGTAGAAGTTGAAGAGATAGTTGAACCGGAAGAAGAAGAAGGTCTTCTCTTATTTGAACTTTGCGGATTCGTCCAAGTACTAACCCCCGCGCTACCAGATGACCTAGTCGTACGCTTCTGTGGTCTGCAGGTAAGACACGTCCAGGTGGTTACGTTGTAATCCCTGTTAATTTATGAGGATATTAATTAGCAGAAGGAAGAAAAGGTGGGAGATTGACGGGGGAGGCCATACATATTCGATAAATCCGCATTGCAACTCTTATGCCATGCTCTCTTACAAACCCGACATTTGACAGGATTGTCGCCCGGTAACCCAGGTGCTCCTTTACAGCCGACGCAGACCTCCTTGTTGGCTGAGGAACGCGTAGTCGGGGCGGTATGAGAGGAAGCTGAGGCAGGAGGAGGAGGAGCAGGAGCAGATTGTGGATTTTGAGCGGTCTTTGAACGAGTCTTGTTTGTTGATATCGGCGTGGATTTCACCGTTTGATTCATCTCTGGGTCTGGCATGCTTGTGGATGGTGGAGGTGAGCTTGTGGGTGGTGGAGGTGGACTTAGAAGCTGATATAGCAAGGAAGCTGGAGGTTAGCACGATGATATGAGAAGATGGATGGAAGGGAAGAGCTTACCGGATCCTGAGTTTTCTGTGTATCGATCGAATCTTTGGCAACGGATGTATCCAATGTAGGGGTGCTTAGATGACACGCGTCCTGGTCGGTAGACGAAAGAGCTGGAGATGATGAAAGAAGATGTTGCTGGGTTGGTTGTTGGGTATCCTCAGTTGGCCTAGCTAGCGTCTCAGCGGCCGTGTCACGCTCCACAGGGTGTTCTGGTGCTCCAGAGGTCTCCTCGGCTCTACATGAAACCCATAGGTGAGTAATGTTAGATATGTGTGCAGAACATCACAAGATCATGGACTGGTATCCATCTAATTGGTTAGAGTAATCGTACCTGATTGGCTCTGCAGCTTCCACGGAAATACTCGTCGGTTTGGTCGTGGAAGTACCTTCGGTGCAGGGTGGTGAGGAGGAGCGTACGCATTCATCAACGGTTCCCGAGAGTTCGGCATCCGGGATTTCGACGTCTGGTTTATCCGTTTGGAGTACAAGGTCAGCGGCTGGTTTCACGGGGCAAGCTGGGAGCGCCGTGGTAGGTAAGGAACATGGAATTCCACCATCCTCAGCGTCCCCAGTCGTTGCCTCTGTGTCCAACGGTGCCGAAGATGCATTTGCACTATCCAACGGTGGCCCATCTACGGTCGTCATCTCCACGACAGTAGCCTCCGTACCCGTCATGACTGTTTCCACCACAGCCGTCTCCACGACGGTGGTCTCCACAGTAGTCTGGTTACGAGACTGAGTCTCCACTACCGTCGTCTCCGTAGTTTCCCTCACCGTAGTTTCTTCCACCGTAGTCGTTTCCACCCCGGTCATCGCATCCCCACCCCCCTCTCCAATAGCCGTCGCCCCATTCTCCCCCGCGGTCTTCCCCTTATCATCATCACCCTGCATCCCTGACACGATAGAATGCTTAATCACCATCACCCTATACTCCGCAACAGATACAGAGTACCCGCATCCAACGTCGTTCTGTCCCGGGAAACACCCAAAAGTTGTGACTCCATCCACTTTTCGTACCCCATAGCTGGCAATATGAGGTTTAACCCCGTTCTGACCTGGACACCGAACCAGACGGCCTTTCTTGCAGTATCCTTCGGCTTCCACCTATTAAAACAACCACCAAAAGAAAAGATATGTTTAGCAGATATTCCAGACGTATAGGTAATTCAATTTTATAAAAAAGAAGGTATCCTACCTCAGCAGCCGGCGGCGATGGCTGATGTACCGCCTCGCTACTATCATCCCAAAGCTGAGTACTACTCACACTCCGACGAATACCACCCTGCCGGGACAGCCCAACCCTCACCCGCACCCTCTCCCGCGGAATAGGACGCGGCAAAGCACTAGGCCACCCCGCGCCACCACCCAGCTCTTGCGGTTGCTGCGGAGACTCCTGTTGGCCCACTGACGGCGTCGACGATGACGACGACGACGATGAGGAAGAAGAGGAGGAAGAAGAAATAGCGGCAGAAGGGGTAGAAGAAGCCGCCTTCTCCCGACTAGAAACCGTCGAATCCGCAGCCGTATCCGGTAGCTCGTGACTCCGGGCTATAGAAACCCCCCGCTGACCTGATAATGCATAGCTACCCCACGATAACGTATAAACCGGCCGTCCAGCTTCACCGGGTACGGGTACGGACATAAAGTGAACTGGTACCTCTGAGCCAGCGAGTTCAGCCGTCCCCTCCGTCGGCGGACGATAAGCAGGAGGCGGGGTAGCAGTGTCCCTGGTCAAGTCGAATACATCCACAGACCGCACCAGTAGCGGCTGGGGTGGATCCGGCTTTGAGACTACCGCAGGCCTGTGGAACAATCAGTTATATATTTATCCCTAAAATTTGTAGATACTTAGATAGGAGCAACTTACCGTCTAGCCTCGCTCGCCACCGGTGCCACCAGTGCCCTTGCAATTGTTTGAACCTATCCATCCGACGAACAATACCATATGTCAGCCAAATACCCCCACAACCTCCAATTCCAACCAAGAAAAAAGAATCATAAAATATATCCAACTCCAAATCAGATCTTTTCAGTTTATATTTCTTTTAATCGTCAATGTAGCCCCAAACGCCGCATCCCCTCACACCCCACATCCAAGAGCCCCAAATGAACACCCCCTCCTTCCCCTCCCCCAAAACCACTTCCCTTATAGATATCCCCAAAAAGGACATACCAACGCCATTCAGCAGTCCAGATGTATACAGCCACCGCAGCCAACTTGTAAAATAGTAAATATAACCCACTGCCATTGGTCCCCGATTCCACGATGGAAAAATCCGTTTCCGCGGGTATACCGCCATAAAGACAGCATAGCGCCAGAAAGGTATTCCAAGGAAGAAGACGCCATA
Organism: Arthrobotrys sphaeroides; assembly: GCA_036971245.1. Classification (NCBI taxonomy): domain Eukaryota; kingdom Fungi; phylum Ascomycota; class Orbiliomycetes; order Orbiliales; family Orbiliaceae; genus Arthrobotrys; species Arthrobotrys sphaeroides. The sequence goes on along the minus strand of JAJTTW010000013.1, from coordinate 863,685 downwards.
CCTGGGTCTCACCCGATAAAAAAGGTGAAAGCTATCGGCAAGAATCTTCGAGGTCCATAAAAATAACGGTGGAATGAAATCTTTCCCAACCAAGAACCTGTATTGATATCACCCCTGCCGGTTGAAACTGCGGTTTTGCCATTCCACCAAAGAACAACCAAAGACTGGGGAGGGTAAAGAGTAAAAGTTCCAGAGAGGAAGATCCAAAGGAGACAAATGAATGCTTGACGGGATGATAAAAGGACAGCAAGCAGAAGCTGTATTCGGACCTTTTACCAAAAGCAAAAGCTTCATCATGCATGGAAAAGTTGGGATATAAGGCCTAAAGAGGGCCTGTGCACGTTTCTCGTAACAGCAGTATGTAGGTACCCGGGACCAAAAACCCGGGACACCAACCAACGTGCTACAAAAAATAGAACGAAGTCTGTGCTGAGAAGCACAAAGCAGGGAATGGGATCTTCACTTACATTAGACGGTCGTGAATCCACCTCGTCGTCATCGTCTATAACGATCGGGTTGCTGACATTGGTTCCTTCGGTTTGCCTCTGTGGTCTCGCGACCATTTGCTTGTCCAGGGCCAGATCATTCGATATCCAAACAGTAGAAACCATCTCGGCACCTCGCAGTAAACAAGCACAATAAAACCAAAGTATAAAAAATTGTATATAAATAAAATAAATATATCGCTTTCTTTGAAAGATGAAAAAAAAAAAAAAAGATGCCCCTGAAAAATTAAAAACTAGCCTCACGAGACGGAAGCCTCGGCGACCGAATATCTGCGGAGTCTCTCGATATTGGTACTGACACCGTATCGTTTCCTTCGCATCGTATACTTCAACCTCCCTGCAATTTTCAGGCGAGTGTCCTTAAGTCCGGGTGGACTGATCAATTGCTTCTGCTGCGGAATATCCACCGTTATAACACGGTGGACTTGAGAGAAAAAATCCGCGACCTCACAGCACCGGCAGCAGCCGCTCACTATACCTCCTCGTTTGGTGTCGCCAAACGCGGGCCGTATGCTTGCCAGATCTGACTGCGTGTCTCAGCGGTGGGAGAATTTTAAAAAGGGCACCCGAGGAAAAACGGATGAATGACCAGTGGTCGCACTCGGAGCTGGAAGGCGACTCGGTGTGTCTTTTGTAGACGAACGATCAAGAACCCCGAACTCGTACGTTCACATCGGTGGAATAAGTAGACGGTGAGAACTCGAGAGGGGAGAGAATATAATGTAAACAGGGAAAGAAGAAGAGGTAGTCATTCCGGGCGTATGATGAGAAATTGAACCGAACTGAACTGTTTTCTCGCGTAACAACAATGAAACATGTTGGTGGCTTGCAGCGGTGGGATCCCCCTTGTCCCTCGAACCGAATTGGGTCCGCCGCACAGCTGGCCAGGCCCGCGTGATTGGGCTGCCCAGTCGTCGTGTACGACCTGATTGCGTGCAGGGAGGGACAAGAGCCTCGGTTTGGGAAGGGGGGGTTCGAAAGGTTTCCGGAGGGGTCGAACATCCAACATTGCTGCCGTCGAGAGGCACAGCAGGGTCCAATCGGAGACCGTTTCCACCCGTCCTTTCGTCCTTTCCCATGGCGATATAGGATTCCAAGGCATTGAGCTCTGTTACCGGACCCGCAATCGTGCAGGTGGTACCACCATGGATGCATACCAGTCGACCTTTACCAGGTTCACAGGATATTCCAGACAGGACGTATCAATGCGAGAGAAGAAGATTGCTTTTTGAGGAAACAAAAAAAAAAAAAAACTTTAATATAGATTCCAACATCGATCAACGCGGTTTGCTATAACAAACCATCTGGTTCACGGGATAACATGCAACATGGTGTCCGGTGACATGCGACAGTTTCCCAAGTCGGAACGGCCGGGATAATAAAACGGTGGCACAGATCAGAGACAGTCTCGTAATAGTATAGTAGCGGAGATTATTATTAATTCTCGTTATCAATTCAGTATCAATCCCTTTATACAACCCCTCTTCCATCCCGCATTACGCAACCCTCCATCACTCCCCAAGGCAGAGAGCGTCAAAAAGAAACGGTATGTCTTAAAATACAACATAGCAAATCCGAATACAAGGACCCCTGGTAGAAAGAACAAAGAGCAATCAAGAAAGAGGTACCCGGTACCACTCCCTCATTCACCCCTCCACTGAGACCCTCTCAATCAGAAAGACTCAACAGTCCTAACCCCCCACCAATTCAAGATAACAGCAAGTCCAACAGTATCCAATAACGAACTCGCAGTTCCAGCAACAACCTCAGCAACATCAATAGCCTTAGCACCCGGCTCTCCGAACCCGATAAGGCCCCCAATGGTGGCACCCAAAGAAGTAGTGAAGAAGACCAAGGTCCCCAGGTAAGCCGCACCCTTGTAGCTGAGGGTGCCCGTGGTGGTGAGCAGGGCTGCCATGGCATAAGTTTGTACACCCGAGCCGATCAGGGTGGTGCCGAAGAGGACGGCGCCTTGTTTAGCTTCCTGTTGGTGTACCGTTGATTACGCGTTAGGATGCGTATCCTTCAGACGTCGTCATTGAAGTATGGGGTGATGACTAACCTTGCTATGGAGGAAGTTCTGGCTGGCATTGGCCTTTCTGGCGCGTTCGTACCTGTCTATGAGATCGTTAGAAGAACCACCTGGAAGCATCCGAAGGACATCGTGATATGTATACGTACCACCGAAGAGGGGAGCAAGGACAGCAGTGTGACCGAGCTGGGTGAAGGCGGTGCCGACTAGATACCCACGTCAGTAACCCATCCAAAGAAGCCAGAGTAAACGAACTACATACGAGCAATAGCGCTTGGCTTAACAGGAGGCAAGTAGTGAAGAGACATGATGACAGGTATCTTCTCGTTTCTCGTCGATTGATTAACTTAACTGATTGATCGTAATTGACGAAAGAGCAATGATGTTGGTTGTTCGTCCAAAAAGCAGATAGAATAATAACTTGAAAGCTTAAGATATAGAAAAGAGGACAGACCCAAGAGCCGGGAAGTAACGCCCTCTTATACCAGCGCAGCAAAACTCTACACGCACCGGCTATACACGCCTTTAATCCCAACTCACTCAACAATTACACCATTCCATCAACCGAATTCTGTTCTCATAATGACGTCCCATCACGAGGGGCAACGGGGGGCGTCGCAGCCACAGCTCCGTAGTACCCTACAGCCAGGTAGTTACCCCGGACCTCACCCTTCGAATCGACCCTAACAAAGCCAATCGGACCATCCCATCGACCTTCCAACAGCGTCAATCGTGGCGCCCATATAACCATCCCGCCGCCCAGCTGCCTGTTCCGCTTTTTTCTGTTTTCCATTCCACCAAAATTTCGCTGCATGCGGTTCTGACGTCACCGACAGCTTCGCCCGCATACAACCAACCCACGGTTCACGTTCCCGCCAAGACTCTACAAAAAAGGTTAAAGAAAAACTTAGGCAAAAGAAACCGACGTTGATGAGGTAAAACGGTACGGTAAATCCTGCCTTGTTTAGCATTTTATATCTCATCTTAAGCATACTTGGCTATAACCGCTATGCAAGATTAGGTATATGCGAGGTACAAGGAAGACTCTAGAAATAAAAAACAATCATCTAGTATACGTAGACTTCAACCTGCTTGTAAGAAAAACCAATACATGCATGCCATCCGTCGTTCTCATATGATCATGCCCAGGACTTTTCGGTTTCGAACGCCATGCAATGAAACAGGAAACAAGAAATGATAATGATAAGAATAAGAGGAGTAAAAAATCAAGCAAGCTGGGACGTGGAAATGGCTCTTCTTCATGTTAACGGGGGATAAGATTTATCACGACTCTTCACTTCTCGATCGTGATAAACCACTAGTATATTAATTCATAAGACATTCAAAGGGGCAGGGTTGTACATGAGGGGTATCATTACAATGCATGAAGGATAATATAGCTGTTTAAGGCGCATAATAGCACGCCTTAAAGGAAAACATGTGTAAGGATGATGTTGTTCTCGATTACTCGAGGGTATCGATGACAGTACCGTACTGCTCTTCAACGAGCTTGTACAGGTTCTGTGGCGTATACCCGCCGCTAGAAAGCATAAACAGTCAGCAATCATCTCCTCCAAAGAGTACTCCACAGAATATCCAACTTACACATTGGTAATGTAATGGTCTACCAACTCCCCGGGGACGAAGTCCATCGTAGGATTGAAGATCTCAGCGCCGCCAACCATCTCACCATCCTCCCATCCAACAATAGTACTGCTGTCACCCGTCTCAAGCATCGAGTCCGGATCAAAGGGATATCGTGGCGACAATTTGTAGACACCGCTAACAACAACGACCGGAATAGAGTGTTCCTGCGCACATCGTGCTACAGTCTTTGCGCCGGCACCCGTAATCATTGATCCGTTCCTCAAGATTACGTGGCTTCCCATCAGAACCTTGTTGACTCGCGACATAACCGCCGGGACGGCCGAGTCCGGGATTAAAATCGTTTCAACGCCGATGCTTGTCAAAGTAGCCTTCATTTCCGCCGCGGTGACGGGTTCATCCTTAGCGGATCCACCCTTACCGAAATATTTCGCAAAACCAGGTGTAGACGTCTTCGACGGAGCTTTGAGGACCTCATGTGTATCCCTATGATCGTTCGGGAACGACTCCACCATAACAACCGTGAACTTTCGCTTGACGGCAGCCCTCATGAGAAAAGCTTGCACCGTAACGGACGACCCGATAACCATAACGATTTCATTAGAATGAATGTGTGTCTCGCTGTGCGCCGCAACTTGCTCGTCAACCATCTCCAACTCATCCATCAACTCTCTGATACCCTCAATAACATCTCCACGGATATCCTTATCCTCAAACGGCTCCTTCGATTCCGGCTTCAGTCCCGGAGAATCATTAGGCAACGGGGCTGAATTCATCAGAAGCGAAAATAAAGCGTGTTGGAGGTTATTCTCGCCAAAGTTCGGATTAGGAAGCGCAACGGACCCTTGACGAGTCAAATTCCTGAGATTGGGAGGAATATACGCCTTCGATTTTCTTCGCGACATCGCATCGATATCCTCTTCGCCTCCATCCCTTGAAAACGGACGGCCCGAATGCGGCGTTGCAGTCCCCGAAGCAGGGTTACTCCCAAAATCGGCGCTCTCATCGCCAACGCTACTGGCTCTGGAGAGTCTACCTCCAAGAGTAAGGTCCGCGAAACCGGGGAGAACGTTGCTTTCGTGGCATTCCTCGCGGACAACACCCAGGACTCGTCGGACGATATTCCCGATGACCAGCTCCTGTGGTTGAGCTGCGACCAGGTGTCTTCCTAAATCTCTGACGTCTCTTATGAGGCCTTGTGATTCGCTGAGTTTGGTGTGTCGGTTTTGGGATACAAAGCGGAGGAGAAGCTTTGCGACGGCTTTGGCAACGTGGCGGCTGGATTTGATCTGTCGTCGCTTGAGGAGTCTGATATATGCAATGGTCAGCTTGTTGTTGGGTAGAAGAGGAGGATAGAGATAGAGTTGGTCGTTTTACCCTGTAAGGATCTCTGTGGCATCGTCTGCTTTAACGGTATTGACGGTTTTGAGGAATTTGGCCAGTGCCGGCGGGTTCTCGTCGGCGACGACCATGTTGTAGGAAGGAGGGGTGGTGAAGGTGGGGTTATCTTGCAGCTCGCAGCGGGGTATCCGTATCAGTCGCTCGGAGCCAATTGGATGCGGATACTTATTGACAGTTGGTTAGAGACGTCAGGTAAGAGGTTACTGAAGCTGTCAGGGCGGTGAATCGATGGTTGGAAGGTTGGTGATGCGGTGAGAAGGGTGAGAGAATGAAGGTGACGGATGCGTTTGAGGTTCTTTATGGGTGAGTCTTTGTTTGTTTGACGTTCGGCGACAAGAATTTGGATTTTGTGTGTGCCGCAGAGATGCGCCGGCGCAGTTTGCCGCATAGACGCAACACATAAAATAACACATCACCTCGGTGCAACTCCACGCTCTCAAATTTGCAAACGTGTGCCGCCTGGCAGTCAGTCGTACATATACGTTCTCATGCGAGAACACGTAGAGGAGTACCGAACCACCTCAGGCCATGAGGAAGTCTGGTGGCATACTTTCAGGCCGGTCGTTCCTGCGGGTTGTCATCCATACCTGTTGCCAAGAGAATCTACCTGCAGGCTACATTTGGACTCGAAGCGAATCAGGCTACATAAAATCGTGGATGATAAGCCATTACATACAAATGCGCAATATACGCATCTGTATGCGTCTATCTGGTCCCGGCGGTACCTCCCGGTATTAATGCGGGGTAGTACTCTAATATAATCAAGCCGATGGCTCAATCGTAGATATACCAAGTCTTAACAACCTGTCGCAACAATGGCAACCACTTCAATCGACAGAATCCAAGAACAAATCCGTCAACTACTTCTCACCCAGCAAAGGGAATCCTCTCCTCCCGCTTCCCCCCAGCAAAATGATATACCATCCCACAATCAACCGACGCAGGACACGTCGTCAAGTGCCGTCGAGGTACCAGCAAACCCAACAAAAAAGAAGAGGAAGACTGTCCAGCAGAAAAATGCACCCAAAGTCACAGATACCGGTGGCGTATACTTAGACCTAACAGAGTACGCACACCAATCCATAAATTTTAAACCTCAAAAACATCCATACAGCCACTTATACTATTAAATACTAAACTACACCAGCGACTACTGGTTCTCAAACCCCACCGATGAATCCGAAGAAATCCTCCAACCATCCTCAGAACGACCAGGTAGAAGAGAAAGAGCCTACTGCACATCCTGCAGTCGCTACATCAGACGTCAAGGACACAAAGAACGATGTAAATGGTGGTTGCAAATCAGAGACAGACTAGATCCTCCAGGGTACAGATTCGGCGGCTGGCTTCCTCCCAACCCGAATTCGAAGAGAAGGAAGTAGTGGTATTCTACGCACGTATCGATATATCATTGTGGTCGGCTAGTACATATGAGTATACCTTTTAATTCTACCCATGATATGGCCATATGATCGAATATATATGTGCGTAGTCTTCGCAGAAGCACATCCATAAATTTAAGATCACAACCTTACATCACCGCAACCACGGGAACCACAAAGTATTCATCCACGATCATATTACTATTACCGATATAATAACAAAGACGCCTTTCTTCATGCTTATTATAATGTAATGAGTATCAAAAACACCGAAACGGAAAAAAAAAAAAAACAAGCATAATGTCAATGTTAACATTCCCAGCACCTACAACCTATAAAAATGATAAGGGCCTACGGGGTTAACGGTTACGAGAAAATGTAATGCAAAAAAAGCACACCCCTCCAACTCAAAGCCAATCATCGTCATCATCATCCCCACCAGCAGGCGGCGAATGCCTCATCAATTCAATAACGTTCCTACTCCTAGACGCATCCAACGCCGCTGGATTAAAAACCGGTACAAGCGGTGTAGACTTGAGGGATTTCGATTGTGACAATTCAATCCCACTGAGCGATGACCGCGTGGGCCTGCCTGGTTTCTTCTTCGGTGTAGAAGTCATAGCCGATGTTGCCTTTGTACTAGCCACAGCAGATGGTACCGGTGACGCGGTCCCATTTGCGGAGACGGTGGAGGTAGATAAACCTCTCTTCGGTCGACCGCGGGTCTTAGCGGCGCTATCGCCTGTGACCGGCTTGTTTGGAGTTGCAGCAGCATCTCGTCTGGCGCGTTTCGCAGGCGGTGAGGCAGCCGGGGCTAAATTAGTACCAGAAGGAGCAATAGCATGAGGGTTAGAATCCCGCCGAGGACGTCCGCGCTTAGCGCTGCTCACGGCGGGCGCAGCGCGATTGTTAATAGGCGTGAACCCATTATCAGATACCGCGGGTTTAGACGCTCGAGGCGCAATGTAGTCGCCATCCGCCTTCTTTGGACGGGCTGGACGGCCCCTCTTGGAGAGCGGTTTGGAAGGCCGCGGACCAGGCTTGCGACCAGTAGCAGTTGGTGTCTTTGGAGGAACGTTCCGCGGTGCAGGCGGAAGACGAATATCCCCCACAACCGGCGACATAGAACCTTCATCCTCAGACTCCGCTCTTGGTGATCTCCTTGGCCCAATAGCAACCTGGAATGGGGGTTCGTCGTCTTCGTCGTCTTCGCTTTCCGCACGACTCTGGGCCTCCGAGCTATAAACCGATAGCGGAGGAGGACTCCGGCCTTCTGCCGCTGCGAGCGCCATACGCTTCGCGTCGCGCAGGGCCTTATCGACCTCCGCTTGGTTATATAGCGATGACCTAGTCTCGTTTCTTGCGTCATCCTTCTTCGACGCCGTAGTGCTTTGAGCAGCCGGCGTACGATGAGTAGGAGAACCCGCACCAACGACATCATCCTCGTCATCCTCGTCATCGTCAGCTGTAGGTGAACTTGCTCCCTTCTTGGATAAGGAATTACGCGGTGGACGCGATGATTTATTCAAAGGCGTTCGCCGAGTAGTCTCAAATGTGAGCCCGTCAACTAGCTCTCCAGTTCGAGTACTTCTCCTAGATTTTTTCGGCATAACCTCTTGTTCCTCGTCGCTCAATACCTCATTGAGCCGCCGGCCGTCCACTTCGTCTTCCGATACTCCAGCGTAAATCTTACGAGACCCTGGTGGCCGTCCTCCTTTCCTCTTAGAAGAGGGCGAACCCGCCGTCCCATCCACACGCCGTCGTTTCGGGTCCGGCGCCAAATCGGTCCCAACTTCGTCGAGGCCAAACCTTGCGGCAAGCTTCTTAGCCTTCTCCTCCTTCTCCCTAGCGATTCGAGCTTCGTGCCGTCTCCAAGCATCGGGCGATATCCTCAACGTAACAACGAGCGTCCCCTTTCTTCTTTTACCCTTTTTAGTTCTATCCAGAACCCATTCCGCAACCGTTCCCTTTTCCACTTGCTCGTATTCAAGATCGCCCTGCACTCTCTCTCGTCGTTCCTTCTTAGTCATGCTAACCCGTTTAACCTTACCCTTCGCCTTGCCTCCCTCTGGCGCTAACGACGGATCGATATTCGGCTGATAATGGTGAAATGCTGCCGTCAAGCCGTACGGTTCGCCGGGGGCGTCTTGCTCATCCTCGGACCCAAAGGTTTCAGTCGGATGAAGCACTGGCCCACCATAATGGTACGGATCCTGATAAGGATTACCCCATTCATTCAGCCCTTCCTCCTGCTGTTGAGAATGTCGCAAACCCGCAGCCGCAAGAAAAGCTAGAGGATCCTTCTCTAATGTTGAGAGCCCCGGTGTCGGAGCATCCTGAGGATGTCTTTCCCACGGTTGGTATTCATACGGCCCACTACTCTGGGGCCTGTGGCCGTGTGCATTCAATGAACCGTCGATGAGCGCAGGGTTAATGTCAGATTCATGGACTATAAACGAACAATGTTAGAACACTATCACAAAGCGAATGGATGAACAACCAACGTACCGGTCGATCGCTGCGCGGCCTCAACACCATCGCTATTTAAGGGAGTCACTCCGGACGGTTCCGTCCTGTGATACCTCCTAGGGGAGATCGGAATATCCGGAGGATTCTCAAACTGCTTGAGATAATCACCATTTTGCTCTCTGTTAGAGGAACCGAAGGGATCGAGGTACCCAGGCATCCCAAGGGCGGGATCAATGGGAATCGATGCGACATCTAGCCCCGCCGCCCCGAGGTGTGCTTTATACCCAGCAGGCGCGGTAACAACATTACGATCGTTGAACTCAGCAGGGAACGAGTGATCCTCCGCTTGACCCGCCGTGTCTGGCTCCGTAACATCCGTAGCCCCGAAAGTAGGGCCCCATTTCGAGATAGCATCACCATTCTCGGCTTGATCCCCTTCCTGCGAAGAAGGTTTACCACCACTCACACCGTTCTGCAACCACCCAACATTCCCCTTACTAAAATCCACCAAACTCTCAATACTCCGAACATCAGCAACATGCTTCGTCGTCGCGCCTAAAATAGTGCCTTTGGGCGTGTACGGCTGATAGTTTGGTTTCTTACGACATCTTCCGCAGGCGCAGAAGCCCAAACATACAGGACACTTCCAATGGTGTTTCGCCAGACAATCGTCAAAGGGATCCATATCGTACGCTCGCCACAGATTTCCGAAACAATAGGCTTTACTGCAGTCTTTCGTCGTGCACAGCATTGCCTTCCAGTTCGGATGTCGATAACCGCACGTGTGACAGGCGAGTAACTTCCCCTCTCTCTTCTTCTTAGCGATCTCCTTTTCATCATCGAGGTCATCGATCGTATTCGGGTCAAGGTACGGCCTCGCTCGAAGCGCCTCTTGACAAACCCTTGCCAACCCTTTCCGTTCTTTGCTCATCTTCGCAAGAGCATCAGGGAACCGTGGAGGTTCGCCCACCCTTTCAGGTGTTTCCTCCTTCTCCTTGAGGATCTTGACAACCGTTTCCCGAAACTTCTCATGATTCGTGAGGAGATCGACCCACGGATGCTGCTCCACCCACGAGAGCCCACTGACGCAGAAACAGCTCCTCCCTCTGGCGTAACACTCCATGCAAATATCGTATGGATCATCCTCAATCCCTTGCATAGATGGAGGACATCGCTTGCACGACAAAAACCGATTAAAGATATTGCCTCGGCAGAACGAGCAAGTGATATTATACTCGTTCGGGATCAAATCAACCTTAGTTTCCTTCGGCAAAAGCGGCGAGAAGCACTCATCTATCAGTATGCTCGTGAAAAGGTTATACAGCCTGATGAAATCATCTCTGATCGTGTGCGGCAGAAGCTTCATCTCCGCTTCATCATTCTTTGTCAAAGCCTTTGTATAGTTCCTGAGAGTATCATATACGATTGCCTTGGTCTTGTACTGCTCGTCCCTGCAGACTAGGCGTATTTTGGGTAACGCTTCTCGTAGGGAGTGTTCCAAGGTATCAACGGTTACCCGATTCCAAGCAGCCTTAATCGTAGTCGTGCCCCTGTTCCAGACCTGATGGGGAGCCAACGGAGGAACAAGCACGTAGTCTCCCACTTTCTGCTCCAAGACGAAGACCGTAAACGGCGCAGCTCGTAGGTCCTCCAAGCTCGCAAAATGCGCCTCGATAGAAAGATCGTGACCTAGCGTACCCGTCCAATACTCCGCAACCGCATCCCTGTCCGCCATCTGTGTCATGAACCAGAGACTGCTTCCCTTTTCACTGTTTGGACCTTCCTGCGAGGCCGCAATCATGATGTTTTGCCCGAGCGTAGCACACATTTCCATATGCGCAGGCGTGTAAGTCCCCTCATGACCAACGTAGCACATCATATTCTCGGCTCGAGCGTCTTTCGGTAGGGAGAACATAAGATCGGCGTGGGGAGAGAGGTAGAAGGTAAATTCCGGGATGATATTTGCGAGGCTAGATCTCCACACCGGTGGACAGTCGAGATCTTTTCCGTAAAGCCTCTGCTGGCGACCATTGTAATTGCTCGGTGTAAATTTTGAAGTAAGCTTCGCCATGTTGTTCAGGTAGTGACCCAAGGTCATCGGAATGTCGGCCTTGTTCGGTATATCCCTAACGCTGATCTCTATTCAACGGTTAGAAATGGCTTCACTTCGACCAAAGATCTGTCAAGTCGAACACATACGATCACCACCATGATTCGACTTCAGCCAATCCAGCGCAAATATCCACTTCGGCCAATCACTCCTGAGGTGCCAGTTTTCAATAACAATCGGTATCCCTCTAAGAACCACATGTTCATGAATCATAGCCTGCAGCGAATCGATATTCGATGGGTTTATACGACGGGCATCGATCCTCTGAACGGATTTGAAATTCGGTGTGCTGGAAACCAGGAGAGGTATGTTGATGGTCGGGCTTATCGGCACAAAGGGTGCCGCCTCCTGTCGAGGTGCCATGATATGTCCCTCAGCTCCAGTCAGCGGCGTATGGGGATGCCGTGAGGTTGGTCACAAGGGTAAAGCGTGATTCCAGATGTCTATTGGCGAACAATCGCGAGGTACACGGCAATCATCACCTGGGAACAGCTAGAAGATTCTTGGCCCCAGGCGAAAAAAAGTCGGTTATTCGAACTTCCTCTTATCGTATGGTGAGGTTTTCCAATGACAGGTATCTATGGTATTCGATTGGTTACGGTGGTGGAATGATGGAGGATGAGGGTATGGTCATTTTGAGGATGGAGACGAGAAATGGAAGTTGGTTTTGGCGAAACCCGCGTCGCTCCAACTTTCCAGCAGGGTTTCTGCCGCAACAACACCAAAAAGCAACCAACAGCAACATCACCAGTTTGAGGCCGGTTCATGCGGCGGCAGCGTCAGGTCTGCGTGAGACCGTGCATAGATCCGTAGAGAATGAGGACGTTACCTCTGAGGCCGCTTCTGCTGCCCACCTGCGCAGTACGACAATTGTCCCGTCGACATGTCTCTACGAGCCTTGCGCCGATAGTACGAGGTAGTAGGAACACCGGTTCCTCCCTTATCCCAATATCAAATTCCACACGCTGGAATAAAAAGCTATCTACAGCAAGAGTAGAAGATATCCGTCTGGTCGATAGCGCTACCACGGCCGCAGTTCTCGGCGACGAGACTCCTGCGCCTTACAAACCGCCTACGACCGGTATTCTGTCCTACCTCCCTTCAAAGGTAGTACCGTACGCCGAGCTCATCCGCCTAGACAAACCCACTGGAGGTCTATACCTTTTCTACCCATGTCTCTGGTCTACTCTGATGGCTGCCAACATGGTAACACCGATTGCGCCACCAATCGCCGCGGCTTCCACGGTCTTCTTATTCGCATCCGGTGCCTTCGTGATGCGGAGCGCAGGGTGCACAATAAACGACTTCTGGGACAGAAAATTCGACAAGCACGTTTCAAGAACACGGCACAGGCCCATAGCCCGTGGCGCTGTATCCCCCACCCAAGCATTCTGGTTCGCGGGGGCCCAGTGCATGGTTGGATTCGGCGTCCTCCTCCAATTCCCACTTGAAGCCATTCTCTGCGGCATTCCGAGTATCTTCTTGGTTCTCACTTATCCTCTGGCAAAGAGGGTTACGCATTACCCACAATTCGTCTTGGGGCTGGCGTTTAGCTGGGGCGCTCTACTCGGGTTCCCTGCTATGGGGTTATCACTACTCGACGGATCCATGGCATTAGCCGCCGCCGGGTGTCTATACGGCTCCAATATCTTCTGGACCGTTCTCTACGACATAATATACGCCCACCAGGACCTACGAGACGACGTCAAGGCCGGGGTTAAGGGTATCGTAGTACGACACCCAGAGATTACAAAACCAATCATGACAGCGTTGAACGTTCTTCAGGTTGGACTACTCGGCGCAGCCGGATACTTCGCCGGACTGGGACCTATATACTACGCGTGGAGCGTACTCGGCGCCGGGGCGGCTAACGGCTGGATGATCTGGAGAGCCAACTTGAAAGATGAGAAGGAATGTTGGGAGTGGTTCAAGTGGAACAGCTGGATGGTTGGCGGTGTTATGGTGGGAGGTGGGCTGACGGCCGAATATCTCCTTGATTATTATCAAAGGGATAAAAGTTTATCCGAAGAATCTTTGACTGAGAAGGATGCCGTGGTTGTAACTATTTGATACCATAAACTTGTACATACCCCCTCATCACCGAATGCATTATACCCTCGCGCACAATATGTACATACCCCCAAAACCCCTAATCCAACCTCCATATGAATATAATCACAATGAAACACCCGATCACCATCACCGTTTCACACCATCCCCACCCTCCTCCTCCAACTTCAACCCCATCTCCTCAACCACCCACCCAACAACCTCACTCCACTCCGTCATAGCCCCACTCCCACTATCCCCACAAGCCAACACCTTCTCCACCGGCCTCAGCACCCTAAACCACTTCCACTCCCTCTCCAACACTCCAATCTGCGCCTTGGACACCGGATGCTCCCACATCAACGTATTCATCGCGGGAGCCACAGCGATAGGTTTATTGGTATCCCAGGCTCTAATAACTGATAGTAAAAGGTTATCACTGAACCCGCCGACGATTTTTGCAAGGCTGTTGGCGGATAGGGGGGCGATTAGGAGGATATCCGCCCACCGTCTGAGTTCGATGTGGAGGATTGGATCTCCGATTTTGGACCATATTGATGTTTCTTGAACCTCTTCTGGGGTAGTAGTAGTAGTTTGCTCGACAGTACCACCCGAGGTTGAAGATACATTCGTAGGCCACTCATGATGATCTAAATGTATCCCATCCACATTTGGAATATTTAGAAGTTCTGTAAGAGGCGGGAGGAATAGTAATGATGAAGTGGTGAACACGAGACGGATTGAGATGTTTGAATACTTTGATAGGGCGGAGAGGATTAGGGGAATCTTTATGGTGGCTACGGAACCGGTTGCTGCGAGGAGGATGTGGGTTTTGCCGTCTGAGGCGTGGGAGGAGGCGGTGAAGGCGGTTTTGGGGGTTGGGATGTCGGAGGGGGAGGCGTGGGGGGGCATTTTTGGTGGGATATAATAAAGACACTGGTATATACGCCCACTGTCGGATCTTAGAAAGTTGTATACCTAGTAGGTGATGCCTTGAGAGGGTTGTGAAGGTGCTGGCTGTATTTATATGTCGAAGCCCGAATCGTATATGATATTAGTAATGCCCGAACCTTCGACGCCCGCTGAATCAGCTTGTATATTCGATATATTCGGCCCGATGCAAAACGAGAATTATCCCGCAGGATCAATAAACCAATCCCAAGTGATTCCAAAGAACTAATCCCAACCCCAACCACAATCAATAGAGTCCAGCGAAGTCCGTTCTCCCGTCCCGACGTTGTAATTTACACGTCCTCTGCGTTGCCATCTCAGTCAACCAACCAATCCACATCCTCTGATTCCAAACCTCAACTCCGACCTCTCCCCAAACCCACCACCACCACAACCTCAGGACACCAACCCACAATGTCCATCCCACCAGGCGGGCCCAGAGCCCTCGCCACCGTACGTCCCCCCCTCCCCCTTCCTCAACCCAAAGTCCAATACTAACCAACCGCAGAAATACACCAAACCCTCCCACGGAATCTGGGAACTCCTCCGCCGCTTCCTCGCCGTCGACCCAAACCGGTCCACCGGCGTCCCCTACGTCGCTCAATTCCGAAACCCCCTCCCAGGCACCCTCCCACAACCAACCTACCACGACCCAGTAACCATCCCCTCCGGCGACATCGCTCAAAACCCCTACTGGCAACGCGATAACCGTCGTTCCTACCCAAAACTCTCCGTCGTCACGCAGAACGATCAAGCCGGCATGCTACTCCTCGGCACAGCCAGCGTGCCCAGGATCGCGGACGGAACAGCGGGTGAGAAGCAATTGGTTGAGGTTAAAGAGGGAGGGCAGAGTTTGGTTGAGGTTATGAAGAAGATGGGGAATGAGGGGTTGTTGATGAAGGATGGATTGCCGCCGTTACCTGGGAGGCCCGTACAGTGGACGCAGCAGACGGGGGCGTGGTCGGGGTATTCGGAGAAGTTAGTATTTCCTCAATTGATAAAGTGAAGATGGGAACTGACGAAGCCGTGAATATATAGGTACCCGTGTCGATCGTTTAATTAGATGGCAGCGGTCTTTGGGATGTGTGAGGGGGTGTTATATGAGGGCTTGGTTCCTCGATGTTCATATTTTTAGATGGTGGTGTATCATATTTGCGTATATTCCAATAAACTTCCCAAGTTACTTCAGTATAAGGTATACCGCCAGCCTTAGCTGTATCCCTCGCCCGTTCGGACATCCCATTAAAACTAATCCCGATATAAGAAGGAAAAATGAAATAAGACAGAGGAAAAGAATTAAATAGCTAGTATTGCTGTAGAAATGGTCACCGTAAGGCATCTGCGCCCCCGAATCAAGACCACTACCCACCACACACGACTATATACAAAGAAAAATCTCCCTCCATCTTTCCGAATCCATTATTTCCAACCGAAAAACTATGAACACTGGGGAAGGTATAACTCAAAGGAGGTCTATAGTGCCTTCGAAGAAAGGAGGTAACGTGGGTAAAAAAAAGGGAGGGTAAGAAAGTTGGGGGTCGGGCGCTGACTATATATAAGAGAGCGCCGACACTGAATAAAAGGGTTATACAGCTTGGTATAAGAGAACAAACCCGTGATGATCGTACCGTCGTAAGAGAAATATACTAATGACGCAGCTAAAAAGGAAATAAGATCTGGGGTAACAGGTAATGAAAACGCCAAAACGCTCCGATGTAACGAATGAGTGTGCCGGAAAAAACCCTCGAGAACCCGAACGAATAAAATATGTTATAAAGCTTCTTCTGCCGGCTGTTCAAAAATTTGTTGAAGAAAAGAAGAAGGTGGTGATGATGGTGAAGAGAAAAAACTGATAACCCGAACCTAGCTCTTGCTGAAAACCCTATACCAAACTCCCAAGTACGTTTTTTGCTAAACTCACAATCTCGGTCTTGATGCTCGTTCTACTGGCATCCTCGAACTCACGTACCACGGTCGATAACACCGTCTTCCGTATCTTCGCATCGGCTTTGATGAAACTATCACCGACCCCGACACTGCAGGCCGACGGCGAGTTTATCAGCGTCAGAACCCTCGAGTACGCATCGATCAAAACGTCGCACAGCGTCGCAAATGTTTCGTAGTAGTCCGGTTCGAACGGTAAACTCGAGTGCACCAGGTACGAAAAATCATCCCCGTTCGGATCGTCGCTGTTCGATGAAGAATGGCCGCCAATCGGTAGCGGTAGAGGGTTATGGTGTAGGAACCCGCCGGTCCTCGTCTTTTCCAACGCATCCATTGCCGTGAAGTGGTATAGACCGTCGATACCGCCCTGTGCCGCCGAACTGCCTCTCCGTACTTTCTGTGCCGAATTCCTCGTACTCCACAGTTTCACCCTTCCCATCCCTTTCGCTGCCGATGAAGACGAAGTTCCGTCATGTGTTGCTTGGTAAGCGTCGAATTCTGCTAACAACGAGTTCAGGGCTTTGAGGTATTCGACGGGATTGGATGTTGCGAGATCGAGGACGGAAGGTATCGATTGGCCGAGGACGAAGAAGGTGGCTGCTCGTTTCGATAGTTTTCGCTGGTCGGGTTGTACTCTCCGGGGGAGGTCGTCCCGTGTGAACTGAACGGTGTTGTACCAGAATACCCTTCCTTCGTGCCTAATATCGAAAATACAAGTTAGTTGGGGGTGTAGGGGGGGAAAGAGATGATTGAATCGGTCACGTACGCCCGTCGCAGGTAGTCCAGAGTGTTTATTCTCTTCTCGGCGATCTCGTGGACTGTGTCGTACATGCTTGGCGGATGAGAAGCTGCGGTTGGAGCTGTTGCTGTCGGCACAGGGGTGGTAGAGATACCATTGGTCGGTGCTGGCGAAAAAGCTTTGATAGGGCCGTTCCCGGACGAAGAGAAGAGCATCGCGCTATCCATGGATTTCTGCGTCTTGAGGATCGGCTGGGCGGGTTTTCCATTCGCGGTTGGCATGAGAGCGACGGGGGGTGCTTTGGGGGGAGGCGATAAACTGGTATCCGCCCGGTTCTGCGCATGCGACGAAGTGAAGGACCGTTTGCCCTTCCGCGTCGACAGCCTCGACTTCAAACCGGAGAGGGTGTAGGCGGACGGAGCGGGGACGGGTTGGTGTGTCAGGGATTGTAAGGAGGTCGTGGAGGGTGAGGTGGTGATGTTGGATCCATTGGAAGGGGTTGGAGAGTGAGCGGCCCGTCGGGGAAATGACGACGACGACGGAGCGCCCGTCGCCGTCGAAGGTCGTAGAGCGGCCAGTGCAGCTTTGGAGGGTGCTGAGGCCGACGTCGAACCTGCCGGCTTCAGGCGATGTGCATTCGTGGCCATGGGGGCGGAGAGTAGCATTTTGGCGGATCCGGGCTCGCAGCCAATATATAACCTTCTGAGCAGGTTCGTGCTATCCCCAGCCTGGCTCGACTTCCGCTAGGCCAGAAACCTCCAAGTGAATTTTTCTTATTTGCCTGTTTCCCTGCAGTTTCCCCGAGTATTTCTTTTTTCCTGTCCCCTCGCTGGCCTTCCTCTTGATCCGCCGCCCCTGTGCGTTTCGACTTTGGGGGATTTTTTATCCGCGGTATCCCTCTCCTCGATCCTCGCTCTGGTTCCCGTTTCTCTATTATGCCTCAAACGAGCAGAGAATCGTCAAAGCCCTCGGAGCTGCGGGACTATGTATGCTGGTTGCAATGGCTATATCGAATCCCTTTATTTCGCTGTGCTGCAGTAGCGTGGGTGTTAAGCGGTTGGAGTTATTTGGGATAAAATGGAAGGTCCTGGTGCCCAGCACTGCGTGGTTTAGTGTTTGAACTGGGGTCCCGTTGAAGCGCTGCAGAAAGCCACCGAGGGAGGAAAAGTATTTAAGATCAGACCGGGCCCGAGAGCAGAGCAGAATCGATTCTTCAGTTGCGAGGAAGAGGGCGAAGGGGGAAAAAGCGGACGAGGTCGAGGGTATCAAAAGTGTGCTTGCGATAGATGGACGGAACCGGCTGGGCCCCTGGCGAGCGAGCGATCGAATCGAAGGCAACGCGGGAAGTGACGATGATAAGTAAGCGGGTGGATATTAAGATATCGTGAATTCGAGGAAGCCAATGCTGTCCGATCGAGCCAGTTTAACCGCCAGCGAAAAACACCACTCGGGAGGGTTCCTGTTAGATCCTTGGTCGAGGAAGGATATATCGTCGAGTCGGAACCAAATGGGATCGAAGGAATTTGGAGAGTCGGTAAACCACCAACCCCTGCGAAACGTCGATTGTCGCTGCAGCCTCTGGAAAGGATATAGTAGCGTATAAGGTGTGAAGGATATTAAATAGGCCAGTCAGATCGCGGCGGAACGAAGGTGCATCTGCTATATCGATTGGCTGTTCGAATCAATAAATCAATCAATCACCAGTGGCGGCGCATTTAATAATATTCCTAACGAGCCAGCAGAACAAGACGGTCAAGAAGTATCCAGCAGACTGAGGATATATCTTTTCGCCCGACCCGAAAAATAAATTTTAAATTCAAAGAAAAGGAAGAAGATTAAAAAGCCCGGTTCGAAGGAGTGACCTGTCACAATCAAACAGAACGAGAGAATGGACCTTTCCGTGGGTGAGGATGGGGATGGCGAGAAGGCTCGAGCGAGGGGCAGCTGGGGGCAGCTTACCAGGTATATTATAGCACGATGCTATATCCCAGATGCGATTATAACAGGACTATGTCCCTTTCCAGCTGGTGATTGTCCAGAGTTCTCAGGTTTCCCAGGTTCGGGGCCTCTCGAACTGCGGAATGCTGGCTAGTCCGTATGAAAGAGCACTGCGCATGCAATCCGTCTGTTTGAGTCCAGCGTCTTATGTATGTATGTGAATGTATGTATGTTCGAGGGGAGACGTCGGGGAGTTTTTCTCTCTCTCAGGAGTCCTCCCTTGGCCTTCGAATCGAATCGTCTTCCCGGGACGGGCGGGCGTCAGATGTTTGCAAGTCTGCACCGTTCTGCTTCCAGCAGTCGCAAGCAGCAGACGATATCAGTGGCCGGCCAATCGCAGCGGGGGATCCCACCGTCGGGGTCGTCTTTCTCTGCAGCTGGAAGGTGGCGGAGGATGCCCCCATACAGAATTAGCGCCCGCCTGAGTGCTTCTTCGGTGCGAGATGGAATGTTCGATGCTTCTGCTGGATGGCTTTTTAAATTTAATTTTTTAGATTTTCTGCCGATGGGGGAAGTTCCGGAGCAGTTGAAACCGAAAGCTCAACGAGGTCGAGACACTCTATTATATTATACCGATGACTAGACAGACTATGCTAGCCCGGAATTGAATCGATGTTGGCTGTGTCCCGGACCCTGAATCTTCGAGTTCCAACGGCCGAGATAATTAAAAACTAAGATGCTGTCACCGGACTCGTCCTATTTGTTCTTCTCCTTTCTGGCGGTTCGTCGGTACCAGCTGTTAACTTCGTTAGGGCCGTCAGTAGTGTAGTATACTAGGCTATCTACGGTGGTAGACCACCTGTGAGGATCCAGCCTTATGGTTCTCCAACTAAGCCGAGACAATTCGGCCTCAAATGCGGATGGAGAAAGGAGAGCTGTGGATGTTTGCTGACTTAGATCGTGCGAATGAGATCGATAATATCCTACGCCGACATATAGGCCATCGAGGGTGTCGACATGTCACGCTTCGATCGGGCAGTTATAATAATCTTCCTGGGCCCACCGGCTTATATAAGTCTACCTGGAGAAATTCGACAAAAGGCCCTTTCTACGTTATATTGCCTGCCCCTCTCCTTTTAAAACCGCCCACTTTAAATCCTGTGCAATCCTGACAGCTCCGACGTTATATTACTCCCCTCTCTCTCTGGCTATTTCAGTTATACTCCCCCCAAGACCTCGTGTTTATGTTATACAATTGAAATGCATGCCCGTATGAAGCTAGTTAGCCGGCCCATGCAGCTCTCGCATTTCTCCATACGAGCGAGCGAGCGACTCTGCGACTCGGACCCTCTCATACGAACCGGGGTCAACTTATACTTGCTCACTTTGCTAGCTTTCGCTCGGTATTTCTCCCTCCTTCCGCCGCCCTGTCGATATTATTATTATATCTCGTGACGGCAAAATTCAAAAAAAAAAACGAGAGCATGTCATGCAGCGTAGGCAGGAACAGACACACACATACACACATGCACGCACAGTTCATACGATGTCTCGCCGCCTCTGCATGGGCGCCATGAAGCGGTTCCAGATGGTGGGGATACAACGTTGGAGGTCCCCTCCGCTGTCGCAAAGACTATTGGCCATTGGAAATCATAACCTCTTTTATCCAAGCCGCGCTGCACGCAAGTAGCAAAGGTTGCTCCTGATTGCGCTCTGATTGCGCTCGGGATCGTCTTCACAATTTGCTGGAAAATGCGGGTGTCCTGTGGGACCTGAGATACGGATGCGACCAATCCTGTCAACGAACGAGCTCTTGATTCCAAAGGCCTTCTTTTTGTCAGTTCTTGTATGAGGTCAGGTCTGGCGGAGAATTCAGGATCCGTGAGAGCAAACTTCGTTAGTATGCGGTCGACGACAAGCTGTCAGCTGAACTGCCGTACCCTGGCCCGTCAGGGGGATAACAAGTACAGAACAATGGCCTGGTGGGGATGCGTATCTGCAATGCAGAGAAACAGAAAAAGTTTGTTCTGCCAAAGCTGCTTGTCTCAATGGAAGCTTTCTCCGACGGGAGAACATTCGAAGACATCCTTAGCTCTTCGCGAATGTTGTATCCGTGCTAAGAAGAATGTTAACCCCCTCTTCATATCCTTCGATCACAATCGAGAAGATCTATTGCAAATTATCCGCATATTCGAAGCTTCTCCTCTGAAATGCAAAGGATTTTAAAAAATCCTTCACCAAAAAACCAACGTCGCATGTCATGCACTCCCTCTCGGTTGGATTGTGCCTCTCAAGGTCACGCTGACGACAGCTAGTGCGGGTCCAGAGGTTGGGGTTCAGGAACCCCAAGTTCATGTTACCACACCGGAAAGGGGCATCATATCCTTTTTACCCCTTCTTTTCCTCTCTGACGAAGAAAGCTCCCACGTTTTTCTCGCTAGCTGACTCGTTTCTGCCGTCCTGGTAGCGTCATTTCGACCGGAAAAGGTTCCCCCAAGAGTTTTACTCCTGCATGTGTGTGCGCTGCTGCATACACTGTGTACACATCAATTGAGAAATTGTCATGATGCCGACATTTTGTTTGTTCTTGATGATACACATGTGCACATCGACGGGAGACTTTCCTTCAAACAAACAAACAATTCTCTGGTCGATAACCCCTTTTCCCCAGCCCGTGTCATGTTAGTTTCATTAAACTTCGAACCGCGTTATCCCGAATACATACCGTGTGATCGATAACAAAATGGTGCCGCAAGAAAAGAAAAAGGTGTGTGGTCGAACCCTTTTTCATGAACTCTCATCTCCGTGCCCCACCATCGGTATCTCCACGAAATTAAAGAATTCCTCGTGTTCGGATAACGGTGGGAATACCCTTTTATTCTTCCCGCGAAAATTCTAGAACCCCTCGTTTCTAAGAATTCCATCCGATGTTATTCCATGAGAATCGAACCATGATATGATTCCTTAGCTATCGATCACGATTCCATCGGTTGATTCCCCATCCCCAGCATTTTCAATATATTTTCTATAAAGCCTGAATTACTCGCAGCGAAAAATGTAGCCTCTGTTTTCATATTAATATATTACGATTCCATGGACAGGGGAATATGGAACACCGATCCGAACCCTGACAGAATTTATCTGGATTACGATCTGTAATCGATATATTCTGCTTCCGGTACTTTTTAAAATTTTCAGACGAACTAGATCAGAGACAGTAGTCGTCCTTATATTTGGCCAACTTAGTTGTAACAATTGGCTAATATGCCATGCATCGATCTAGAACAATAGTGTGAGCGAACGAGATTTAGATCAGGGATTTTGACGTTCATGACATGACCGTACTTATACCCAATTCTCCGGTCTTGGAAGTCACACTTTAACATCGCTGAGGGTCATTCATTATTAAAGACCTGGCTAGGCTGTCAAATATGCCTGCGATGTCTCGAGGCGACTTTAATAACACCTCCAGGCATCTTCCGATTTCTCAATGTGTTTGTTACAGCTGAGCCACATCTATCAAGCCACGGTTTCTCGGAACTAACCAGCTACCCCGGCCACGGGTTCCGACTCCAGGTACCGGGTCTGCGTCGACAATTGACTGCCTCGCTCCGTCGCATCAAGGTGCATGGGTTTGCCGTATTTGCCGGGTCGAAGCGAGCTCGAGGTCTCGATTTCAAGGGTTCTCAGCTTCGGTGCGCACCTACCTAAGAACTCAAAAATCGTTTATCGATATGCAATAAGTTTGATAGTTATATCCAAACCATCACCAGCTTCATCCTTCGAAACTTGCTTCTCTGCGGCCAGCTAGCTGCCAGGCCTACAGTGCGCGTCACATTAAAACCCCGACATGCATGAGAGCTAAAAGTCACAAATCGACGGAATGGAACCACTTTTGAAAGTTTCTTCCTAGAGTAAACCCCCACTTTCCACACAACAGCGGATATAAACAAATGATATCACACGAATGAAGTTTCCGCAATCTGAAATCATCTCCTTGAAATGGCCGTTTCGGTGGGGCCGGAGAACATCATATGTCCCCCCTGTCAATCACCGCAACCAGCATGCTAGTTAGCAGCGATATCTCACTTTTGATAAATCTGCGTCGCGCACCGGAAAGGCTTCTTATTGTTCCAGATAATACATGGTACGCACGCCGTACGGAATACTTACTCAAGTTAGGAAGTGATATAATATAAGCTTTTATATTTAGGATTTAGGTGAACAAACCAATCGGTGCATTCGGAGCCTTAGGGAACTGCTTAGTTCCGGGACCCGGGGGCGGCATTTCGACATCTCCATGATGCCACCGTTTTGGCCGCACCACGCGCCCGTTGACAAGAATTGAGAATCGTGAGAAATTTCAAGCTTGACTCGAACACAACATCCTACTAAATTGTTACCCCACAAAATGCAAGAGCGGTTGTTTATCACTAATAATAGCGAATTGCGATGGCAAAAGGGCTGCTGCATCGTTAATCGCGAGCAGGGAGCTTCCATGTAGATTCCCAAGCCACTCGTTGATATCGAGTGGCTAGAAGCTCTTCAGGCTGCTCTGCGGTATGATTGAGATCAACCAAGGCATCCCACAGCAGGCGACCAGGTTCATCAATCGGGATTAAGATCGTCGAATTAATTCTGCAGCGAAGGGAGCCAAGCAAAAGGCGAGAACGAGGTCCCGGGCCTGGGGGCTAGAAATCAGTGAGCCGTTTATGCCAACCGAATCACCATCGCCACGTCACAACTTCTAAAAAAAAAAGAGGTGGCGATGGTTATTCTTTTTTTTTTGCTTTGGCTTTCGACGGAAGGAAGAATAACCGTCGATTCATGCACAAGCGACAATCGGAGGGTTTGGAGGGGGTCCGCGATAGGTATGGAGCAATTGGTCGCACGCAAATCCTTTTTGGGTAACCGGTTGCATGCGAAGAGACTTTCCGTTGGTCAACGGTGATGATGAACAAAGTAGAGTTTTTATCTTGAATGGCGAGCCGCCTCTTGTCCTTTCCATCAACGTTGACTGGTGCTTTGGCGAGATTAGGAGCTACTAAAGGGCGAAGACGTTTACCCTTGCTAAGCTCCCCGACTGTTGGGACGAAAAAAACTTACCATGCACGAAGCCCCCAGAGCTCGACGTGGGGCGCACAGCTGACCGGCTCGTGCTGTTGTGGAAATTAGCACTCTCTCACGAATATGGAGTCGCGTCGATCAACAATAATATCACACGCCTGTCGAGTCGAATCGAATAGCGCTGTCGACGCGCTTCGCTTCGAGGGTCAGGTACCACTGCATGATACGAAAGAGGGGGGACGGAACAGTCGGATGGGAGAACGTATGCCCGCACCTGCGGCTGATGGGCTCCTGCATGAATGCTGTACAACCGACGAAAGGACCGACCATTAATTGCTTCGTTAACACCGTGGAGATGCATTGCATCGAACCAATCCGCAGAATCTAGGTGAGGTAAACGAAACAAGGTTTGACAGCCGTTCCACGGCATTCTCATGATATCAGACCACGACGGCGAGATGGAGGCCGTGGCCTGTGCCAATGGGAACCCCATCAGGGGCGGGACCCGGTTAGCCATTCGAACCGAGCACACACGGAGGCTTTTGCCAACCTCTCGATGCAAGATATATTATTTACTTTTCCTCGTATCTCGTTCCTTGGAGCTTCGCTGACTGTTCTGTTCTTCGACGAAAGCAGCTCCGGGGGGCAGCCAAAGCTGTCATCATGGGTCTTAGATGTAATTGCAGTGAGGAGATTATTTCATCATATCTTTCCTTGGACATGCAAAGTTCCGACGACCATCGATCCAGCTTGAATCATTAATCATCTCTAGGATTCCAATGTCACTCTGCTTTTTCTTTCCGAATGCTAGATCAACCGGCCGGGGGCAGCAGCTCTAACGATGAGACAGTCACTGCAAGATGGGGGCACTGATTCGTCTCTGGCATTTTCCGATCCGCTTCTTTCCCATTTAGTGAGCAGAATCGAAGAGCGCCGGACATCGCGGAAGCACTTAAAGTCCCAAGCATTCAAGCCCAGATGCACAAGAAAAACTTTGAATTGCAAAGGCACGAATGGGCTCGAAACATTGACATGCACTTGCAAATTTCTTTCCTAACGCCGGTGTGCCCTAACCTGCACCAAGGAACCATGCACGCCCACCCCTTATCAGTGGGATGGGGAATGCGTCCCACCTGCGTTCTGAGTGATATCTCTGCTTTAAATTGAGAAATCCAATGACCTGCCTGATGCCTCCGTCGATAGCGCAGAATATCGACCAGGTATAAGATACAAGTCTAAGTCCGAAGGCACCTAGCTCGCCTGCCTGCCTGCCCCCGGGGTGTGGATCGCGATCTGCTCGGAAACCGTGAGTTGACGAGGCTTATAAAGACGATGGTCAATTCCTTAATACGGAGCCTGTTAAGATAGAATACGATGCGGTACACGGTACCTGTGTAAATTAGACCTACGAATAGATTAACAGTGTGCGAATGATCGAATCCTCTATAAAGTGCGGATTGCCCCCCAATCCGTGTGCTATGACATGATGATGTGTATACGAAAGCCGGATTTTGCAGCGAAGTGACCTTCGACACAGACCACTCATCCACGGACATAGTACTACAGGCATATGCATATTGCTTGACAGAGAAAAATAGCATCCCAACCCTGGCCTGTTAAGCTATTCCTCCCGGTTTCAATTACAAGGGCAGTCCGGATTACCCGTGTTAAAACAACGGTTCCCAACAGATCGCGATCATCGAGTTTTTCATCGAGCTTTTCCTGGATCCTTACTCGGGACTAACGGAAACCTAAGCTCGGGCACTTGAATTCGATCACCGAAAACAAAGACATTGATAGCACCAAGCTTATGATTTAACAGATCGAGTAAGTGGAAGGAAGTAAGAGTCCTCCTTGATTTTAGCCCAGAGATTTCCTCGTTTTCGATTTGCAGGGTTTGTTTCTTGCGTGTGCGGAGCCTGGGACCAGATAAATTTCGATCGGGGCCATTGGCTGAAGCGAGAATTGTCCAGGACGCCAGACACGACGGCCCAAAAGCAAATACGGCGGCGGACGGGTACCCCCAAAGCAGAGGGAACCCAGAAAGACGCCCGGGCTTTCTCATGTTTTTTTATTTTTCCCTTCGTCATGTTGTTTTATATTTGGGACGTCTCGCCAGTTGGTGTTTTCAGTGCGCCAGCCAAAACCAATTTATATCCCGACGAGCCTTCCCGTTCGATCGTATTATCATACCGCCAGAACCGGACGGAATTGACTGTCCGCCTGCCCTTTCACTCGTCCAAAGAATACTTATTCAGCTTATCGACGTCGACACTCGTTTCCGTTGTTCGTTCGTTCGTTCGTTCTGACATTCTCTTCGTATATAAATAGCAGCCCGTTTGACGACCTAATTTCGCTCGCTGGACCCACGTGGAGGCACTGCCGTCCCCCATTCCCATTACCCGTTTCCCACGATATTCTGTGCCAGGAACAGGTAGTTTCTCAAAGAGGAGACATCCCAGCCAAAAAGCTCACTCGCTTGCGTCCTTACCACCAAAATATCACCGACAAGGCCGACTATACTTCGCAAACCGCTCGAGCACTGCAGTCGTTCGCTATATTTCGTCACAGAGAAGGAAATCCCCACCGTTACGTCGAGTTTTAGTCCCATCCGTCTGTCGGTTTCGAATTCGTAATCCGTCTTAACGTCTTTGGGGTTGGCTGCATCCGGCTGTGCATCTAACCGCCCCGTCCAACATTGCATTCCTGACACTGGCAGTTATCACCGAATCATCATCCTGTCGCTTCACTTCAGCTGCTACAATGCATCTTTAATCCATCCGTTACGACACCCGTTCCGCCCAATCACGAGAGCGTTCGCAGGGAACCACCTCTTTCCTGAAATTAAATCCTGGAACTTCTTTCTAACCCGCTCTTCAAAATACCACAATCCCTCTCAACACATACTGCCGTTTACCGTAATCCAGTAGTATCACGACGACTTCGTATCGAGAATATCCTCGATTGCAGGTTTCCTCTCACACAATGTTGGCCTCTCGCTCCATTCATAATTCTCTGACGGCCCTGGGTGGGAATGCCGGAGGGGGTCCTTATCCTACCGCTCCGGTTGGGCCTCTCCAGCTGCCTCAGCATGATATCATACCCCCTAAGAGATCTCCATCTCTCTCGCCGAAACCTCGTTCTCCACGCTATTCCTCGCAACCTAGGCGTCATTCCCCTCCCTCGCAACCTCCACACCCCCAGCAGCACCAGCACCAGCAGCGACGGCCGTCGCCTCCTTCACTTAATTCTTATGGTCCGGGTCCGGGTCCCGGATCTGCTCCGATATCACCCCGTCCGGTTCCTAACCCATCTACTGGGTTTCCATCTTTCACCGCTGGTAGAAACGTGAGTCTCTTGAAAAACCATCTAATTTCTTAGAATCTATATACTAAAATCCAGTTATTAGTTTCAATCGGAGTCACAATTGCAACATATCATAAACTGGCAGACCGTCATCTCAAGAAATCTCTTCGACGACCCGCCAACCTACCAATCCCTCCTAATCTTCCTCCTCCCTTCCCTCCCCTCTCCATCCGTAAATAACTTCGTTAGACAAATCCTCAACACGCCCGATCATATCGCACATCTGAACAAATGCTGGGACATTCTAAAACGGAACGACCGCGAAGAACTGATCTCGTTCGGAATGCCGGAACAAGTCGGTGAAATTAGATTCGAGATCTACAGGATGTGGCTTCTGGTCCGTCTCGCATGGAGGATCGTGCAGGCGCTTAAGAACGCGAAAGGTGGTAGCAGGATAGCCGAGTGTGGGGAGTTTGTGATGCACGTTATCGAGACAAATAAGACGGTATCACCCGAGAAGTTTGTAGGTTTCACTCACCCTTTTCCCCTGCATCGAGTCGACAAATTTGTTCCCGCCGAGCTGGAACAGGTTTTCAGCTGCCTGAAGTAGACTTTAAAATTGCTTCAATGTAGTCCTTGAGAGGGTGCTAACTTGGCAATGTTGCACAGGATCCAATTCCATTGCAGACCTTGGCTTGTGCCTTGACTTACCCACATCCATCATTGTCCCTCGAGTCGAAGATCAAGGACACTGTTACACCGCTTCAGCGAAATGACCGCGACATGATGGCAATAGAGTACTTTGAGATGGGGTTCCCGCAGAATGATGCATCTGCGCTCTTCCTCCCCTCGAGTGTTTTTGCTAGAGCACATCAATCCCGGTTATACCGCCGGTTAGAGCTGATCGCTGAGGCTGAAGAGGCCGAGCAAAGCATACGAACCTGGTGGGGCAAGACTGGCCGTACGATGATGCCGAAGGCCAGATTCACAGACCTCGTCTTGTCTGAGGGTGAGGCGCCGTACGATAACATCATCTTGAAGAGTATCGAAGGGTTCTTTGAAAAGAGAAGTGAGAATGGCAGCAGCAACGGTGCTGAGGAGGGTGATTCGAACTCTGGTCGCGATAGCGGTGTCGATGTTGGACCTGTCCACGAAGAGAGCATGGAACGAAAACCAGGTCTACCTCCACCAAACCATCAGCGACCACCTATACGGCCGATGCAACAGCAACAACCTCAGAAGGCTCTGCCGGTTCCGGGGGATCAACAGACTCCAAGGCTGCAGCAGAAACGCTCTGCTTCCGCATTGCCGCCTCTTAAGCCGTATAACCCTCAGCTACCGAGTGCATCTACGCCTGCCACCGAGCTTCCCCTTCCACCTCCCAAACCTTCTCATCCCCAGGCACCTTCTCCCCGTATGCAGCAGCATCCACCGCAACAGCACCTACCTCAACAGTATCCACCCCAGCAACAACCTTACCCACGACAATCTCAACCTTACCCATCACGGCCCCTGAACCAGACGGCGTCAACGCCATCACTTCCTGCTCCAAAGCCGTATGGTAACCAGCACCCGTATGACAACTACACCGGGTCCTCCGACAGCCTGGATAGTGATAAGGACGCTGGCAAGGCTAAGGTCCGGTCCAGTATCGGTGCCAAGTTCGGTTTCCGCCGAAAGAATTGAGCTCAGCGATCCTAGATCATGGTGATACGGCCGAGATCTGAATATTCCCTTTGTTAACCTGTTACGACATGACACGCCTACCAATAGACTTCATTTCGACCCTCAAAAAAATTGGTTTTGGAAGTTTCGGAAACACATTACCTGGTATTCTTTTTTGGAGGACTGGCATTCACAAGAAGCGAAAGCGAAAATTCCCTTTTTTTTTTTTTTTTCTATTCTTTTCGATTGTTGCATTTTGGGGAGTTCCGTTTTTTGGCATTTTCAATACCTTCCTTTCTATCTCTTATTTCCTTTGTTTCGATCCTTTCCTTAGATACACACAAGTTACCCCCACTGTAGGAGTGGCATTTTTAAAACAATCGGGGAACTTTACTTTACCTTTTGGGTTTTTGGGTTAGTTGATGATATGATGCATTTCTTTTGTGCTTTCTTGGTCGCAAGCGTTCCCTAATGACCCCTTCACTCACCGTTGGTTGAGATATACATATCTTTCTCTCTTCCTTTTCGTGTACAACTTTTTTCCTTATTTCATATTCATACTATTTCCTTTGTTTTTCTTTCTTTCTTCCGGCTTGAGTGGAGCCTGTGTTTTTTCTTGTTCTGAGGTAGTCACTTCACGTACACGATACCCTATGGTACTTTACCTTGATTCTTCTTATTGGTTTTCTTTTCCTCCTTTTTTCACATCCTCTTGACACATCTTTGTTGAGAAGAAGCTTGGCTTTCGTACATTTGCGCCGGGCTTTTTCTTGTTAATAATATCGTAATAACAAAAGAATGGTATGGAGAACAAAAGTGGAGGAGGAGGGTGAGAGGTTTTTTTTTCGGGGGAGGAATTCGAAAATAGACAAAAATTTCATTCTTCTTTTTCTGAACATACTTAAACTGTTCTGAGTAACATTCTATCTACCTTACGTGGTCGCATGACTAGCCAGAGGCTCTAGCTCACAGCCTCATCCTCAGGGTCTTCCGTCCCGTCTTTGATGCACGATGATGTATATAAAGTTCCCTTCTCGGGTTATATACCACACCGGTCCGTGCGGTGGGTTTCTCCGGGTAACACTTTTTTTAAAAGTTCTTTTTAATTATGCGGGATATACGTAAAAATAGTCGCATGTCTGCCCCCCACCAGTGACTATGTGGCGTACGCCTTAAGAATTCTTGAGATATATTGCGATGGTATATATGGATGCTTGGTTCCTTACGGGTGAAGCCGAAGCGAGGGGGTAGTGCATTGCATGGGTAGGGCTGAGTGACCATGTCATCGGGTTGTCCGTTGTCGATAGGGCTGTTTTGATTTTTTTTGATAGGGGGGTTTAATAGTAGATGTTTACTTCTAGAAGGTGTTCGGAAGCCGCGCTCCTCTCTTGATATGTGCGTAATGTACATGTGTGTTCTGCACGGTAAAACTCGCCGAAAGGCGTGGTGCATGCTGACGAGGGGGAAATGTGGTGAAATTGTTGGATCTGTGGTTGGTTGTTGGAGTTTTGGCCAATAGGGTGCTTTGCTGTACGTCGCAAAATTGCCCGGTTGGGGATTAGTCTCCCCTGACTCGCCTATGTGGGAGGGGGCCTGTGATGCTATATTTGGGTGTGGGTTTTTTTGATTTAGATGTTTTTGCGAACCCCTGGCATGGGGTTCGTGAGATTTTTGGATATCAGAGAAATATGGGGGACTATGGGCGTGTGATGCCTCTTGCCTCCATGCGCGAAAGAAGCTTCTTCTGATCGAGCGAATAGGATTACGTTTTTGCTATTAATTTTCCAGGTATGTATACGGACGAAGTCAAGCGTGTACCGCCGATACCGTTCCATCAGTAAGACGTACCTAACAGACCCCTCCACGCGAATAAAAGAAAAAACCCCGGTTGATCCAATCTTGGATAATAGCCTATGATCTTTACGCATTGATGCATCGTGATATCAGTTCCCGTCTTTTCGACGGACAAAGCTGGGGAGGGTTACATCGGTGACCTAGTTCTACCGAATCTACGGGACCAGAGAAGGGGGGGTGCATGTCGACGGTTCGTCCAGCGAACTGGTTAGCCTTGCTAAGATTCATGTATCCATGCATATACCCGCGGAGTATACGGCGCCGAAAGAGCTGTGTTTGACCGCGATATGTAATGTATGTCCCAGATCATAGGGCTCTTTGGGCTGCAGGTATGCGTCGCGTGCACAGGTTCCACAATATAGGAAAGGGCGGTGGCGGGGCAATATGCTCGACCTGTCGATTTCTCCATGATCCAGAGGGTTTTGTCTAGAATATCTTGAAAAGAAAAGAAAAGAAAATACCAAAGGAAAACTCGGAGGACCCTGATTGAGCGGCGGCAGCATGGTTGTATTCTGGGAATCATACTTGCATGGATTCGGAAACTCCACTTACGCTGATGGCTTTTATGGGATGTATGTATGGTATACCTGAGGGAGGACCTTTTTTTACCTCCCGCGTGAAGTTACCTTCCGGTGACCGCTAAGGGGCCTGATCCGGAGGCTTAGCCAGGTGGAGCGCGGGAAGACAGACGTCGTGATGCTTTTGGACGTGATACCGAAAGGAGAAAAATAGACTTCGCAAGAAAGAAAGAAAGAATCGGGTCATGTTCCCGGGGTTTCAAGCTGATAGAGGTCTCACGTTTCGACGGTGTATAAATCTTGAGGACCGGCCACTACCACTTGTTGGGTTTTAGTTCAAACCACATCGCCACCGCAGTTCAGAGTTTGGAAAGTTTTTCCAACCAAAAAGAAGAATTTCATCCTCAAACGCATACATGCGTATAATATTTTAATACTCCCTTTTTTAAAAACCCCCCATTCTTTCTCCATAGGGCATTTCACTCGCTTGTGCTCCTTTGGTGGATTCATTCGTTTTGCATTATATCTTTTAATTCTGATTACTTATACAAAATATTTGTAATCACCTTATTTTAACGCCTTCCATTGGGTTGATACTTTCGTTTATCCACGTCCTTTATTTTTTGCTTCGTCTATCGACCCCTTCAAACCGTCGACGGGTTTGCTCATTCGTCTACGGTGCACTTTCGTTTCTCTTTTGCTTAATTGTCATCTTCTCCTGCTTGAGGCTTTTATTCTTCATACGATAATCTTTTCTTTACTTTCGTTTTATCTTTGATTACTTTTCTATCCTTTTTAATCTCTTTCTTAATAATCGATTCCGGAACCCCCCTCTTTAAAGCTGCAAGAGTGGTTTGATACAGCACGCGCGATACAATCAGTAATCTTAATACCTTTTCGTCGGAACTCCGCGATTGAAGACATATAAAAAAACGGCCGTCGACGGTACCGGACGTCTCGGACTCAAGAAATTCAGAGACATCTGCAATATCACCCACCCGAACTCGAATTCAGCAAAGATTTTCCTTGCCATTCTCCTCCTCGGGACATTCTATATTACCTACATCTTTATATAAATTACACTTTAACCACCCTCAAACCAAAATGTGCTACTTCACTCAGATCAACAACAACTTCTGCGGTTGCACATACTTCCTCTTCACGTCCGGATGCGCCCCGAACCGCACCCAATACAACTGGCGCGACTGCGGACGAAAGAAGTTGGTCCAGGCCATCGAGGAGGATTTCGTCCAGTGTCCCAAGTGCTTGAAGAAACTCGGGGTTGAGCAGGATCTTAGTGCTATGGAGTGGATGAAGCCTGGCTGCTCTATTATGTGAAAGCACATGGGGGACTATATACATCACGATTGCGGTGGACGGCAATTCCTTTCGTCGGGTTTATAGACCATCACGATCCTTACTGCTTTACCATTTTCGATTCAATACGGTCATTACCGCTCAACCTTTTATGAAACATATTTTTCCTCGCATCAGTATCGGCGTTTTCTTGGATACAATTTTTACCATCACACTCATTTACGGCATTTACATCTGCATTATATACAGGCGTTTTTATCTTTCGGATGCATCTACGGTCGTTTTGGAATGTATTTATCGGCGCTTGTGGACTTTACCTGCTAGCGATCTTGGTTGCTGGTTTATAACTTACATGAATTCATCGGAATACTATACTTGATGATTCGATAGTCTTAATCTTAATCTTAATAGTCTTCTTTCTGTATCTATTCTATTATCATATATCATTATTATTCTCAGTTGATATTCGTGCATAAATCGGTCCACGGGCCTCAAAATATCCCGTAAATACTTCCTCCAGACCAGTTTTTCCCTTCGAATTGCACTTCCTCAGGGATTTCTTCCTCATCATCCTTACCCTCAAGCTCTCCTTCTGTCTGAAGTTATTCTAACCACTTCCATATCCTTTAACCATTATAATTATAGCTATTCCGAGTTTTTGAGTTTGACCCAAAAGTGAACTTTCCAACCGGAATTCTACGGATACTACCCCATAACCTCTCCCTTCTTACTACGATGGCCCCTCGAAAGGCTATTTTTCTCCTCTCCCTACTCGTGGCCGGTGCCACACATGCCCATTGGGTTCCGTACCAGCCAGAGGCCCTAGACCGTGTCTCCGATCTTCGTTTCGAGGATGTCAACGGTGGACACGAGCAGCCCCAAGACGATTCAAATTCAGCTCACGATCACGAGCACCCTGGCCATGGGTCCAGTACCGCGTCGGCTGCGTCTCTCTTGGCATCGACTTTTCCTACCATGGGATTAGACTCGAGCTTTCCTACTCTTATTCCGAGGCAAAATGATTCTGATTCTTACGGTTGCATTTATGGGACGTCGAGCTGTGCTCACATTGGTAAACCGGTAAGTAGCGTGGTGTTATTCTATAGCTACTTGAATGTGACTGCTCTGACAAAAGATGGTCTAGAATATCTGCTGTCCAGATATGCTCATCATCTCTCCACTTCAAGTCTCTCTCGAAAGCTCTTGTTTCCTGAGCCAGGCAGTCGCGAGCCAAGTCCTTTGCTGTACCAACATGGCTGAGTGTCAGCGAGCCAAAGAACATCTGGATGAGTTTCCAGATGCTAAGTACACCTGCGCCAGCGGATTTCACAAGTGTCCGGACGAAACTGGTGGCGGTTGTTGCCCTCAAGGCATGAATTGCGGTGCTGATAGCTGCTATGAAGCGATTGGGATGAATTCGTCTACCGTAGCGGCGGAGCCACTTGAAGACGACGAACCGACTTCAACTTCTGGATATGTCGAACCTACTTCTGAGAGCTACCCACCTCTTGGAAAGAGATACAGGGTTCGCAAGACCGCGCTCGTCAGCGTCCTCAAAGTCGGCGAAATTGAGAAATGCGTCGGACCTCAGTGCCCGGATCAACTGTCGGGCATCAATGGAGCTCTCCAAAGCGCCATTGGATCCGGGGTCGTTCTTACTCTGACCCAAGCAGTCGGTGGAATAGCTACGCATATACCTGGTGGATCTGATCTTCTCGGTCAACTCGGCGGCAACAACAATACTCTCAACATTATCGGGTCACTTGGGGATACACTTGGAGGTCTGCTTAAGTCTGATGGACATTCTAGCGTCTACTCGCGTGCTAAAACGGATTCGACTATCTTGTCTCGGACTTTCTCTAGCGGTCATATTCTATATATGGGACTGGCCCTGTTTCTTCATGGTGTTATTGGGATAGGGCTGGACCGAGGGCTATAAATTCCTGGAACTTTTGCTCAGCCTGGTTAACGTTATGGCTTCCTTTTTTAAAAAAGCTTTGGGAACCCGGTGTTTGGATTATTCTTGATAGGTGTATGGTACTACTGCTTTGGCTGTTTTTTCCTTTTCTTATTGGGGGTTAATTCTGTATTCGGATGACATGTGGGAGTCTCAGGTACGGGGCCAACTTGCGGCTGCCGATTTGTCTGGTTGTGGTTGTCTTCCGTACCCGTTCAATGGGTTTCATTAGGTAGCCTGGGTTCTTTGGACGGGAAATACGTAATACACCTTGGTTCTTTCCTATTATTTCTTCACAATGGCCGTTTCTCATTGAATCCTACCCGTGGATACGTATACACACGTACAGCTGTACCGAACGGCAAGCTCCATTCATTCCTCGGGTCCGAATACAAATCAAGAGCATGGTTGCGTTGAAAATGTGGTGGCCTATCCGCGTGGACCCACATGCAAGGTTTGTAAAACTCCACATCATGGGCTGTGAGGCTCGATCCAATCCGAGTGCAGCAGAAGCTTAGCCCTCAAGAAATTTAGGGGAGAAATCCTTCGGGGCAAAAATGTGGCATCTGCGGAGTTCGAACAAAAGCTCGTGCTTTTTGTTTCCCATCGATTCGACCCCCATTCCAATCCGGACCTTATCGGCCAGTCCCATATATTCGAAGTCGCCTTTTCGATACGACCCACATATATTCGCTTCTTTGCATTGCCCGGCCGTCGACTAGTTAGCTACCAGAGGTGCCGTTGCCGAGGAGCTAGCGGTGGAGCTATCGTATTTAATGATAGCGAGGTGCTGACGGCTGGTGGTGCCGTCATCGTGGTTCTTTTTTTTTTTATCCTTTTGCCGTATACGAGGCTTTTTTTATAGGGTTTCACCTTGGTATGTGATTCCGAACTGCTGTTGAAGATGCAAGGTTGTTCATTATTCGCTGATTGGGGCTTTTTTGCTTGATCTCTCCTGATAGATTTCGATTAACCCTTTTCATCTTTTGGGATTTTTTTTTTGCTGGAATATGAATTCCGGAGACTAGGCCGACTTTTGAAGCTCTTCGAGGGTAGTACGAAACTTGGGGGGAATCGATTATCCGGCCGCCTTTCTATCTCTGGTTGTTTTTATTCGACGACTTCTCTTTCGGCGCGATCGATCACACCCCTGGCGTGCTCCTTTACCGTGATTAGTCGTATACACGCCGTGCAACCATAATGGCGTCCTCGTCGAAACCGAAGCCTTTGACGCCCGGCGGGAGTGGGAAGCGGAAAGTGGATTCCAACAACGACGTCGGCGGCGGCGACAACGTCGCGTTCGGTGGTATATCGCGAACGTCGACGTTACCGATACCTAAAAACTCGGGGCTCCGATCTCGGTCCGTGTCGCCGACGAAGAAGAACAACAATAACAACGGGAAGGGGGGATTATACAAACGAGAGGAATATAATGAATCGAATGTTTCGTTATTATCCAATGCCAGTTTTTTACCGGATACACCGTCGCCGCTGTTACCGCCTGATTTGCAGAAGTTGAGGGACTTTCGGCGGGGGAATCCGAACGGGGAGCTTGGGGATAGTAGTGATGATGATGAGGAGGATGATGAGGGGGGTGAGCGGGGGGTTTCAGTTGTTGTTAGGATGGTTTATAGGAATTCCGGGTTATTGCTTATGCTTGCTGCGCAGGTGTTTGCGTCGACGATGAGTGTGATTACGAGGTTGTTGGAGACGGGGTTTGAGACTAAGTTTGTGAGTGATTGTGGTGGTTTATATTAATATTCTGCATCTTCTTTTTGGTGGGTGGGGGGCTAATATGGTGTTTGCGAGGCAGATTATTTCGGTGGTGCTGTGTAGTGCGTATATGCATTATACTCAGGTTCCTCATTTCCCGCTGGGGCCGAAGGGGGTTCGGTGGCTGCTGGTTGCTAGGGGGGTGGGCGGGTTCTTTGGGGTGAGGAGTTTATGTTACTGTGAATGCATTTCGTGGATAGGTTTTGCTAATACGGATTATTCTTTGCTAGGTATTCGGATTATACGTATGTCGTCGAGATCGTATATCGAAAGCTCATGATATCTATTTTATGGATCCTAACATCGTAATATCTAGTACTCCCTCCAATACCTCGACATCTCCGACGCCACCGTCATAACCTTCCTCGCACCATCAGTCGCAGGTTTTGCATGCTACCTAATCCTCAAAGAACCATTCACAAGAACCGAAATGCTCGCCGGCCTAGTCTCCCTCTTCGGCGTCATCCTCATCGCCCGTCCGATATCCCTATTCACCGCGGATAACAACCAAGATAAACCCAGCGCCAGCAGCGGGGGTACGGAACCCTCCCCCACGCAGGAAGGTATCAGTCTAGACATCGAAGAAGCAACGCCGATGCAGAGGTTTACGGCTACAATGGTCGCATTGGTAGGTGTTCTAGGTGCGGCGACGGCGTATACAACGATCAGGTGGATAGGGAAACGAGCGCACCCGTTGATATCCGTTAACTATTTTTCGGCTTGGTGTGTTATCGTGTCGTTTTTGGGGTTGTTAGTTATCCCCGGGATTGGGTTTAAGGCGCCGCAGACCTTTCTGCAGTGGGTATTGTTGTTGGGGATTGGGATATGTGGCTTTTGTATGCAGTTTTTGCTTACGGCGGCGATTCAGAGGGAGAGGACGGGGTTGGTTACTCATATGGTATGTTTTGATTTTTAACCTCTCTCTCGATTTTGTTATCTTTTGATACGGAGTGGTGCTAACGTATGATATGCCGGGTTAAAGGTCTACGCGCAAATGATCTTTGCGTTAATCTGGGACAAAGTTCTCTGGGACAGGCTTCCGGCATGGACGAGCTGGATAGGTAGCATATTGATCGTAGGATCAGGCTTCTGGGTTGCCTTTCAAAAGAATCGAAAGAAGAAGATCACAAAGGTCACGAAGAGGGAAGCGCGGGCGAAACGACATGTACAAAGCGGTGACGAGGAGAGGGGGTTAGTCGCTGCTCGAGGAAGCGACGATGAGGACAGTGATGATGGTGGAAGCGAACTTGATGAGGATGAGGCTAGGGTATTGGATGTTGGGAGGGAGATACAGATGAAGAATATGGGACGGTGAGAAGAGTTTATTTGATTTATAGCTGCTGGGTAGCGTTTTATGTGAGTGTGGTATGTATCAAATTTCCGTTCTTTGAGGGATTGGAAGGAAAAAGAGAAATGGATCGTGTTCTGTTGAATTAGCGGATCGTTTTGAATCTCGGGTTCATCTTGTTATAACCTTTTTCTTTGTTCTATCCTGAGTCTTATATGGGGCATCTAGATTGCGGAATCAAAGGATAGAATAGTGCGGGGCTCGATTATCATATATATTATTCTATGATGACCACTGACAAAAAGTTACTTTTTTCTATTCTTCTACTTGAACAAGCCCGATAAAAACCCCAATACTCCAGATATGCAAAAAGGGAAACACCCCATCTTCACTTCTTCCTCAAAGCATTATAATGCTCACCAAGACCATACCCCTTCCTATGATACGCCAACCACACATCCGCTTTCCCTCCTTCATCCTCATTCATAGCCGTAACCCCCACCCCCTGCGCCTGCACAACCTTCACAGTAACACCGTACTCCTTCGCCAAAGCCAAAAGTTCCGTCTGTCCACCCCACTCCGCCGTACTCGTAACCTTCTTAACGTGACCATCCAGCGTCTCCCCTTCTTCCAGAAAAGGTATAAAATCGTCCGGGTGCGAGGATATATATTCACCCGCTGCCTTTCTGGTAAACGTATACCCTCGCTTTTTTGTTCCGTCAGATGACTCCGATTGCTCTTCGGATAACGGGATCCCAGCGCTTTCTAATCCCACCGCGAAAGCGGAGTACAGACAATGTCCATCCGGCGCGATTTGTACTTCTACCAATCCGTTTTCTTTAAAAAGTTGGCTCATACGCTCGGCTTCTATGGCGCGAAGGTTGGGTTGCGACGCGGCTTCCTCTGCTGCTTGCGCTGTGACTTCTTCGATCTGTGCGGCGCGACGGGCGAGTCGGGCTTTTGCACGGTTGGGCTTTTTGGATGATGATGCTGATGACGAGGGTTGTATCCTTTCGTGGTTTGTAGGGGCGGTGGCGTCTTCGAGGTTGGTTTCCTGGAGTTTGGAAGATAGATCTTCGGCTTCTGGATCTTCCTGTGTATGTTCTACGACTTGTCCCGAAGCTTCTTCCCCTCCATCGCCTTTGGTAGCTGATGCATCTGGGTTTAATTCGCTTTCCAGAGCAGCTATTTCAGACGCCTGTTTCTCTTTCAGATCTCGTTCTAATCGTTCGCAGTCATCGTTTACTCCGCGCCGGGTTTTCTTCGTCGCGGATTTCTTCTTCTGGGTTATTACGGACTGTAGGTCGCGGAGCTGTTTCCGGTGGAGGGCTAGGAGGTCCTCCATGTTTTGGGTGGAAAAGGGAGATGGTGGCGGGGTGGTCGTGGATGAATAAGAGAGGATGTGAAAATGGAGTTTAGGCGAGCTTGAAGCTTGGCATGGCCGACTGGTCTAAACAGGGGACCACAGTCCCGCCGTCCACCAGCGTTGCATTTTGTATCCGCAACGTAGAGTTTGGATGAGTTCATGGAGGTTGGGTCGGTCTCGTAACCAGACAATTTGGTTGGGGCACAGTCTACGGGAACGGAGAGGAAATCTAGTCACTGAAACGGGGCAGGGTCTTTGTATTCAATAAAATAATAAACGGGTACGATCCTCAAGCACAAGCTAGACGGGATGCTGGCCACGGGGTTATCAGGCGTAGCTTCATCCTCAGGCATCATACCCTCTGCATTCAGTAATTTTCCTATCATAACATGGGTAAAGTTCATTGCGCATTCGATAACGTCAATCCTTCTCTCTATGCTCAATGTTTCAAAGGGCAGTTCAACATAATTCAAATCAATCGCAAATAAAAAGGGTGTTTCGCTCCAACGCCAGGTAAGAAAGAAAGGAAGAAAAAAGGGTTATTGGGGGTGTAGAGCACGTCCATCATCGTATCGTTATCTTTCTGAGGTATAAATAAGCCGTGGTGTTGAATGAGTCTGGGGGGAGAAGCAGACATCTTGAAGTACTGTGTCGGGCGATGTGAGAGGGTGTGGTGGGGGATAAATATGACCTCGTGGTTGCTTGGGTCAGGGGCTCGATTCATGACATGAGCTAGTAGTACTGAAAGTAAGAGGGATTGATACGGGGTTTTTCGCAGAAGAGAGGAGCTTGGTAGTCAGGGGGGTCCAAGCTTTAGCAGAAGCAGGTGCGTCTGTCGTCAAGGAGTTGTGAAAAAGCGCTTATAAGCAAATCGGGATATGGATGCTTTGGAGCATAACAATAGCAGGATATGGCGATACGGGTGGATATTAATGAAACGGGATCTGGAAAAGCTGGACGAGAATCTCAAGGTGACCGCCGGTGGTGAGGGCCACTTTCTGTCGTAGCGACGCTGTGCAACGGTTTATGAACGTTGCAGGGCTCGGAGAGCCCTTTTCTCCTTCCGGAGGCTCTTGCGTAGTGCCTCCTACAATGTTAAGATTCCGTTAGAACGTGTATTATATCTAGCGGCCGGAATGCATCTTACCCTCTCAGTCGTCTCAACCTCCTTGATTGCGTTGGTTGAGAACTCGACCACCTTGTCCCTAAACTCCCCCAACGCCTTTGGGTTCCCGGTCGGCAGCTTGGTGACCTTCGACTTCAGCGCCAACAGCTCCTTCTCTGCCTTGACAACCTTGTCGAAGGCGAGCCTGTGCTCGGCCATCAGCCCCTCGTACCTGGCCACGAGCCGGTTAATTTGGACCTTGACGGTCCTCTTCGCCTTCTCCACCTCCGCTGGGCAGCATCGGGCCTTCAGGTCGTCTAGTTCTTGCTTGACCTGGTTGGCGGCCGCAAGGATCTCGTCTCTGGCTCCAGTGAGCCGGGCTTTCTTGGCTTCGTAAGCCTTCGTCTTGCCCTCGATCAACTCGTCCTTGCACTTTTTGAGGGCCGCTAAATAATCTATTAGATCTTATCATCGTAGGTTAATTAGAATATCGGGTTAACTTACCCCCCACCCTCTTCACCATCTCCTTCTTCTTGATCTCCCCCTTCTGGTACTGTGCCCGAAGGGCGTCGAAGGGCGTCGGCTTAGCCAACAGGTCCGACTCAAAGTCGTACCTGGGCTTCGCCGGCCCAACGACCCCTTGGGTCTTCTCCTCTTTCTTCTCCCTCTTCTCCTCTTTCTTCTCGTTCTCTTCGTCCTCCGCCGCCGCCTCGTGGCCCTCCCAAGGAGAGGCCGGAGCATTGGCCACCCCCTCGGTGACTGCCGAGCTCTTCCACCTCTCCAAGATCTCCTTAACCTCCCCGTCCACGCCCCCGTGGTCCATTTGACCACGGGTGGCCCGCTTGTCGCCCAGAAGCATTGGCCCTCGTAGGTGCTTGTCTGCAGGCAGCCTACCTCTTTCGAGGCGGCTCCTGAACGAAGCCCAGCCTGATATCCTCTCCCTCCTCTCCCTTAGCTCCTTGGTCTTCCGCATCTTTTTCTCGGTATCACAACGAGCCTTCAAAATGATGGCTCGTGTGTTCTCAGGAATCCCTTGGTACCTGGCTTCCTTGTTCATCCGCTCCTCAACGAGGAGACGGATCGCCTTGTCGCTCTCTGTCGTCTTCGGTGGCGAGTAGTCCCAGATTTTAAGGTCAGTCAGGACCTTATTCTTCGGTGTCATCGGGAGCTCCCTCATCTCCTTCAATGCTTTGGGACCCTTTTCATTGAGAGTAGATAGTTCGGCCATCAGCTCTCGGGCCCTCTTGGAACGCTTCGCGGGCTTTGCCTCTTGTTGAAGGTCGTCTTCTTCAGGTATCGCCTCCAATTTTCGCTTCTGCCCAGAAACAGAAACGTCCTTCACCTGACGCTTCTTGTCAACCGGACCTGCGACTGTAGTCTTCTGTTTGACTGCTGCAGTTTTTTGTTTGACTGCTGCGGTTTTTTGTTCGGCGGCTGCAGTTTTGTGTTCGACGGCTGTAGCCTTCTGCTTACCGGCTACATAGGTCGGCAAGTCTTTGATATTCTTGGTCTTCCTGGGATGGAACATTTTGGCGGTATCTAGTTCGATAGCGGGATGGCTTGAAAAAGATATGTAGCGGAATCGAAGAGTAAGAAGCGGTTCTCGATGTTGAACTGGCTGCTGGTGGAATGAATGCGCGTTGCTGAAAACGAACAGCAATGGCAGGGTTTGGATGGAATGTCGGGACCAAAAGCAGAAGGGTTGCTGATGGAGACCAGGTAAAACTTGGATGTTGGGGAGACGTGCAGTCTGAAGAAGAGGAAGGTGTTGACAGATAATACCCAGTAGAAGACGGTAAGGTGTTTGTAGTATCTTCAGGACGACTGGCGGACGGAATATTCGATACCAACAACTAGCAGGTGTTGAGGTACTGAAGAGGAGGAAGGTAATGAAACTGAGGAGGGAGGTAACCTGAGGTGAATTAAAGTCCCGATTTATGAGGAATGGTTGGAGGGTGTAGTCGGAGTGGGTAGCTGAAATGCCTTCCGGTGGATCCAAGTGAAGAGAGAAGAGGAAAGTATTAGTGACTCTCGTCTTCTTCGAAAGCCAGCAGGTGATTCGGAAAGCAGGTAGCAAATTGCCAGAGATAAAATTCGCAATAGCAGCTTTCTGAGGGGTGAGAGGAGGATGGAGGTAAAAGTGCAGCTGGAAGCTCAGACTTTCGAGGGAGAAGAGGACGAAGAAGAGGATGGATTTTGGCTGTTAAAGAGCAATGGGAGGCTTCGCTTGACAGCAGGTGGTTGGAGGGTACCGGTGTTGTGATGAAGCTGAGGAGCTAGCTTATTCACAGCAGAGGATAGATGAAGTGGGAAGAACACAAACCAAATAGATGACCTTAATTGGCTTGAGTACGGATGTAGCAAAGCTATCAGCAAGGTGAGACGCGTCAATGGGTGAGAGGACCGGTAGAGGGTTAGCTGTGAAGGAGCTTGAGCGGGAAGGTTCAGTCGATGAAGTCGTAGGTGGAGGAGAAGCTAAGAAGGTAATCAGAAGGAAGACGAGATAATGCTCGAGAGCTTTGGAATATCTGGGTATCGGACTAGAAG
This sequence comes from Arthrobotrys sphaeroides, assembly GCA_036971245.1. Lineage (NCBI taxonomy): Eukaryota > Fungi > Ascomycota > Orbiliomycetes > Orbiliales > Orbiliaceae > Arthrobotrys > Arthrobotrys sphaeroides. The sequence continues at coordinate 820,796 of JAJTTW010000013.1, read as the reverse complement.
AAGCAGGAGTGGTAAGAATGAACCGAGAGCAGATGATGGTGGATATCAGCAAGAGCAATTGATGACGGACGTGATGGTAGAGAGCAAGAAGGTGGAAGAGGGAAGGAAGAGTCGGTGTTGTGGATCTTGGGAGTTTATGTTGTTGTAGCGTGTCGTTGACGTCGACGTCTCTCAGCTACAAGTGGGAACACGGCCTGGCAACGACAAGGGTAACTTCACCCATAACATCCTAAATGAGAGGGATGAAGCTCGGCAGTTCCATTGGCTCTCGTATCTAGGGCATCTAAAGCATCCTATGGCAGGCGGATTTGCTCTCGCGGGATCCAGGACGCCCACACTAGATTAAATCTATAGACTATCGAATTTGCGTTTGAGCCCATTAATCAATCAAATATGGTCTGCAAGATTGGCCTCGTCTTCTTAAACACCTGGGATTCAGTTACTATTATTGAGTGTCTCTTCGTAATGTTATGGTACGTGGGCAATCAGTGGAGTCCACTGTGTGTGCGTGTAGCCCTGTACTATTGGTGTACATGCGCGTACCGAAGTATTGATGTCACTTGCAGGGCTTTATAAGGCCGACAAGTCGCGGTAGGCCTGGTCTTAAAGAGCACTAACCGAAGCTGGACGCTATACGAATAAGCACATAAGGCATAATATTACCACCTCCGTGTCCTGTATATTCGCTCTTCTATCCGAGGTGGATCCTTGCGAAGCGCGAGTCTACAATGGGGATAAAACCCCAATCGTATCGTAAAAATCTACTGAATATAGGGTGATTAGGCACTCGTCGGTCTGTTTATATAGCCCAAATATATCATTTTGTAAGATGAATACACGGGTGTGGAGGAGACTTAGTATGGCAGACATGTGCTAATAGACATCCAGGCGTGTAGGCCCGTGAATAAGCCAGTGTGTCGGTGGGGAATTGTCTGGCTACGAGACAAGTACTCGCACGCAACGCATAGAAGCTTCAAAATCCAACATCGCCAAGCGCTAGACCAAATTTCCTCAATGAATTTATAACTTCCAGCGAAAACGCGATAATGGACGTCCGAATAAGCTTTACAAGGTCTGGTTTCCTTCTCCTTCCCTATTCCAATATAGTTATATCACCGTTCATCCATCACAAGCATCCCGAGTGATCTCGGACCCGGAACAGCAAAAAAGCGAGCCATTCAAGCCTCAACATCACGCCCATAAAAAGCATAGTCCTCCAAATCCCAGAAAATCAAAGTTTCAAGTCTCGGAGCCTCCCGGGCCTCGTGTCCGAAAATCCCAGGCAACGTTATCACAGATTCGGATAGCAGCCTCCTAACTCTCGCAGACTTTGGTCTGGGAAACGTCATCCTGTTCGAGGTTGTCCAGCTGTGTTGCCGACAGCCGAACTAGGCAAGGTTGCCATGGGTTGCAGCGGCTACCGTCGGGTCGCATTTGGAAGGTTATCAACCGACGCTTTCCCACAAACGAGAGCTCAGGGCGATGCGATGAGCATCTGCCGAGTGGCCTCCCTTTTTTCGGTCTAAAGATTCGCTGGCGCCTCTTTTAAGCTTTCCTGTTGAACCGGGTCGTCGTCTGTGTATTTTTTGACGTATCCGCCGAAGCTCAAAATGAAGGGTCACCATTACGTCTCTGTACAGCTGTGGCTGGTACGGCACTCGAATGAGGGCCGGCATGCGGTTCCCTAAAGGAGGTTATATAAAGTTGTAAATGCTCCCAAAACAGGCGCAGGTCAGCCCGTGTGACCAAAATCCGTCAAATCCTGTAGGGCAGTTGGCACAGAATGTAATGGTCCGCGTGACTCGGAACTTCATTCTCGATTTGCCCATTGGACCCAGATTCAGGCTGCACAATTATCTTTATTTTACGTTTCTTTGTTGAGTATTACTTAATCCCTTTCGACCAGCGGTGAGCGCCTCTTTTAGCTAGCGAGCTGTTGCTTTCAAAGCAGTAACGGGAAAGCATTGTTCCCGATGCCAGGCCGGCCGCTTTGCGAAGGGTATTCTCTGGGGAAGTGGCAGGCAACCATCGGCATTCCGTAACAAACAACCATGCGCGCCATCGATTGTGAACACCGTTATCGCTGCGGATACTCGGATCCTTCACCAAAGCTTCAATGCCCCTATGTCGGATGCTTACGAGTAGCGATCCGGAAGCTGTATATATAAGGTTTTCCGGTCCCTGGATGATAAATTATCACGTCAACCGCGCAATTCGAGCCGTTATCGGCCCGTTCGTCCAGCGTGCATGTTGGAAATGTCGATACCCATAGGCCAATTGCATTGAGGCCGTACGCCGGTATGCATCCGTGACATATGTGACCTCACGAGAAATGCGTCACCTGGTGGGACCTTAAACGCTCCGGAGTGATAGGGCCAATTTGTATTCCTCCCGTGGCAGGCAACTGCACGCAAGCTTAATTTTCATTAACTAATGGGCGAAACCTAAACAATGCCCCAACAGTTAGAGCTCTAGCTCGCAACTTCGCACTATATAAGTTGAGACAACTGCTCGCCATAGTGTCCCTTTTGAGCACCTTTTTTCCTCTTCCTCTTTTTTCTTCAGAGCTCCAGAAGTTTTGGACAAAAGGAAAAGAAAATTTCTTTGAAATACCCTACTGTGACACATCGGCCTTAATTGGACCTGCTTTGAAAAGACCTCCATCGTCCTCTGTGCTATTGGAATCTCAAGAATTAAGGGAAGCAATACCCACGCCGAACCGAGTATCCAACACCATACAACGCAGTAGCCACCCACCCCATAACCTCCCAGACCCAATTCTACCTCCAAAAATCTGCAAAATGGCACCAGCAGCAGTCCCAGTCGCATCAACAGCTTCCGAGTTGACCGTATCCGCCATGAAGTCCGATCTCGCGAAACCAGTCAAGCCGCAGCTTGATGCATCCAAACTCACATACACCTTCAATAAGAACGGAGGGGTGGTCCCGGCGATAGACGATCCAATCCGCAAGGAGCATAACTCTTCGACAGACGTGAGGAAACTCAATTGACTCCCCAGGATATCCTTGAGGATAGAGACTAACACGTGGAGCCTTCTTAGCATATGTTGACCGTCAAATGGACTGAGAAAGGCGGCTGGGAAACTCCTCAGCTCCGACCCTACGGACCTCTCGATTTGATGCCAACGGCATCATGCATCCACTACGCCACTCAAGCCTTCGAAGGCATGAAAGCGTACAGGGGCGTCGACGGCAAGCTCCGTCTCTTTAGACCGGACCTTAACTGCAAGAGAATGAACCTCTCGAGCACCAGAATTGCCCTTCCTCCAGTCGATCCCGAAGAGCTCGAAACGCTCGTAAAGAACTTCGTCTCTGTTGACTGCCCGAAATGGCTACCGAATCCCGAGACTTTCATCTATCTTCGACCAGCGGTGATTGCTTCCGGAGCTGCTCTGGGTGTTCAGAAGCCAAGAGAAGCCACTTTATTCATCATAGCTGTTCTGTTCCCCACAATGGAGCTCCCGAACGGCATGAGATTGCTTGCCTCCAAGGAGGATATGGGTGTTCGCGCGTGGCCTGGTGGTCACGGGTGGAGCAAAGTCGGAGCTAACTGTAAGTATTCCCGCTTGTTAGCGAAAATTGCGAGTCCGATTCAGTAGTGCTAACACCTACCGTTCCAGACGGCCCAACTCTTCAGGCTCAAGGCGAAGCCCGTGAACGTGGATTCGACCAGATTCTTTGGCTTCTCGGGCCCGAAGGCCGTGTTACTGAGGCCGGTGCCTCCAACTTCTTCGTCGTCTGGAAGAACAAACACTCCGGTCGTCTCGAACTCATCACCGCTCCTCTTGGCGACAAGATCATCCTTGACGGTGTCACTCGTCGTTCGGTTCTCGAGCTTGCCAGAGCCCGTCTCGCTCACAATCCAACCGAAGTTCTCAAGGAAGTCCAGCACCTCGAGAAAGTCGACGTTGTCGAGGAGAACTATACCCTCGACGATATCGTCGAGGCGTCTGAGGATGGACGACTCGTCGAGGCCTTCGCCTGCGGGACAGCTTTCTTCGTCGCTCCGATCTCGTACATTCAACATGAGGTCGACAAGGGGATTGATGTACCGATGAACACTACTATGGCGGATGGATGCAAGGCTGGTGCTTATGCTGCTGCCATCAAGACTTGGTTGAAGGAGATTATGTATGGCAGGGTTAGCCATCCATGGGGAGTTGTCGTCAATGAGAGGGGCGCTCAATAAACACCTAAAAGGTGAGACCTGATGCGTGACGTGAGGCGTCTTGATTGACACGACCACGTCCTCTCAGGATAAATTCTTCAGGAATACTACATTCTTATTGCATTTTATTTTCTGGTGTATAAAATTTCCATCCCCATTGCGCATTGCATCGTGGGTATTGCTGGGTACTGGAACTCCAGCCTGGATACAAGGCTGCTGCCTACCCTTTCTTTCTTCACCTTTGTTTTACTACTTATGCCCTTCGGCCTCATTACCCACTCTGATTCTCACTATTCTTCTACTTGTACTTTAATGCATGATACCTTTATAGCGCCTGGGTTTTAATAGAAATAAAAGAATAAAAGAATAAAATTCATACCAAGAACAATGCCTAGCCGTAGGGGCACTGAACAGTAGACCGCGGCGGCTGTTCCGGCTAAGTAACAGGTTCCGGATCCGTCCCTATGACGGGCTCGTAGATCGTGTGGCCAACCGTCATTGCCCAGCGATACTCTTGCCCTCGGGCCGTAAACCCTTTACTGTTCTGATGACTAGAGGTTATTCAAAACCTATCCGATCCTCTCCGTTTAAGGGGCGCCGTTATCCTTAACAACTAACGCCAATATACGGGTTCCTAGCTGAGGCGGTGGCCATTCCTCCAACCCTCGTCACATACATCCACGGGCTGTTCCGACGATGTACTGAACGCATAACAGGCCCGGCCCGTAGTTCTGAATAGGACATACTAGCCCGGTTTCTTGATATTCTTATTTGGTATTCCTGCGTCTCTCCTCCTCGATCAGTACACCCCCGGAATACCCGTCTCCGCAATCTTCTCCAACGCCGCCGAGAACTTCTTGCTCTTCACCATCTCCTTACTCTCATGATCATAAAACGGATTCGATATTAACTTAATATACTCCGTATGTATCGATTTAAAGACCTACGCACACCCTTCACGTTAGCACAACCCCCTCAAGACCCCCACCAGCAAAGAGCATTTACACATACGGGTTTCAAATCCGCCTCCCTAATCGCTCCTCCCAGCCCTCCACCGCGCGTGCTTAAAGCACTACTACTATTAAACCCCTGATCAACGATAACAACGAACTTAACGCCCGTGTTCGTCATCCAGCCGTACGCTGCTAACCGCTCATCGATGGCAAAGAGCAGGCCGAAGTCCTGATCTGCGGTCTTTTGTGGTAATCGGGCTTCGAAAACGTCTAATGTGGAGTGTAGGAGGAGGTGTAGGTCCAGAGAGGTTGTGAGAGAGGTAGATGGTAATGGAAGGCGGGAGTTGTAGATGTAGATCGGGTTGTTCTGTGGAGGGTGTTAGCTTTGGGATCGGTATAACTCGGCGTGAATGGCGAGAGGCTGACCTGCTTGCCTATGATGGCAATGACTGGGATTCCGGGTGTCGAAGCCATCGTAGGGGTATTTGGGGAATGGATTCGTCTAGTCGTGGATGTCGAGATTGAGGTCGCGCGGAGCTGGAGGCGCGGGATTACCGAATCGGGCGGCAACGCAAATAATACAACAGTTGCGTCGATGTCGACCGTGACAATTGTACAAGGTCCCCGGAAGGCGGGCAATTTACCCGGGCGACACCGTTTCAAGATACGGCAGGGATGGAAGAGCATGATAATCACTCCTGCTTGAATATGGGCTAAACATATCTTTTACATCTATTTGTTTCTTTCATCTATAGAAAAGCAAAAGTGTTCACCTCATCTCTTCCTAACACCTTTAGTTAACTTCAAGTCACGATGGAGCGTATAAGCCTAGAAAACGAACCCTTTATCTCAAAGGAGCCCTATGATCTCGAAGAAACCCGCGGCGACCGTTCACAGCCACGAAGCTTAAGATCTCGCTTTAACCCACCACCGATAACTGTGGCCGTCATAGTAACCGCCATATCTTCATGCATCCTAACCCTCCTAATACAATCCGCATACTTTGCCTTTGTTCAGCCAATAATATCACCAGATAAGGCACAACAAGCATCAATTGCGCTGCCGGACTTAAACGTTCCAACTTGTACGATTCCTAACGTCTCTTATCGTGATTAATTGTCGATGCTTCCATAGATTCTAAGAGAGCACCCGCGAACAAGAAGCCCTAATATAAACCACCCAATTTATAGTAGGAACAATCTCCAAAATCTTCCAAGATGAACCGATATACCTCAACCGCTCATCCGAAGAAGGAAGAAAAGCAAGCGAAAAGGCCTGGGGAGCTCTAATCCCAAGTACGTAATACCTCACCCCATAAAGTCCCCACCCACGCCTACCACTTTTAAGATAAGCGACTAACGGCGTAACACCCGCTCCCGCAATGGGTACCATCGAAATAAATCCAGACGGCCGCGGATTCATCTCCCTCTCAAAACTAATCCAATCCTCGACCTCCCCACTACCCTCATCCCTCGTCGCCCAGGACACCACACACAACGGCCAATTCGCCGTCTCCTCCTTCCACCAACTCCACTGCCTCCACATGGTCGTAAAATCCTACTTCAGCGCGTTAGGATCTCATGACCATGATGTGGTGCATACGAAGCACTGTCTGGAGTACCTGAGGAATAGCATCGTCTGTGCGGCTGATTCAGCGCTGGAGCCGTGGAAGAAGGAGCTTAATGGTGTAGATGGGTTTGGAAATGTGCATATGTGTAGGGATTTTGAAGGGTTGTTTAAGTGGGCTGAGGAGTTTCGGGCGACGGATGTTTGAGTGGATCTTAGGGGAGGTTAGGTTTCGTGGGAATTGAATTTTGGATAGCGCCTGGTGCGCGTAGGATTCTGATCTATACCGACGACGACGAAGGTCGGGATAGCGAGAGCGAGTTGCGGATTCTAAAACTTAGATATGGTACGGAGTATTGTATACTGTATAGTATATTGAATTAACAGTATTATTACATAGAATATATATTAGTACTACCTATAGGCCCGATGAGTCTCCCAAATCTATAAAGGCCATTAACATGATATCGTATCATAAAGATCACAACGCCGACGCAATGATTTTTTGAACCAGTGACATTCAACGAGAAGACAAACAGGAAAAATCCAATAGCAATGAATCCAAAACCGCACAATACTCAAAATACAAAGAAAAAAAAAAAAAAAAAAAAAAAAAAAAAAAAAAAAAAAAAAAAAAAAAAAAAAAAAACCAAAAAAAACAAAAAAAAAAAAAAAAAAAAAAAAAAAAAAAAAAAAAAAAGTCATGAGAAGCTGAATCCAACAGCTAGGGTATACTCATATTCACACTCGATCTCTCAGACGAACTCCTCTAGTTATCGCCGAAAGTTGGTGCAAAGTTACTCTTCTGCCTGAGCCTCTTGCCATACTTATAAAAGATGAATGGACAAGGCAGCAGCGCGACGCTGACAAGTGCCAAAAGTGTACCGGCCCAGTTGACCTTCAAAGAATTGAACATGTAGGTCGCAAAGAGCGGGAACACGGCACCGAAGATTGATCGCAAGAATGTATTTGCTGCGATTGCCGAGGCGGCGAACATGAGGTAGGCGTCGATGATGTAGTTCAGGCACTGCAGGAAGATGAGGAAGATACCAGCGCCGGTGAAGAGACCGGAGACAGTGGGGACGATCCAGTGGATATTTGGGTAGTTGCCAGTCCAGGCGAACCAGAAGATACCGATGGGGAACAGAATGCTGCCGAGCATTGCTGGCGGGAGACGGTTCTCGGGGATTGGGATACCGCGGTTGGCTTTGAGGGCCTTGAGGTAGTATGGCTCCCACATGAACACGATGAAACCACCGGTGATCTGGCCGAGAATGAGACCGATAAATGGGAGCGCGGAATTGCCGCCCATGATGTGGTGGTACTGAATGAAAACGATCGGGTAGGCGGTAAGCATGAGATAGAGCATACCGTAAATGAAAGCGACGTAGAGCGAGACGAAGAAGACGATTGGCTCGGTGAAGAGGAGTTTGAGCGGACGGGACAAGTTCTTTTCAACGAGCTCTCTGAAGTTGACTTCGATCTGTTCTTGTTTGGCATGAATACCCCAGTTCTTAGTCAATCTTCGGAGTGTTCTCGCTTTATCTACCAAAACGACCGGAGCGTAGGTTTCCTCGAGGAAGAGGAGGTTGAGGCCGAGCATAACGAAGCCGATGATGGCAGTGATCCATTCAGTCCATCTCCAGCCGAGATGGCTGTGGGTAATATAAGAACCAGCAATCGGTGCAATAAGCGCCGGAACTGAGACTGTGAGGGCGAAGACGTTGATGGCGTAGCCACGATGAGCATTGTCCCAGATATCAGCGAAAGCGCCACCGACAACGGCTAGCGGACAGGCGGCGAAAAGCCCACCGAAGAATCGACAGATGATAACGGTCTGGAGGTCCTTTCCACCGGCGACACCGAGCTGGAAGATGGCGAACCCGAGGTTTCCGACCAATAATGGCATCCGTCGACCGTACAATTCGGAGAGCGGAGCCCAAATTAGAGGACCGGTAGCGAATCCGAGAACGTAGAGAGAAACACCGAGAGTACCGACTTCAGTATCAACACCGAATTCACGAGAGACAGCAATGATAGCGGGCGAGAAGATACTGGAACCCCAAACACAGAAGGCTGATGTGAGGGCAAGCAGGGCTGATAGCAAAAACTTCTTTCTTGTAGTCCAGTTTTGTGGGTGCATTGGATCATCTAAAATAAACTGCGTTAGAATGCTGAACGTCGCCTATATCATATCTCGACCAGAACTTACCAAATCCTTCAAACTCGACCATATACTTTTCGATATCAGGGAGTTCGGGCGGGTAGTCCTTCCCATTTCCAAATGGCGGGAGCTTCTCCTTTCTCGACCTTGTCTTTGTGGCGTCCGCCCCAATTGTATTTGCATGGACAGACTGCGCTGTTCTCACTCTCGACATCAGAGTCCTCGTCCGCTCTGCTTCCAATCCATACTCGGTGTCATCCTGAGCGGTTGCGACACGGGAAACGCCGTCGCCAGTAGATTCGTCTACGGAATTCGAGTACCCTGTTTCTTTTTTCTGTAAAGCTGCCGCTTCTAATTCTAATCGTTTTTCTTCAGCACTGCCTCGGGCGGGGTGCGCATGCCGGCGGGCATCCTCCTCGGATTTGATGAGTTCGAGGTCGACCTCGTTCATTTTTGCGTTGGGCGTGTTCGTGTGACGTTATTTTAATGTAAAATGGGTGTGGAAAAGTTAAGCCGAAGGCGACTTCACGTGCAAACGAATGCTCGATGTTTAAAGAGTAGACTGTCGGTGATAATACGGTAATTGAAGATGCCGTAGTAGATACTGACAATTAAGCAAGATCTTAAGTAGATAATGAGTATAGATAAAAAAAGTAGATCAGGAGGGGAATCGAGGCCCTAAATATAATCAAATAACTTTCTTTCCATCCCGTGGAAATAATTTTTTTTTGTTTCCTTTGCAAACCCGAAAAATGGACTCGGCCGGATGTTGAGTACGGAGACATCAAGGCCTGGCAGGATGATTAATGGCGGCAGCATGGGATCCTGATTTGGGATGCGCTAGCGCGTGGCCTCGGTTCAATCTGGCCCACTGCTGGGAGAGCCGGGACGGCCGAACGTCCAACAGGTCAATGTCACTTGCATGAGTGCGACGTATCTTTTTGTTCGAACATGTTCCTCCCGGCTCACCGGCCACACTCCAGACGGAGCTTTCCTTGCATTACATAAGGAGAAGCTTTTATCTCCGCTCGAGCACACCCTTCTATACGGAGCCAAGTGTTCTATCGCGGGGATATATTGGACGTTTTAATGTTTTCAAACGTCTTCGCAGGAGCTTGACAACTGGTCAATCGGACTACCTTCGTAATCACAAATTATCATTTCATGCGGTCATGTACGCTACTCTCTTGGTTTTCCTCACAATTGATATGTTCCTTACTTGCAGTGGAGCCTCAGTTGATCAATATTAATGTTCGACGGTTAGAGAGGTTGAAGCATCTGAAACCGGAAAATCGGCACTTACCGCCCAAATGCAATGTAGGGCTCTGAATGAAAGTTCCTACCCCAAAAGGGTATGATTATCGATCGCGAAAAAAGTATTAATGGCCCAGAACTCCCCTCGAGCTCTTCGGATGATAAATGAGTCTTCAAATTCACGGGAATTGTTAATCCGCTGTGCTTAACAATGGTATTTTTATCGACCGATAGGACAAAACCTGGGCAATTATTTTAAAACCCATGAAATGACCTCATTCAACCTAAAATGTCGGTGAAAAGTCGAGTGTTTCTCCGACGGTAACGAGAAGAACCGCAAGATTGGTTGAAAGGATACCAAGCTTTCCTTGGTCGCTCGGCCCACCAATTTTGCAGGGACCGGAGATACGCAAACCCCACATCGGGTCCAGCGGTTGACCGTTTCGTACGAAGTCTGCACACCGACCTTACTCACGATAAACCGTCGATGCCCCGGAACTATAAAAGCGCATTTAAATGATTTTGGAAACATTTTCCAAGGTTGCTTAACGTTTTCCTGCCGGTAGTAACTTCTTCCACTGGGGAGCCGCTGGTTGGATGAGTAAGACTTGCAGCTACTAGCATGCATTGGCGACGAAAACAATTCTCGGGCTCCTACGACACAGCAAATGATATCATTCGTGTTCCTCAGACCAGTGTTCTCCTCGTTCGCAGAGATCGAGAAAATGTTTAGTCAAGCCCCCGCTGCTGACAAAGGCTTGCATATTGGAAAACCCTCCGCCTGCAGAGCTGCATGACTCCACCCTCGTTCGCTAGAGCTATAGACATTCAATACTCCGCGGATACATACTTACCATCTTTGGACGCGGAGACCTCGAACGACGAACTTTTGTGTAACTCTCTTTGGCGAGCAAGCTTGATCCCCACCGGACGGCTCGGAAGCTTGAATTTTGTCTCGAGCTCGTGCTTTGGAGCTTATGTAACGTTGCATTATTCCGCCTTGAACCGACTCTCTGATTCGATCTTCAGGCCTCGCGATGGCGGACACCGAAACCGGAACACACGAGCCTATTTCTGGCGGGTGTCTTTGCAAAGCTGTGAAGTATACCATTGCCTTTCCTGAGGGCTGTTGGCCGCCGAAGGTATGTCTCCGTTGGTCCCGTTGGTTCGGCTTTGGCCCGTAGATCGGTGTAACATGTTGTATGTGGTCGCAACACAGTTCTCTAAAAATACCATTCTGCTAGAGAGTGAATGTTGTCCCTCGATTTATCCCAAGAAGTTGAGACCAATCTAGATTACAAGTTACTGACCAGTTTGGATTGTATTTCCTTACTTTAGAAAAACAACATCTGCCATTGCACTCAATGTCGCAAAGCCACAGGCGCCCTGATGTCCCATGTCGTCACCGTCGCACCATCCCAAATAACGTGGACCTGCGAGGACCGTTCGTTCCGCGAATACTCCTCCAGTCCCGGCGTCTTCCGGGGCTTCTGCCAAACCTGCGGGTCGACACTTAGTTGGAGGAACACTAAGACACCCGCCGAGATTGATATTTTTTCAGGAACGTTGGATGAAGATGTGCTCATTGGTGGAGATGGTGAGACAGGGAGGAAGATATTGATGACGGATAGGCAGCTCTGGTGTAAAAACCTGGTACCCGGTGTTACTGACGGAGCCAAGAGCCGCTTTATGTATAAGACAAATGAGGAGGGCGGGGTTATCGGGGAGGCCGCTTGAGGGCCTGGTGAATTGACGTCATCTCTACTCTTCGTCGGCATGGGTCTATGGAGGACTCAGGGCCCCGTTCTATAAGGGTACTCACGCGAGACATCTACGTGCTGATTGAGCATCTGGTTGCACAAAATATCGATATCTGCTCCCAGATTCAGGCCCAGATCTCCAAGCTCATAAAATACCACAAAAACAACACCTTTAACACCACTATAGAAGTATCTGTGGAAAAGAGTAAATTTATCCTATAGCCTATTTATAGGTACTGTAGTAGATACATATCCCACTTTGAGCTCCCTAAAGCCCTCAATAATTGAATTAGGGATACATTCATGACTTCGTGAATTTCGTGATCTCGTTGGCTTCCACGAACGTCCGCACGGTTGATTAGTTGTATCCGTACTCGTCTTCACCACCGTCATCAGGGGTGTTCGTATCATCAGTTGGAGTTGGGGTATTATCGCCACCGTCATCAGTGGGAGTGGGTGTATCACCGCCATTATCATCGCCACCGTCCCCAGTAGGTGTGGTTCCCTTACCACCGGCATCCTCAGTGGTAGAAGGAGTATCATCACCGCCATCATCAGTCGGAGTTGGAGTATCGCCGCCATTATCCTTCCCAGGCTCCGTAACAGTCACTGTCTTCGTTTCCGTGACGGTTTCCTTGTCGCCTGGTACTGTGACAGTAACTGCATCGCCTGGCTTTGTAACAGTTACTGGCTCTGGTGCTTCTCCGGGGACAGTAACGGTCTGAGTATTGGTAACGCCTGGACCCGTAATTGTGATGGTACGTGTGGCAACTGGGGCGGTGATGGTCTTGGTGCAGGTCTTTGTGGTTGTCTTAGTGCAAGTCTTTGTGATGGTTTTGACTGAATTTTGTTAGTTTGATATGTAAGCATCGTATCCTTTAAAGCAAGGGATATTTTTACGTAGTACTTACCACCACCCGGCAGGGGGCACTTGTACTTCGTGATCAAAGCGAGAGCTTCTTTGCAGTGGGCCGCAGCTAGGTCAGCGCCAATGGCGGCAGCGAACAAAAAGTATGTGATCTTCATGATTGATAGTATCGAAGGAGTGTGGGTAGAAAAGGAATGGGGTGGGGCTATCGATTGTAAAAGAATGTGTTTTTCTTTTTGCTGTAAGTGAGTGAATGAGCTGGCTCGGAGACGACGGTGATCGATGATAGAAAAGACTGGGACATTGTGAAGGCGATTCTAATTCAATTTATACTTCGTCTTTTCTCATGATGCGACTTCAGAGCATCCTGCAGGTGTACGGAATCTCAATCCCGATATTTTGACACAAAAGACACAAACGGCCAAGTTGAACCGAGAAAGGCAAGTTTTGCAAGTACAACTGGGAGAAAAATAGTGAAATCACAGTAGTGATCTATTAACAGCGGCGTTCTGGAGGTACTCCGTGTGGGTTGACATGTCGAGTTCAACGACTCCATGTGTTGTGTGCCCTCCATGAAAGACAGTCGCCTCCAAAAAGCCATGGTGTTGGGTGGACTTGGTCCCGCTTGGCTGTTCTGGGCAGTGCGAAGCATTGGCCAAGTTTACCCTCTTGCATGTATCACTATCTTAGGATTCGACTCGCGCATCGATACTCCTGATTAGAGAGGATGACGAGTTCTTTGATATTTTATATCGAGAAGGGTGTGACTTGAGGAGCCGAATAAGCGTGCGAAAGTTGAAAACCTGGGAATGCGGGTATCACGGCACAGTTCCTGGAAGTTGAACATGAACGATCTCAGACCATGATATTATTAATCTTAAGGACTACTCAAGTGAGTGAATAGAAGCGGTTTGGGGTCTCGTGAGCCTGAGAACTGGAACTCTCAACTGATAGCTTTCCGTATAATGTGTGGGGGAATGAGAGCGTACTCGCATCCGACTGTACTTTGCACAGTTGGCCCGTTGTTTTTCTGGCAGAATTTAAAGTCTCCATCCTACAAGTTGGCGACACCCAATTGATCAATTGATCAAGCATAGCTTAGCACATACCTAGGTATACACGGGAGCTTGAAACAGCCAAATCGATTGATCGATTAACGATTAGAAGACGGACAAACCAAACGGTTAAGATGGTATTGGGCGATGTAATTGATTATTATTTTCAGTTAGGCTTGGATACTACATGGTCAATTATATGCAATGGTGAATGTCAGGCGTCATACCGGACAATTATATTGCCCAGCCACTTATTCGTAGTCCCTGGTGATCCAAAAGCTTGTAGCTATATTATCGTCTTCATATCAAAAACCTGAACACGCTAGAGGAGAATATGCTAATTCGACGCGAGGAATAAGAATCAGAATATTCTATGCTCGATAATTCGACCCGAAGAGGTCGCTTAGGACTCGTACGATGTCAGGAAGATACACATCCCACGTGGGCCCCAGTCTGCCCTATTTACACCCAAGTGTTTCCAACTTCCATCAACCTAAAGAAGAAGGATTAACCGGTTATCAATATAGTTCACAAGTAGTCCTGGGAGTTATATTGCTTTGTCCTGCGCGCTCGCTTGCAAGACGGCCCTGAGCTTGCGAAAACGATTTATGGTGGATAGTAGATCCGATATGTCGAAATGTGTATATAGGACGGATAAATCGGCAGTTTTCATCAAAACTAAAGAAGTTTGCGCCACGAAGCATGGAATTTTAACAGGTACTTAAAGTATATTGTAGTCTAGAAATACGGGTATATTGCGAAGGCTTGATCTGAATATCTTTGTAAACCTTCTAAGGTGGACAAGCGTCTATAGCATCTTCTCCACGCTGACTCTATTATTATCTATTTTGAGAGCATGTAAATTAAGCTCCAGCTCTGGCAGGAAAAGACTAGAACTACAGTTTTTGCGATTTATTCACTTAAACTTTGCAAATTTTGAACACTGTCGAAGTGCGTCCGGTAAGTGCCGAATAGCTTGGTGATTTAGTCAACTAGGTGGCTATCATACAGAGAACGGACAAGATCTGGCCGCAAATTCAAATCTGCGATTTGAACATCTCTTTAGCGCCGCTAGGAAAGCTAGTAGGGTACTATGCCAACTAAAACAAAGATTCAACCTCGTCTAGGAGAGGTCAAACGAAGGTCCGTGCTAATTCCATAGATGTTAAGGGAAGAAGATCTTAACAGCGATATTCTCGTAAGATACAAAATTGTACAATATAAAACCTTTGCAATTGTAGTCTTTAGGTTTAGTGCTAACGTTATGCGCCCAATTGAAGTAGCTAGTTGAGTCGAGACGTCGACGTTGCCAGCTGGCTGGAAATAGCTAGCCACTGCCTCCCAGTCATCCACATTTAACGCCCAAGCTATAACGACTTACTTACTAAGATCTTCGGTGTCGTCCTCCTGAAATGTTAAGTTCGGGCTCATGTGACCTTTCAAACGTCAAGCTTTAACGTTTTTACAAGGTTATCAACTTTGGTAGCGGCTCGTGGCCGTGGCAGCGGTTACGAAGAAGCTTCGTGGAATGGAGGGAACGGCATGGTGCATTATTCTGCATGCGCCCAAGATCTTGCTTGCATGGCCTGGGCGCCTACGATTCAGGTACCCGCTCCACAACCCAGAAACCGGCGAGGCTTGGTGGATTTGAATGAGTGGCACAGGGAACTTTAACGCTGCATTGGCAATTGCATCTGAAGGATGAATGGGAGATGTTCATATCGTATAGCATACATGATGACTTTTTCTTTCCTTTTCCTTTTCCTTTCCGTTTCCAATTTGGGCTATCGTTTCAAAGGACCCAAGATAGTGGAGTTGTCCAACACAAGCCCTCCACTAAACTGAGGCTTTGATATCAATGATGCTTCAAGCGCTGAACACCGCGATGGCAGCCTTGACCGTCAATGCAGCCAAAACCCCAGAGCTACTAAGGAAAATAAAAAATCTTGTCTGGATCTTGTTGGTTAAGCACTGCACGAGAGAATGCACAACCCGTATACCAACATACGCCCACGCCAATCCCAGATCAACCTTATCAGCCCGCCCCAGCTGCGCCATGACTAAGGCGATGGCGTAAAATTGCAGCGGCTGCTCCATGAGGTGGTTGTAGTTGTCGGCCTTCCAGCGGACGTTGGCTGGGAGCGCGCTGTTATACTCTTCTTTGGTCATTTCTGGTCTCATTGTAAGTTTTCCGGTTTTCGTGGCGCGCACGGTGGCGGGGATGCGCGTGGCGTACATCCAAGTTTCGATAGCGAGGGTCCAGAGGTTGAGACCGACGATTGGCCCGAGCATTTGTGTCGAGAAGGAAGGCATTTTGGGATATATGGGCTAAATTTCGACGGAAAGGTGGATTTGGATACCGATTCTTGTGTAATTGAGTACCCGGTTGACAATGCAATATATAGCAACTCGAATTGATAAATGATACTTTGTAGCAATTGTGGATGACGAGAATTCGAGTTTCTGACTTGTGCGGACAGAAGGTGTTTATGAACTCAAAATCTTACCGCAGACAATGCCTGTCATGTTCCGGCCATATGCGAGTTCTAACTGTACGTACCACGACAAATCGAAAAAATAATCAAACTACCTCGGCAGCCGGCAGGGAAGCTCGAGTGCTCACAGACACTTTCATACGTAAGAAGAGTCGTGTCCTTCACGGATTATTGCTAGGTTATTAGTATTCTACGGCGGGGCCGGGCAGTCCACGTCCGGTTAGCCCGAGCCGACATATAAAAGTGCTCAATTGCAGATTCCAAGACCTGGAATCCTCGCTTCCAACGCCTCAAGAAACTTATCGCAAACAATCCGGTAGGGTTCACGCTGCCTCAGTTTGCAAACCGGGGAGTTGGCTCTCCGGCTCTCCTCGTCGCGACAAAGACGTGGCCGGTGAAAAAGGAATACGTGACTCTGCATGCAAAACTCCGCAGATGGCTGGAAATATGAAAGATACGGAAACTGCGGAACGAAGTCGGCCTCGGACCTCTATGGAAATAAATTTCCGTTCATCCACAATGGCCACGGCTGGTTAGAAGATTTCGACCAAGAAAGCCTCAACGTCTGGTTTGAGTTTGGTTTGAGCATATCAACGTAACGACGACCTCAAACACTGCCAACCTGGATTCCTAAGTTCCAACCATCACGGCAGGACATGTAACGCCAGAGCCATGGAACGACGGAAATACATCCTGCACACGGGATGCCCATTCTTATTCTGTAGCCTTCTCAGAAATGAAAACCTGCAGGTTTGGCGCCCTGTAGACGGGCGCAAAAAAAACAAAAAGCTTAGCATGGAAAACTTTCGGTGTCTGTATACTACAGAAATACATGTAGACTGTAAAAAACATATCGAGGACCCACCCGGCCATATCGTCCTAGTGTCGAGCCGCTATGCAAATCTATATAAGCCACCTCTTAAGCAACCTTTTTCGAGATACTCAGAGTGCACCGAGAATGCGTCATTTCCGCCAGCTGTGCCTGAGAAACAAAGGCTCTAAGCGCCGCCCGTCCATCTGGTTCCTGACGAACTTTCCACATTCTGTTAAAGTTAGCACACCCCAGTCCGTTAAACCCAGCCGGACGGGTAGGTCTTCACATTCAATCTTCAGAGTCAAGAGATCTATCTTTAGCGCCTCCCCCATAAACCTACATCCTCTTCAAAGCGTCTGCAAGACATATAATTCGCACTCCCCCCGGTCGTTTTTCCAGAGGTCAATAAATCTCAAGGACTTAGTATCATCGAGACAAGCAAAAAGCCACCGGACCCGGCCAACCATGTTGGAGCTTGCTTGTGACTAGGCCCATTTGATGTTAATGCCCCCAAACCTGTCGCAACCAATCACAACCTCGAAGCCGCCAGATCAGCTGCGGGGGAAGCTTGTGGGAGTCTTTACTTAGCATCCCAAAAAGCAAATTTGGGTTTTAATTTTCCCTATCATCGAAGCCTCCACCTTGGGGGACAATGCCATTATTTGACGACGACGTCTCCTCTTTTCACTCAACATCCTTCTCAGTTTGCATCATCCTTTCAATTTATTCTTTTAATCCTTTAGAACATCACCTGTATTTTTACTCTTCGCCGCGAAACAAGGCATCTTTTTTATCCTTTCTGTTGCATCCCGTGTCAGAGAATACTCTCCAATTTGGAAGCTGGGCAATAAAAACCGCGCAGCCCAGTCAGCATTTCTTGTTCCAACGTCGTCCTAATCTTTTTCCGACGACGAATCTTCCGTTCCGTCATATACTCCGTAGGTATCTAGATATCTTGTATAGTAGCCACCATGGCGCACCTTCGACGGAATCTCAATACGCCCCCGCCAATGTCGCCCGCGACTACAAATGCACATAACTTTTATAACACCTTCGCTCCCCGAAGGGGCGGCGCGGCCAGCCCGCCTCCGTCGATGTACCCCCCTTCGAGCACGCACCCGGCCCCACCGCCTTCTTCGAGCGTCCCCCCACCGCGTCCCGCGTCCGCAATGCCTTCGCAAACTGCCAGCTCGTCAAACTTCTATCAACCAGGATCAAACTACGTAAACGCCCAATACTATCGTAACGACCAATATAGTGTAGGCCCGCAATCACCGCAATTGCAACCAGGGTACGGTAGTATGGACATAGGGCCGGACCGGACGCGAGCCCCGCCACCGCCTCCACCGCCTACTGGTATTCCTCCAAAATCCTCAGCCGCGTACGGTGCACGACCGATACAAAGCGCTACATACGCTCCAAACCACCCGAGTTACGGCCGGCCTTCCCCACCTCCGTTGAACGTCAATAATGTCAACAGTTCATATAGTGCGAATGCTGGATCGGGAATCCGACGGCCTGCGTCCGCCGCAGGTACAACGAGTAGAATGCCTGGTGCATTCCCCGATGAGAATATTCGTGAATCGTCGCCGAGGAATGATTTGCCTTTGCGGAACATGAATAATCCAATTATGGGTATTAAAGCAGCAGCGAGGCAAAGGGATCAGGTTTTGGAACAGCCTGAAGATGAACCTGAGGTACCAAGAGCTGATAGCTTTTGGGGAGATTTGTTCAACAAGAGTGACAATCCGCCTACTGCAACGGTGACACTGTCTCAATTTCTAAGAGGTATTGCGGATTACATTGTAAGTGGTTGCAATTTCCGCTGGATTGTAGTAGGCTAGCGTTTGGAAGCTAATAAATCGACATAGATTACAGAATTTGAACCGAAAAACTCGATAGTTATAACGCCGCCAAAGATGCTTGGATTTTACGCTAAATTCAAAGTTCCAGGTGGAGAACGCCTGAGCTGGGAGAGTAAGTTCACAAATATTCTAAGCTCAAGCAGCAATTACTAACCGATTATAGATTTCTTTCTTGGTCGGCCCGTAAAGGAGCTATCTGACGTTTACCAAGCCCTCAACTGTCACCATCACTTAGTTCAGCCGAAGGACTCAGCATCGGCCCCTCCTACGGTCCCTAGTTTGACGCCGCAAGGGTTTGAAAGATGGATGACTATCCAAATACTATCAGATCCTGATCAGGAAGCCAAACGACTGATAACGGTGCTAAAACAATGTCCTATCCAAAACCCGTTTGAAAAGGACCCAATGTTTCGAAGGTTCCCCAAAACTTTATCGAGGGAGTCCTTCCCCAAGTTTGCAGACGGCGATACGAGACGGTTGTGGGACTTGTTTGTTCCAGACGAGGAGCAGGCGGCGCCCGCTGCGAGATCCGGAAGCAATCCGCCACCGAGCCGAGGAAAAGAGCAGGAGCAGAAAGACCGCGAGCGGGAACGGGAACGGGAGCGAGATCAGCGAGTCCTAGAAGTTCTCCAGGACCGTGATTCAGGAAACAGGTCTATTACACCCAGAGGCGGCGGCGGCGGCTACGTACCCCCTCCAATTGCGGAGGAAGACAATATCGCAGCCCATCTTCGTGGCGACAGATATCAGAGCAAACCCCCACCACCACTTCCAAATGACAACGGAATTGAACGAGAAAGGAGCCCCTATTCTCGGACTATCCCAACAAAGAAAGAAGAGCCATCCCGGCCAGAATATGACGACGACGATTATGATCAACTGAACCCATACCTCTATGAACCCGCAAACCTCACACCACAGATTCCTACCGGCCCATCAATTCCTCCTAAAACTCGCCCACTATCCCCGCCACTCTCTAAGCATAATGACAAGCGAATCTCGGACTTCGACAGAGAAGAAGAAGACCTTTACAAAGTCATGGCTGCCAAGCGCGCTGAAATCGCTGCCATTGAAGAACGCCTGAACAAGCAAACTCGGTCACCACCGCTTCCTCAAGGGCAAGACGAGCGCAACGAAGATCGCCGAGGAGGCCATATCCCCATGCCCATGCCACCCCAGAACGTAAACATACCTGTTAACACCATGGCCTCCCCGGAGCCGTCATCAAACTACCCCACAAACGTCGACTATGACTCAGACGAGGAGGCTGCAATTCGCAAGCGCGCAGAAGAAGACTGGGATCGTGAGGCTCGCGAGCGTGAGAAGTGGGTTGAAGCACGACGTCGTAAGATCGAAATGGAGCTTCGTGGTGAGCTGCCGCCCGGTGGGTCTGGTCCTGGTGATTATGATCAAGATTTCCAGGCGGCCACACCTGTCAGTCACTATTCATGGAGAGATAGTTATACCTCACCCGCTCCTGTGGTCGTGAAGAGAAACACGCCGCAGAATTATAGCTCGGGTGTCATGGGAAGAAGCCGATTAAGTGGAGGCGGAGAATGGGAGGAGTTTAGAGTTGAAGAGCAGGTAGGAGCAGGTGGAAGACGAGCGAGTATCGGGATGGGACATGATAGGTCATTTTCAGGGGGCAGCTCCGGGTGGCCACCAAGGGATCACTACCCTAAATGATGAGTTTCAAAAGCACGGTTTTCTATGAACCTCAGAAGTGGTGGTTACGCAAGCGCGGTTTAGTGACGCTTGAACGTTGATATGATTAATGGGCTGCTTACGTTGACGCATTGACGGATGAGATGCTTCGACGATTTCTTTCCCAAGCATTCCATGATTCAAACTACTTTTCTTCCTTTTTTTCTTGGTTTTTCCTCAATTGTAATTTGGGCTGCGTAATTTCTTTCTCTTCGATGTATATACTATCACTTTTTCAATTCAAATAGTGCGCATTCTTTCATTCCAACTAATAATTGATCTTGTATCAGTGAAGAACGTCGCAGAGTCACTCTATCCTCTACGGTGTTTTATTATTATTGTTTTTGTCTAGTGGAATCGAATTCTTGCGTGAATTCAGACCGGGAGGTTTTTAAGCCCGCACCCGTGACGTAGGAAAATTAAGAGTTCTTGGACCCTGTTGATTTACTACTTAAGTCACCCGTTACGAGGTGGAGCCATAGTTTCTTTTTCTGTTTCTGGTTTTTAAGGAACGGCTGGGGCCATAGAGATGTATACGGATTATTTTGAAGTCCCGGGTTTTGGAACTATAGTTAGACGATAAGATTGAAGTCCTATGATATATAAAACATTATAATAGTAGGTATTGGTAGGCTATATCCTCACAGTGTGTCTGTTTCTGCAATATTATAGTATAATATTACATGGCAGTACTGCAGTTGTACTTTGAAGGGTCTCGATTTCGTTAAAACGCGAAGCCGCAAACGTACGGCCTCCCTTCAATCGACCAAAGAATATCGACGATGCGATATCAAGAGCATCTTCTTTGGAACCGTCCAAAAGAAATGTTAATAATTCAAAGAGTCCGGGAATATATTTTATCGGATTGTAATAGCGTACAGAAGCTGGTATTGATACCCAGCTCTATTCATAACAATTAACTCCTAGAGCTCCTTGATAGTAGAAGAAACCTGAGACCATGAATTCATATATAATATGTGAACTTGAGCACCGGTTACCGAATGTCTCTATCCCCTTGGTCTTACGTACTCCTTCGCCTGAATCGATTCCGAATTTTGTTCCCACTGTATAGCACAGGCTCGAAGATGGTGCTCTGAAATTTTGGGCCAGTCCTCAATCGGGTTAAGCTACTCTTATCGTTTCTTAGCATCATACGTGAACCGTGGCCACTCTTCTTGTGAAACCAGCCACCAACTAACACCAAAGAAAATATTTGCAGTGGCGTCCGATCATTTCCTCCCACAGGCCCGTCCCAATCGATCAAAAGAAATTCCGGGGAAAATTTAAAAGGTGTTTCGATTCCGCCGCGGGAGCTTTTAGTCGTTTGGAACACCTGATTTCGGATCCGAAACTGAGTTAACATGCGAAGTTACGTCAGTTATCTGCTGATGTTTGAATATTCCTTCTTCTCGGTAACCTTTTAGGCCTGATGGCTAGCTCCGAGGAGTCTTGCATTGCGTCTACGCAGGCGCAACACAGCCATTCGCCTCCCAATGTTGCATATTTCGCTTCCTTGTCCCTGTTATAGACCCCCTGCAGCTGTTGCACCATACCCGTTTCTGAGGACTTCGCAGCAAGATCGCCAGGCCCTCCGGGCGTCTACATTTGGAGACTATTGATTTGTATCTCCGCGGCTTTGGGTCGCACAGTGGCTTACTCTTGACGATATACCAGGAGTCGCTGAATGAAGTTGAATATAAGATGTGTGTCCCTCCAAGCATGTAGATACTACTATCAATCATCCAGAGAACGGCAGAGGCAGCAAACTCAACAATACCGCTGGCGGTTTTTATTTTCATACTTCAATTCTTTAACTATATCATTTTACAATTTTGCATGGTATTTTTCTAATATATTTTCATTCCCTTTTTCGACGCTTTCTCCTTTTCTACTCGCATACAAGAAGGATGGTTTCTGGAAACCTCCTTCTTCTCGCTCTGTCCTCCTTTGGACTTGGGGTGTACGCCGACCGTATCAACCTCAGCCATGTACCTATGATTAGGTCGGTCCCGAGCAGACAATACGGTGGCCGCCCAGGGGTAAAATTGTTACCAGTCCGTGAGGGGGATCTGTATCCTCACTTGAGAAAGAGAGCCGATGACCTGTCCTCGCTCCAACTGAAGGACTCTCTTGTTCTCCACTACGGTGGTATTATCGGTATGTTACAATGCTACGGGCCTATATCTCAAACGCTATGATTATAGAGAGACTAATATGTGGCTCATATAGAAAACCAAAAGACACACATTGCCAACGTGACTGTGCAAAAGCCTGATCCGGACCACCCATTGATTCTTCTGGAAGATGTCGACGACTTCACCCAGAGCATCAAGTGCACCGGCGACAAGATGGTCTTGAAATTCAACAGCAAGGATGCAATGCAATACGCTATCAAGCAATGGGACTGGGTTAACGAGAAGTCTCCGGATTACTTTTACATGATCACCTTCCACCAGCACGAAGGCTGCGGAGAAGTCGACGATCGGTCGTCGTACAAAATCTCCGCTGTCGCCTACGACGAATCAGCCTTGACGACTACTCTGACAAGGGAAAAGGCTTCCTGGGACGAAACTGCACAGATATTCAACCTCAAATTCGCAACCCACGCGGCACCATCTCGGGATCCTGAAGCTGCTGCTGTGGCTAAGCGCGGGGTCGGCCTCAGGAAGAGGAAGAATATCCTTTCTCTCGGTCTCGCTGTTGCTGCCTGTAATATCGCGCCTCTCGCTGCACTTCTCGTCCCCGAATGCGAGCCATACAGCCTTATCCAGAGCGGTGGAAAGGTATTCGAAACCGTAGGAAAGGAGATCGTCGACGAGTTCCGCAGTAAGATGGCGGAGGGTATTCCCGCCGGATCGAATACCTGGTCTCAAAAGATACCAAGCCCTTGGAAATTCAACTGGGGTAGCCCAACTGACACTACCACGATGTCTCATTTCCTTGGCTCCTTTGGAATCTTCGAATGGGATACAAAGGTGGTCTGCATCGGATGCTTCGTCGAATCCGCACCCACCCTTACAGTTGAAGTTGTGCGCGTGAGGGACACAGCGGATGTCGATCTCGTATTTCAACCAAACTTTAAGGCTCAGCTCGATATTGGTATCCAGGGACATCTTGAGCTAGGATCAGACCTCAATGGTCTTGCGATGGAGGTTGACGCATTTCTGGAATCCATCGGTGTTGGAGAATTCATCAGCTTCATGCCGGATGTCACCAACGGACCTGGAGTTGAAGTCAAAGCGACCCTCGACGTCGATATGGACGTCGGCTTCAAGATTAACACGAACAGCGGTTCCATAGGAATACATATCGGCGATGAAGTCTCCGTAAAAGCAAACGGCTGGGATACGATGAAAGTGGAACCTATCTTCAACATTCGCAACATGAGTATCGCCGGCGAAGTGAACCCTTACTTTCGGTACGGAATCGGGCTCGGTATTGAGATTCTGAACGGTATCATCAAGCGTGGAGCTTTCGCCGGATTGGAAGTAAAGCGAAATTTCAAAATTATCGACGGACTTGATACCTCAGGGCCCTGCGGAAACAAGCCCGGTCTTTCGTTCGAAGAGAGTATCAGCGCCAACATTGTCTACAAGGTAGTCATCGACCGCATAACAAAGTTTGTGCTCGAAAAAGTCGTCGGCGTTTTCGGTTTCGGGATGCCCGAGCTCGACGGGAACCTCGTGGAAATCGTGAACACACCAGAGGTATCAAAGTGTGTTCCCTTCGCTGATGAACCCCTCCGAATCCCGCCTCGACCAGAAGTCCAATCCATTGCGAACCAGCTTAAGCATGAGGCATTTATTGACCTTAAAGGGAAATCGGTAATGATCTCTAACGAGGCTGGTGTTCTGACGAAATACAAATACGAGACGTTCACGTGCAAGGACGGCGAGGAGCACTTGCTACCATTCAACGAGGCAACTGGCGGAGCATTGTTCGCCTATTGCGATGGACGGCTAGAGAAGAGTGCCTTCGATCAGATCATGGATTGCCCCCCTCGCACCTGGAACTGTAACCGCTTGTCTCAACAGGACAAGAAGGAGGAGCCCGCGAATCAATATTTCGGGGTTGGGATGCCACCATGGGGGCCGAAGATGATGTTTTAATAGAATAGCTTTGATCTGTTATTTATCCTTGTATGATTAGCCAAGTTAGCGAATTCCTATGCCGAAGTATCGTTCAATTTTCAATATTAGTAGCTGAGCTGCGAGATCGATCCAGGAGACTTATCTGTTTTGCGACAGGATAAGATCATATTTGAAGACCAAGACTAAGAAATGTATATGCCTGGCCTATATGTAAAAAAAATAGAGCATATGGTTTATAAAATTCTGGGATTGTAGCCTGACTACCTACTGAGCCAGAAGGGGGGTGTTTTTGAATACCATTCCAATCCAAATTATATAGCAACTTTCGCTCTCAATACCATTGGAATACCGTATTATGGCCCAATCCCGTATTGATACCGTACCAATCTACCACCCTTTTCTGACACAGTAGGTATCCCATGAGGATTCCAAGCTTTCGCCTTAGAGCGTAGGATCAGTTAACTGCGGTTCCGCTCCAATCACTCATGTACTCACTAGGTCCCTCTATTCTTATACACGAGACCGCCTCGATCATACGTATGCATAGCCATAGTCTTGTTAAATGCCTCTGATAACTCCAATCCGGCCGGCCCTCGAAGCTTCCACTATATATATACATAAGTTAGTGTAATTGGTAACGTACTTACCTACACAAATCAGTTAGATAAGATACAACGGCGTGATATGAGGCGTGGATATGTAGTTAGAGGTTGCACTAGACGCTGCTTGCGATGAGGTGATGAGGAAAGCACTACAGTCTTTTGTAAAGTGGTGACAGCCAACGCAAGGTTTAGTTGGCCAGCTCGTAATCTTCATCTGGTTCCTCATCTCCATCTCCATCATCGTCTTCGTCTATCCCTCAATCAATAGTATCGGTCACCACCGACGAATATCTTACCAGCATGGATGATGAGAAGTACCTGGCTCTGGAGAGCCTAAATTCTCCGAATGAGCACGTCGTCATCTCGAGCAGCATGATCGAGTCCCTGAGAGCCGACGGTCCATCTAGCGGATGGGTATCCGGGGACCTTCTGTACTTCCTGCTCCAACACGAAATCAGGAAGCTCCTCGAGGCCAGAGGCAATAGTATATCCCAATCTACGTAGCTACCCCGAGAGACCGGCAGTTACCTAACTTAGAGCATCTGTAGACCCGGTCCCAAATATATTCATTCACCATCACCAGACGCAACCCCTTCTGGAAACAAACCCCGACCAACTTTTACCAGGAGAAGCTAGACTATTGCGAAGCCACCTTGCGATAGCACCCATTCACACGGGTGATCACTGGAGCCTCTGCTTCATGACGAACATGGAAGCCCTGATGATATCGATGATGTGGATGCGGGGGCCGTGGTTTTGCATATTGACTCTCTATATTCAAAACCTCGAGCGGTATCCGTCACAGAGGTTTGGGAACGACACTTGGAGGCGATCTATACTCCGAGTCTGCCAGCAGGGCTACCATTCCCTCCCGTCGATATGAGGTCGTTGGAAAAAGCGAGCCCTCAGCAAGTAAATGCCCACGATTGTGGAATCACTACGCTGGCCGTGGCCGTCTTTCTTACGGAGAAGTATCTCCGAGGGGATATTGAAGTTTTCAAGGAGCGGGCAGTCGATGGATACGATTCAAAGTTGTTCTCGGGGTTCCCACAGGATGATGATGGCGGCTTTACTCACTATAGATCTCGTCTATACACAGCTATAAAAGGCATGTTCGATGACCCCGGGCGACTAGTACCGAAAGAGCTCGCGATGTAAGAGTACTCTATGGAATTTGATGCGCGGGTATTATCGCTGACTAAGATCCTAGGACTTGGATGGGGGAGGGATCACGATGTTTCTCTGAGGAGCAGCCGGCAGATGCAATCCCAAAAGGGGACTCCAGCAGCTTAATGTCAATATTGTCGCCTAGCTCACCCGCTCCGGAGGAAATAACCACGATAACGATTCCACCAGTGGATATTAAGGGACCGGTCAAAAAAAGGCCGAGAGGGGGGAGACCAAGCCAAATAACGGTGCAGCCTCTCAAACTTAGGAAGATGGTGACTGCAACAGCAGTCGTCAATTATGTGAACCGAAAAAAAAAAAAAAAAAAAAAAGTCTGACCTATTTGTATATACCTAGTAGGTGGATACTTAAGTATCCATGTTCTTGATCGATCACGTTACAGACTGGAAATTTCAAGAACACCAATATATGGAAGCTGGTGATCGGTCTAACACAATCAGTCTGATTCCCACACGTTTTTTAGGCAGCCAGAAAGAGCCCATGTTCAGAGAAGAGTTCTCGAAAACCTCGGGAACGCTAGGATTAATTCTCCGCGCGAGATCGAATCAGGCTTCAAGCTTTGAAGCTTAAGCTTTCGGCTGTGTATAGTGAGCATGTGTTTTGCCATGAGGATGTCTCCGCGGCTCTGTTGAAATAGGTCGCTGTTCACCGCCACATGGCTGCTAGTCAGGGACACGGGGTCTGGCTAGCGTGCCAGATCCCTGTTTGAGATCTGTTTGGGGGATCCAACAGGCTACACCTCCCAAAATAAGCTTGCACGAACCAAAAAGATAGTTACGCCATTGGTCACGAGAAGAGAACTAAAACCACGGGATTGGATTAAAATAATTAAAATGGTAAAGGACGACCTCATGGCGCCTCCGCGGCCGATGGGATGAATTCTTGGTTTTTGGTGTAACTTCTTCATAAAACCGCCAGCTATTGTCAAACGTCTTGGGGCCGGGAAGTCATCAGAAAAAGCAGTTTGCAATGTTTTGATCGCATACTCCAGACCCGACGGACCTTACGATTTGGTTAGATGGTTTACCTAGTAGCTTTGTGTCTAAGTTCTCGAAGAGTCGCTTTCGCTATTATGAGCACAATGTAATATAATTATAAGTAAAGTGGCGTGAGGCCCAGTTCCCGCCCAGTCGTGTAGAGACTCTCTTTCAGCAGCACAGGTAGCAGATTCGAAGTTTCCATATACCGTCATTTTGGTTTTTTTTTTTTTTTTTCAACCGCACAGAGCCGGAAGCTGGTCTTCCGTTTCTCGATCTATTCTTTCGTTAAAGTCAATTCATTCACATCATTCGCTACCGTTTTGTTTCCCCACTACGGCTGGTCCCGATAAGATCTTGCGAGACTAGTCTCCTGAATCTCGAGAAACCGATAATACTCTAATCACCCCCCCCCAATATATTTCTTCTGTTCAACCCCATTTTAGAGCCCTAGGATTTCTGCCCACTACCAAAGCAAAGAAAATGTGCGGAGGATACGAAGCTGGAAAGCAGCCTAGCTGTGGCAGCGGCGCACACTTGTGCAAGCGGCAATACAGCAACGGTTCAGCGTGGCCCAGTGGCTATGCTTTCAAATATCAAATCAACGGCGTACTTCCAGGGACCGACCAAGCAACAATGGAATCGGCCTTCCAGCGCGCGTTCTCAAAATGGGCCCAAATTTGCCCGTACACCTTCCAGAAAGCCAACGGGGATGTCAATTTGAACATCTCAGTCGTCGGCGCCAATGATAATTGTACATACACTCGTCCAGTCCACACCCGAAGAAAAAAACATCTGCTAACCTAACCTACCCTACCCTCAGTCTTCGTTTCCAACCCAGGCACTCAGGCGTACGCTAATATAGGACCCAGTGGTGCCTATGGTGGGGCGAGTTATATCAATTTCAAAGGCCCGGCGTTTCAACAATGGACATTCGAGGCAGTTCACACACTCTTTTTACACGAATTCGGCCACGTCCTCGGCTTACAGCACGCCAATGATCGCGGATCGGTCATGTACCCTTTCATCGATAACATGTTTTCGGAAAGACCGCTTACGAACGACGATATCTCCAGGATGCAGCAGATCTTGTCGGCTTCGGGTATATCAAGCAGCAATGGCAATAACGGCAACAACAATTATAACCAGCCCCAGAATAACAACGTCTACAAGCAGCCGCAGAATAATCAGAACTATTATCAGTACCCGCAAAACCAGAATAACCAGCAATATTATTATCAGTACCCGGCCCAGAATCAACAGCAATATTATCAGTATAGCCAGGGAAATAGTAATAATGGGTACTACTATTACAGATACTATAAAAGGGGGGTACCCCCAGGGGATAATTCATCGGTGGAGGAAGAGGTGTCAAAAAGCCGTTGGAAACGGTACCAGAGTATGAATCGCAAGATATAGATCTATCTATCCTGAGGATATAGAGCCTCTTATCAATATCGGCGGGAATGTGTTGCAAATGGGGAGGTGGTTGAAGTTTAGTATCGCGGTATATAGACCTCTCGCAATCAAAAAACAATAAATTATAAATTATAATGTTTTTTTAATATATTTAATCATTCTTAAAACTTCATATTGATGTTTGAAGACCGAACGTTAATAAATTAATTAGATAAATTACAATTCGAGCAAATAGAGAATAGTAGATAGGTCAGCAGCTAGTAACTTGGTGTGCAGTAGGCTAGCTGGACCGCTGGTTAGCAGACAAGCTGCCGGCTTCCCTGCCTACCAGTTACATACACACAGCCGGCAGCCATCTGTGTATCCATCCAAATATCCTTTCAGTTGCCGCCCGCTTGTTCGCCTATTTGCTCAGATTGTAATTTATCTAATTAATTTATTAACATTTGGTCTTCAAACATCAATATGAAGTTTTAAGAATGATTAAATATATTAAAAAAACATTATAATTTATAATTTATTGTTTTTTGATTGCGAGATGTTTATATACCGCACCATATTAGGGATAGATTCAGTCGTCTCGAGACCTGGCTGAATGACAAGATGCAACAGTGTTGCGTGTTGTTGGTATGTTTCGATGCGTGCCCGCATCCTTCCACCATAAGTGCCGAGATTGTTCCATCACTAAGACTCAGACCCAACGGTCTTCCTTCGCGTGCCCACAGTCGCGCAACATCGTCTTCATCGCGTCGCCGCGTTACTAGATGTATACATAAAACCCACCATTGCAAAATGTCAGATTCCGACCCAGATTTAGCCGTAGTCCGGCGTTGGGCCGCTCAACAAGTCAAGACGTTGACTTACGAGGGGAGCGAAAAAGGTTATCATGACGACTTTGTCATCTGCCGTGCCTATAGGGCCTTTCGAGGTAAAGCTCCCGAAGGGTCTATATCTCTCGCTCCACAACCCCATGATGGGAATCTATATGCTCAACAGGACCGTCTTGGCCGCCTACCGCTCGAACTCCTATTCCTAATCATGGAATACTTGGACGTGGGGAGCATCCTGACCCTCAGTCGCGTCAACTCTTTCTGGAAAGCTATCATAAATGGGAATCACCTCTATAAACAGATCCATAGTATCGCTCCTATCCTCTTTTATTCTCTCCGCTATACCGACTCGGCCTCGCATTTCAGCCTCGCGCAGCTATACGATGTTCTCAAGCAGAAGTCCTGCTCCCTAAAGCCCTGTGGTAAATTTGGAAATTTATTATATCTTCCAACGATGAGACGATGCTGTTTCACTTGTTATGAGATGGCCTGGGAGTTCCACACAGTCACCACCGGTTCAGTGTACCCTCTTCCGAGGACATTTGTTCAAAATCAGATGTTTTGTCTCTATCCCCCAGTTGGCAACGTTGTCGACGAACAATCATCTGGATTAGACGTCTGTATCTCCGCTACGCGACGACTACCTTTGGTGAACAGAATCGAAGCATTGGGTGTGGCTAGGAGATTCTCTGACGGAGCATCCCCTCGCGCGGAAGGGACTGATTATCGTAAATTTGTTACGATACCAATTCCATTCATCGACGACGATGGGATAACTCACAAAGGATTGTATTGTAAGGGCTGCCGATACGTGTCCTCAGATATACGAAGCCGTCCCCCAGCGCCGCCTCCGGTTCAGCAGGAGATTCGACGACAATTAAATACGTGCTTCTCGAACACTTCGATAGTAGAGCATCTCGCTGGGTGTTATGGGATTGCGGAGGCTATCGATCATAAGCGGTGCAAGGAACTTGGAGGGGACGTGGGAAGGTATTTTGACGAGGTCTTCTCTTGAACGAGATGTACAGATGGAATATTTAAAATTTAACGTTAATTTTAACGCAGCATTCGAATCGATTAATCCAGACATATCGTTTGATATTTTATTGCTTATGCTCTTCCTCCCAGAATATTAAATCTGTAAATTAAATCCGGAAGAAGAATCAGCCACCAACCTATGGTACCGCCAAATGGCTTGCAGCAAAGGCCTTGCCGGGCGCCCAAGGCCACGGATTGGGGTTGCATTTGTGGGGAATTGTACGTGTATCATTGTGTCACTGGAAATACTGTCTCAGAGCTCAGAGCCAGACAATTTTCATAAATATAAATCGCAATTAGAGTCGAAAGTCTGTCGCCCCGATATCTTCAACACAGCAGGGTAATAAGTAAGTACCTGGCGAGGCCGTGTAACATAGTCGCCCGGTTACGAGAGACAACAGACCGTTTGAATTCCTTACCAGACGATCTGTCGATTATTAGCTATATCTCGGTAACGTTGTGTTGGAGATGTTGGAGCGTCACTGGGACACAAGGGATGTCCCTAGAACCCCATACAATTGTGGCAGGGCAACTTTTCGGAAGGCGCCTTCCCTGCCAACTTATCTCGGCTCTCATGCGGCACCCCTTTCTTGCGTACACCTCCAACATTAATTTAGCATCAACCCTCTGGCGTTAAATTCCCCATCGCTGCATCAATCGACCTTCTTTCACGGGACTCTGAAAAAGGAATTCTCACAGTCGCTTCTGAACGGCTCCCAATCGTTACTTTGCATCGCGACTATTTTGTTGTATCGTCAGCTGGACTGTCGCGACTTCACCCTACGCACTGACCTGTAGGCCTGGCCTTTCCAAGGGACCCATTGAATATTGTGAACGCTGACAAGCTACTTGCTCCCCCAGGCCTCGCTATCACCACTCTCTCAATCTACCAAAATGCACATCTCCAACGTCATAGCACTGGGGGCTTCCCTCCTACCGCTCCTGGCCTCTTCGGCAACCGTCACAGTCCCAGCTGAAATGGCCGGCTCCACAGAAATCCCCGACTTCTCAAACCCTTACCGCCGCCCCTCCTTCGACGAGCACCTCTTCCCACCACCCGGAGTGGTCATCGACAAGTCCGAGAAGGCTCTAAAGAAGCGTCAGAAGGGTTCTGCGAACTTCATCGTTCATATGTGCCGCGACACTACCCAATCCAACTGTGACGCCGTTTGGGTCTCGTCTGCTCAATACTGCTACGACAACGAGCACTGGTTCGGCTGGAGCGGTGATCCGGGTACTTTCCTCAGCGCCAAGATTGAAGGCACAATGTGCTGTGCCTTTTTCGCCGACAAGAACTGCAATAAGGCTGGTGGGCACGTCGGCTGGCTGGCACAGATCTGTGAGAACGACTCTGGGGACGGTTTGTTGATCAAGGGTGGAACGGCGTTCTCGTGGATGTGTAATTTGCCCTACGGCAGTGCGAATGTCAAGATGGACAAGTCGCCGCCAGATGTCAGTGCCGTTCCAGGGGCTGGAGGTACCGGCGCTCCCGTTGCTACTCAGGTATGGCATATCCATGTTGCTTCATCAAAAAACGTAAACGGGACTTTGATAGTCACTAACACCTTTGATTCTAGTACGCCCCATAAATGGTTTCTTCGCCTGCAGAAGGCTACAAGGTTTGGTTGTATCTTAATGAGCGGTATCTACCATCTACCAAAGCAGTTTCTTTATTCAGCACGGGTTTCGGATCTTGGGTTTTTGCATCATATGGATCGTGTATTTGTACGGAAACGGTTAAAAACTGAGCGGCTTTATGTTCTCGCAAAGAAAACCTGATATCTATATATATTTCGTCGTGCCCATGTCTCTTTTGTGTGCATCCGCTGAGCAGGCTGGCCTGCGGGTAATTCCTCACCGGCCTGAAGTGGAGCCTCCCATCTAGCGCAACCAGCCGCCTGCATTCGAACGTCATCAAGCATGAATGGTCACGATGCGACAATAAATAAGCACCCGCATCCCTTTCCATAAATCAACTTGCTCGACATCGCATGGCATACGCATCTTAGCTGTACAACCATGAAGCTCTAGCGATCGCAGCCCTTTACAGATACTTTTCCAAGAGCTGACGGGGTCCCTTTCGGCGGGGTCTGACAGGAAGGCTGGCTTCACAAAACATTACCACACTGGCTTGGCATAACAACACCACCCAGCTATATTAATGATGACTGCGACAGCACGCTGCGCACTTCTTCTCTTTTTTATTGCTGGCTTGGATATACTCGTAGACGCGGCTACTACAGATGGGCCAAAGTATACATTGCGCCTCCCAGCGACTGCGAAATACTATCCGAAGGATGTCGAGGAACTCGTCCGACAGTATGAACACTATAATCCACAGACTGCAGCTCACAGGCTTAATAAGCCGGTGATGAAGCTACTCGCGCACGTTAACGCTGATGAAGGGGAGAAGTATTATGATTTCGACTCCTTCATGTCATATTCTGGAGTATCTACTTTGGGCGAGGACGGATTACAACCCGGGAGGTTGTACCTACCTATAAACCCGCACGTCTCTCACGACGGAGATACCAGTTATGATAAGAACGGCTGGACGGTTTGGGTTAAATCTCCACCGGCACTTCGGAAGCGACAGACGCAGGGGAGTTGTCCGTCCGGGAGCTCGCCGTGTATAAATATTCAGAAGCCAGGGATATGTTGTCCCGGTGGGACGAGTTGTGTGAATATCCAGGATACAGGGTTTGGAAGCGTAGGATGCTGTCCGAGTATGTTATATCGGCCCTAAGCAATCTTATCATGCATGGTGCGGTCATTTAACCTTCAGGTACATTTGGGATATAGATAACCAGCCTTGTGGCGATAGTCTCGATAGTTGTGCTCCTGGGTACGTATCTTCGTGCACACTCGTGTCTACGTCAGATCGGACTGCTGACATCAAGTACTGATATTTAAAGATACACTAAATGCACTTCAGGGTCAGTCGGGGGCTGCTGCCTTCCTGGCTACGTCTGCTCTCCCCAAGGCTGTATATTGAATAGTTCCAACCTGCCCGCTCCGTCAACCGTGACCCGGGTATCGACTACTACGATAGGGCTAGATATCTGCCAAACGGGATATTATCCCTGCCCCGCTTCTCTAAACTTTGGTACGCTACTGACTATGGTACCTAACACATACGTTAAGCGATACTAACGATACACTTTCACAGGTTGTTGCCAAGTAGGGTACCACTGCGCCCTCTACGCCTGTCCATACAACACCGGTCCAGGCACCCCAGGCACCGAATACGTCGCTCCAACATTTGTAGTAGGCACCTCGGGCGTAATCATAAACCCCGGGCCCAGCAGCACAATAACCTATGGCCCCGGCTTCACAACCATAGACACGGCCACAATAACCCCGCTCACCGTAGCAAGGAATAACACTGAAGATGGACCAAAGATCACCGATGCACCCGGGAACATCCTGGGCTTGAATAATTGCCCGAATGGGTGGGCTACTTGTGGTCCGGAGTTTGGGGGTGGATGTTGTAGGTTTGGGAGGGTGTGTGGGGTGGGGTATTGCCCTGTGCCTACTAACAACGGCGGTGGGGGGACTGGGGTGACGACTATAACTACTAATAATGGGTGTCCTGGTGGGTGGTTGCAATGTCCCGCTGAGGTGCAGGGAGGATGTTGTCCCTCTGGTGAGTTTTATCAGTTATATCATTGATTCTAGTCGTTTGCAGGTGCTGATTATTGTATAGGATATGGATGTGGAGTATATAACTGCCCAGCTACAACCATATCAAACGGAGTCGTAGTGGTCGTGACGACTGCGGCTGCAGCGCAGAAGTTATCACCTGTTGGAAGAGGCGGGGCAGTGAGGACAAGAGGAGAACTGGGGAGCCCTGGCTTGATAATCGGGTGGTTTATTGGATATTTTGTACTGGCTGGAATGGTATAGTATGATGTTACCCTTAATATGGACGCTTCACTCAACAATTTGGAGCATATCCTGTTGGATACCACAAATTGCTCTTGCTTAATGACCTAATGAGCCGACATTAATTAATTGAGTGGAGATTCGGAGTCTACATGCTTGTTTATCTAAATGCGAGGTATAATACATCTCAGCCAACCCGTACAAGCAAGTTGATTATATAGGTTCCTTGCTAGATAGAAAGCCATAACACCTGAACACTAATTCTTAGACTTTGATGTGTAGCGCTGCACTGCGGTCTAAGGGGGAGAAAGAGAGGTTTCTGGCAGCCTAATCTCTTGAATTCTAACATGCCGAGTAGTAGATGCCCAGGCTCAACTACGAATCCATTCACAGCCCGCACGTAAAATCATCCCGCAACTGCATGCAACTCCAACACCCGTATAGATTCCCACCCCGCAACCACGTCCCAGTTCCTTGAATACGCCCCGCACCTACCTACATGATCCCCCAAGGCTTAAAGCACGTTCCAGAGTGTCATGTGATACTTTTGGAGCTCAAAATGGTGCTGAGCCCTCGGCTTTTGCCAACTCGAAACAATTCCTTACGTGGGGTGTGCGTATAGGATGGCTTTTGACCGAGAAAATTCAATACCTCAATGGCTTCCGCTAGTATTTCTAGATAACCCGAGGCAAGCACGCTAATTATTTTACCATTGACAGCGGGGACGATAATTATTTATCCGGGCCCTGACAGGGGCTACTCATTGAATAAAGGACGGCGGATGAAGTTATCAGCGGCTGTGGTGATACGTTTAGCCTTAACTTTCAGAAATCGGAAATATTGAATTTGAGAGGCCCGTGTAGGGCCGCTATTACCCGACGACCCTCTTTCTTTTCTCTTTCACATAATCTTTTAGAGCTTGTAGGGATAAAAGGGCTTGTAAGGCAGGTATGACGTGTGTACGACGAAACCCGGTTGAAAGACGGCATTTCCATGGCTTCAATCGCACTTAGCGACTCGTCAACCCGGTCCTTGTATAGCTAGCAGGTCTCCTAGAGCATCGGCAACCCTTAAGTCTTAGGACTAAGTCGTTGGCGCATCCTTAAAGGCCGGGGCTACGCCAAATAAAGGGACTCAATTACAAATTTCGAAAGCAGCTTCTAAATTTTGGTGGACTTAAGGCTTGAAAGCTTACGAGGCTCTTGATAATTAACTTTTGTTGTTCCAGATACCAATTCTATTTCGCTCAAGCACTATCTAATCTGCCAACTTCCCGGTACTATATACAGTAGACGAAATCGAAAAATGGAAGAAGAAAAAAGGAAATCCGTAATATATACTTCAAGTCTTTGCATCGGCTGTGAGAAATATGTACAAATAGCTGATGTGAACTGGGTGCTATCAAAAGAACGAAAAGAAACGAAAAGATAGAAAGTAAAACTCCGGCTTCCATGCTAGGATATCTTGATAATAAATAAAAAATGTGAAAAAGAGTCATTAGTAGAAACAGACGAAACGCTTTTCGTGAGATAAAAAGATGAAATTATACGTGCAAGCTTTGCAAGGGTGAGGGAGTGATCTGAATCGAAAGCAAGATCCATCGCAAACCGAAAAGCAAATGATGATGATGATGGGGAGGAAGAGGGTGATTATATATTAAATATTAAGAGTCCCAGATGGCACCGTACGCAGCCACGCCACGGGATTCCATGCCGTAAACGACTTTTTTGGTCAAAGCTGGGTTGCTGATGATAACAACGGCCTCAGCATTTGATTCCTGAACGAGACCCCAAACAAGCTTGACCATGTCAGGCTTGCCCTTTGCACGGGTATCCCAAACAATCGCATTGGGGTCGGCGGCAAGGACACCACCAACGATTTCATCACCAAAGGTCTCGTTTGGTTTCGGGGTAGACCAGAGGACGCGGACCTTGATCCCATTCCTTGCAGCTGCGAGGAGTACGGGGAGGCATGGTCCGATTCCTGAGCCGGTACCGACGACAACGACGCTGTTGAAACAGTGTGCAACGTTCATGACACCGCGGGTGGGGATACCACGGATCCACATCCTTGTGGGAGGGTTGGCGATGTACTTGCTGGTCCAGTCACCGGCTCGGCTGACAACAACGGAGAAACCCTTGCGTTCGGGAACAGCGATGGTAGCGAATGCGTGCCATTCCATCAGTGGCTTGTCGGAGAGACGGACGAAAGATCCTGGAACTGGGTTGTTGCGGTAGTCAAAGTGCAGGCGAACAGCGTGGTCGGAAAGCTTCTCGGGCACAACATTGACCTTTCTAAGGTGAAGCCATGGAGAAGCGATTGAGAGGGTGATGATGATAAGAATCCAGAATCCAGGTGTATGCATGGTGACCATGGTAATCGACATGGCCGGACCAGTGAAGTCAATGATAAGAAGGAAAGTCAAGAACCAGAAGAGGAGCAAAACGGTCCAGCCGGAGAACCTGTGAGTTTGCTCGAACTGGTTGTGGATCTTCCTACGGACGCTTGGGTGGGCGAAAGATAGGATGAGAGTGAGGAGGAGCATGATGGTATATGTAACGCCCAAGGTCGCAGTCGAGATCATTTTGCGGGATGGGTCGACGAGACTGGGACGGAACGCATCGAAGCTGGCCTGGACAACCAAGAAACCGAACCAGAAGGTTGCGGAGACGGCGCACCCGCTGTGTATGCCGCCCAAGTGGTAGACCTTCGCCGCATTCTTACGAAACCAAAGCGGCCACGATCGTGGAACCCAGCTGGCTGCAAATCAAAGATTAAAGTCAGAATGTGTGTTGCGGTAAACGTTGGATTTTGAACATACCCATCCAGAAAAGTGCGTTGACGACATTATCATTTCTAATGAGTGTCGACGGCAGCAAGTTGGCACTGACAGCTGTGGCGAGTGTGGTGCAATTGGTTCCCTTATAGAGCAGCCAGCAGAAAGGGATCAGGTTGGCGAGAAAGATAACCGCAAATATCCGTCGATAGATAATCATGCTGATGTATCGCAGGTTTCGGAGAGGCCTGGCGAGTTTCTTCTCTGGCAGCTGGCTTTCTAGGTATTGATCCTGCCATGATCCATCTTCGGCGTGTGATTTAGAATACACGCTCGATGCGGATGATGAGATTTTGGATTCGATTTCCTTGAAATGGACCTTTGGCGGTAGCAGTAAATCGTCCGTGGACTGCTCATATCCCTTAAATCTAGCTGCCAACTCTCCCGCATCTATCTCTCCCTTTGGCGTATACGGCATCTGCGCAATAGCGTAGTAACCTGCCGGGCGGACGATGTTTTCGTCTAGAGACGATGTGATTGATTTTTCTATGCTTTGAATGTCGACGGTTTCTGGTGTAATGAAAGCATAAACCTTCCCTTCGACCACTATAGCAGAAGCTTCGGAGACCCCTTCACAGCCCTATTGTTTTTGCCAAAATGAAAGAATGTTAACCTGATTAGTCTCTATTCCCAGGAAGTAGATAGAATTGCGAATTAATGCAAATCTTTATCGAAATCGTAGTTGAGATACAGGGGAAAAATAAAATATGTCGAAAGGTTGGAGAATATGGGAATTGAATTGTAAATGTACGGTACCTGTAAATTGGAGGAGACAGCATATGTATCTATTTTAATTTTGGGGCCTGGTAAGGCCGTTCCAAGATGAGTTTGGTCTGACATTTGGGGCGGGCGCAGGTACAAAAATTAAATGTTGCGCAATGTCTCGGTGGTATATTGGGTGGACAGATCGAGAGCTGATCTATAGCTACTGAAGTATAATGATGTTTCAAGTGTGGGAGTGACATATTCTTATACGACTTGAAGTTGTGAGCCTTTCTATGGAGTGTTTCCCCCAAGCAGGCCTTCTGCCTCGATGCTGCCTGTCGATTGCTTCCGGAATTTCCTCCCAGTGATAAGATTTCTTTTTCCGTCTTTCCATCCTCAACAGGGAACGTGACGACAAGTATCTACCTCGGTGCAGGGCAGATCTCGAATTGGGACCTGCCCATATCTGGTAGCCTTGTTCCCTCCAAAGATTCGCCAGAGAGGGTCGGGGAATTTCGCATGGGTTCAAATTTGCGGGCCCAGGGTCCCCATCGCGAAGGAAGAAGAACAAGCACCCCATCAAGTCTGGGACGTGCATCCTTCCGAACATGGCTGCGGGTTAGTTGTGTGAAAATTATGCGAGAGCTCATAGGCTAAGTCCAATTCGAGTAAACCGAACCCAAGTATAGTGCGTTGTGGAGCGAGGCACTGAAATCGCCATGAGGTCAAGCCGTCTAGCGTCGTCGGAGGTCGTACTCTTGGTGGAAACCCAAGAGTTCATTGAAATTTGATCGGTTCGAAAGACATTTACAAATTGTACGAGTGGTCGCTCGCGGTATAGCCAGACATCCTGAGTGAAACATGCAGGAAACCGTAAATCTAACGTTTCGGTAACGCTCCCCACGTATAGCTTTCGACAACCTCCTACGCCCATTTGCCTGCAAGATCGCCCGAAGGCTGCCGCCCGCCTGCGAAAAGATCTGTGACTTAATGGGCTCTCAATACCACGTGGACCCCTGTTGTGTACTAACCCCCAACGGCGGGCGACCCGGTCCGTCGAGGATGTATTGATGGATTCTACTCTCATAAAAGGCATCTATAACTGAAATCATACAGCCCTTGAGCAGGAAGCTTGATGCTACTGCACCTGCTTCACCATGGCTATGGGAAAACCAGCTCAGAATCCCTCAGGTTGTATTTCTGAAGCATCGGTGGCGTGTTCCTCACCTCGCTTTCACTATCAATCCCAGACTGTGTATAAATATGGAAAGTGCGTCGACATATCGCAGGCTTGGCTCTGGCAGGAAGGAACCTAGCCAGTGGATGCGGGGTCAGGTACAGCCTGGGTATCACCGCCGTCTATCTACCCCCAACCGCGATAGCAATCAAAATACTGGGTATAGATGTCCCAGAGGGAGGTGTGGATTCCTAATATAATCGAACCTGCATTCGCTTATGCGTCTCTCAAGAACTTCCTGAAGAGAGCGGCGGACAAACGCAAGATGTCGCATCGAGGCAAAGAATAGCAATCTCGGGTATCGGCGACGTATTCTGAAGGCCTACGAGTATCAGATATGAGCTGATCGAGTTGATC
Organism: Arthrobotrys sphaeroides; assembly: GCA_036971245.1. Classification (NCBI taxonomy): domain Eukaryota; kingdom Fungi; phylum Ascomycota; class Orbiliomycetes; order Orbiliales; family Orbiliaceae; genus Arthrobotrys; species Arthrobotrys sphaeroides. The sequence goes on along the minus strand of JAJTTW010000013.1, from coordinate 780,945 downwards.
GAGTGCCGTTTCCCCACCGTTACGTTTCTACGTTTCCTCGAGCTCGCCAACTCTTTTCCTCAACCAACAGCCGCCCGTAGCCAGAAATACACAGGAAACACGCTACTGAGTCGTGGTGATGCTATCGATATTCAATGTGTGTTGATATCGGGTAGGCTGCCGCTACCACATGGCGGTGGCCCGTCGCAAGGGGTCAAGTGTGGCAGAGGCGCAGCTGTTCGAGAGGAAGTACCCGATGCTTCAGAACTGTCCCAGCTTCGCCCTATTTTTAGCGCCCTTTTTTTAAACGAACAAATCTTCAGAAAGGATATTTTCTAGAAGCTATAAAGAATTCTTTGCCGCCGCAGCTAGGCCTAAAAACCTCTTCGCCAACGTCACTGGCATCTCTTAGCTCGAATCTTCGGTGTCGCATAGATTATTTCGGTCCTCGACTAAATTTACTAGCAGTTGCCCTCATTTTTCGCTACAAAACAGGAGCTCAAAGCCACGACCTCGGCACCGACGTGATGTTACTCCCGTTAAGATCCTGGCCCAATCTTGCAAACGACACCCGCCCCAATCGATGCCTCTAAGAAGACACCAAGGAAAAATCCAGAGTCGTGGCGAACTTCGAATTTCACCGTTAGATTAAAATTGGTGATAAATTTCCCTGAAATTCATGCCGAGGTAGTTTCCCAAATGGGACCGGTTACCTCTTTCGGACCACGTTCAAGCCACAACACCTCGAAACCCAACAAAAGTTTCTTTGCTAGCCCACCGAAAAACATGCACAAAATTTTGCCCATCTAGCCGCAATCCGGCAGGCAATAGACGGAGGCTGACGGCCGTTCCACGGCTTCCCGTTGGATTAGGAATTTTATACTTGAGTTATCACAGTTTAATCAGACACGAACTTTTTTCCTTCCAGAGGAAGATTTTTAATTTTGCCCCTTGGGTCGGAGACAAATGCTTTGTTCGAACGAAGCGGCCACCATCCCACGGATGCCGCGAAAACCCGCTGTTCCAGTGCGGTATTGGCATTGATAATAGATGGAAGTATCAGAAATTCGGTTCGCTCACTTTCAGTTTATCTATAACGAATACAGAAGCTGTGAGAATACCAGGGATTCTTCAAAACTTAAACCTGCTCAACAGGGACCCTCGAAGAGCCGTCCGGGTTCAAGGCTCTCCCTTGAAAGAACCTCAACAAGTAATGTCTTTCACTCCCGAGCTTGGTAGCGGGCTGAGGTTATGGGCCGAGTGACAGCTGTCAGGGAATCCAGGCATACGACGTTGTGATCCGTTGCTATCTCGGTAAGCCTGCTAGCAATGAGGCAAGTGCGAGCGATCCCCTTGTCAATGTGATACTATCAACGATTAGATCTTCCAAGACAAGAAAATTCGAATGCTTCCTGCAAAAACAAAACGTCGCCCACCGTTCATTACGGACCTTTTTGTCCCTTCCGGAAGGGAGGAAACGTGCTCAGGTTTCATGCATCCCCGTTGGGTCCTGCATACGGGCCCGTATCTCTCGCCAGAACTTGTCGATTGACACCCCACATCGGCCTCGATTTCTAGAATATGTTGACATAGACTTCTAGATGCCTTCACCATTTAATCCCTCTACCCGTTCAGCCGTTCAGCCGCACACATAATGCATAACACCTCGCTTCGATATCAACTGTTGCATATTCCCGTACCTGCATGCTAATACGCTCAACCCCATCCCAACAAACCACGGTCTTTCCAGGTCTAGAAAGTCACACAATCAGACGGTGAAAAAATGCAACCGAAATGAAAATATCTCGCTCTATCTCGCTCGGAATATTATTTTCAGCATCATGATCGGACGATTCCTAACCAGGAGGCGGGGGATCGGGAAGCTATAGGCGATTTTCATTGGGGTTCCCTCCATGCGTTTACATAAGTACATGCATGGGCCTTGTGATATCCGTTATACCGGATTTCTTGTTGACTTGACTTTTTCTTGTTGACCGGCATAATGAGCTTAGGCATACATCCTGATCTCTCAGGCCCCACGGCCCATGTGAATATGCAACATCACGAGTTGCTCTATATGTCATGGTGTCGATCTATATCCAAGGAAACGTCTGAATCCTAGCCCACTGTGTCACATCCTCAAAGGGCGCCTCGATCGGATAATTTGCCTTCTGTTCCGATATATTGCAAAGGCGGTCCACTTGCCGTCCCGGTTCTCGAAGCCTGTAAACGAAGATGTCAAGAGAGTATCAAGACATCATATCTGATGATCAGTTGACAGGGAACCGGGCACGAGATTTCGATAATTTATCTTGGCGAGAACTACTAAGAAGCTTGTTACCTGCAGTGGAGGGAAGTCTACTTGCCCGTTTGGGAGGGGCTAGCGGGTGCATGGGGCAATTAAGTTGTCTTATCAGATCATCAAGAGCACGAATGATAATTCTAGGACTTAGTGGTCTGATGAAGTAAAGGACCTGACTAATATAACAAGTCTTGGTGTGTGCGGTCATACTGACTTCTCTGTAATCAGGTTTATGGTCCGGAAAACATTTATGCAGCCATTCCGCTTCGAGGCTTATCTAAAGCCTAAATCCAAAACACTTTATTTTACTCAGTCAACAGTCTTATGAAAGACACGGATACAATTTTAAAGAAAACCCCCCAACTTTCGATAAATGTTAGCCTCCCAAATGGACGTGGGGCTAGGAAAACCCAAGGCGATTATGGCCTGATCTCGACTTCATCTTCATTTCACAACGAACAAATGATCAATCCGGACACGCGCGACCTCGCTCTGGCCTAAATACCATTTATAGAACTAACTCAGCCAAGAAGACGATTCCTACATCCATTCCTCCGGAGCTCCTCGCTGATAAGATTAAATCTCCTACCCGCGGTAACTCAATGCTTTCTTCAAAACGATATTTGTCCAAGGAGACTTGATGCTTATATCTTAAGAATAAGGTTCATTTCCGTGAAACTTTTATAGTGTGATATCCTTAGACTACCGGTCGGTATCTATTCCGAACCAAGGAGGGAATACCGCCAACCGGCGAGGAGTTTAAGTTTCTCCGAGCCCATTCTAGAAAAAGCATGCCAGACCGAGAAATGTTAGTTTCTCCCTCGCACGAACATGACACAATATGAATTGTACTCCTAAGTCGACTCTATTTGCGCACAATATTGAGGTGGGTATGGCTCTCAGAACTAATCTGAAAGAGGAAATCATAGGCGCCTCCGGCCTTTCCATTCATGTATTTGACATTTCCTATCGAATCCTACGTTACACTTGATTATAAATTTCTCATAGTATTACCTCGCATACGTTGGAATTTTGTTTATTTCATTATCTCCGGACGCATATATTAGCGAAGGATTCACCAAATGCATCCGCGAACTTCCATGTTGCGGATACGACAACCTGTTAATATCTACGAATTCCACACCAAATTTGCTCCGTTCAATCGGTTCATAAGTTTTCCGGGAATGAGACTAAGGTTTCCCGTGGAAAGAATACCCTTCGAGGCTCAACGATATGAACCGCTATAATATCATATTATATTGATATTAAATCCACGCCTCACACAGCTAAGCCCTAAATTCAGCTACCCCGTGCCCGGCTGACAACCCGAATCGAAATACAAAACCTGAATACTCATGTATCCGAGGCTAGAAAACACGAAGGGCTCCATGATTCAACCCTCCAGACCCAATCATTCGGTCCAAACCTTGTACGACTTGTTGTAAATCCGGATGCAGCCGTATTCACCGCTTATACTTCTTTTTTCCAGATTGGCCTCGCATAAGGCGGCCCAAGAGGGCGTCAAGGCCCATGTTGAGATGTCAGCGTGCCAGATCACTACCCAGGGTTTTTCGTTTGCAGTCGGATTCGGGGCCCCTCATAGACGTATATAATGTTTCTGCTATAACGTATATAACAAGAAACATCCACAGGTGTCTACATCGTTTCCCTCGCGAAGGTTAACTTTAAGCGGGTTCCGAAGGCTTGGCGGAAGGCTTCCGTCGTCCTGTTTAGGCAAGCCGTCTACAGTTCAGGCCAATTGAAAATTTACAACCTCCGCAACACAACGGAGGACCGTTGGTGGAGGGTCCCCACGGGCCCCACCGTTCTCGTTAGCAGGTATCGCGATGTAGCATCAGTCGCATAGGAGAAGCAAAAAGCGACAAAGAACGCGGGTAGGGGAGAATGGTGTTTCCTTGGCAGTAGGGGTTTCAGAGGTTTGGCTTCGGCTTGGTTTGCTTGATTACGCCGTGGAATGTCATATCGTATGACCACAGTGGTGGGCCTCACAGATCCGAGCTCGCCTAGGGGACTTCCAAATCTCTTGAAGCTATTGGCATATCGTGGTTTGCCACAATGGCTGTCTCGAGGATGATAAATAGAGCCCCTTCTTGCCTTCTAGACCACTTTTTCCTCCTATCAAGCAGCAGTCTTAGGTTCCATTCCAGTCCTTCATTGACTTTTCACTCTTTCAATCACATTCATTCTTTTGAATATCGATTTTATCGATTCCACGACCTCAGCCACCGATCTTCTACACTCCTTTTAGAAGTAAAACCACTCATTCTTTCCAAAAATGAAGTTCACCGGAATCATCCTTGCTATCGCTCTCTCCGCGGAATTGGCCGCTGCCGCCGCCTATGGTGATGCTGGGCCAAAGGTTGTCAGTAAGTTAACTAATACGACATTTCTACCTGCAATCTAGACTTTAAAAATGAACTTCCTAACTGATATTATTCTAAATATATAGCCGTCACCAAGACTTGCACTCGTACAAGTACAGTCACCAAGACAACCACCTGCACTCGCACGGCTACCGTTCCTGGAAAGGACGTCACCAAGACTGTCACCGAGAAGGGAGACCCAACCACCGTCACTAAGACCGTCACCGAACCCGGCAAGGATGTCGTAAAGTCTGTCACCGAAACCAAGGAGGTCGTGAAGACCGTCACCGAACAGGGTGAGCCACAGACTGTCATCAAGACTGTCACTGAGCCCGGCAAGGACATCACCAAGACCGTCACCGAGCCCGGCGAAGACGTCACAATCACCAAGACCATCACCCTGGACCCACCAGAGGCCGAGACCATCGTCAAGACCGTCACTGAGGAGGGTAAGGACGTCACCATCACCAAAGAAGGTGTTCCAGTTACCAAGACCGAGACCGTCACCAAGGATGGTATTCCAAAGACCATCACCGAGACTGTCGAGGGACCTGCTGTCAAGACCACCATCACCGCTCCTCCAGTCACCAAGACCACCACATGCACCAAGACCACCACAAAGACTGTTACCGTTACCGCCGAGCCAGAGGACAACGGTGGATACGGACGAAGACGCCGATGGGCTGCTTAAGCGAAAGCGAGCGAGAGCCTGCTACGGACGATATTCTAAGTTTTATCGAGATCACAAATCTCGAACTTGGCATGGAGAGGACACAAAATGGGTTACGATTCTTTACGATTTCATGACTTCAAGTGTTTACGATGTTACGACCCGTATATGTGGCGGTATTAGGGGACCTTGTTTTGTAGTATAGAGATATATGCAAATTACACTGGCGTTTTGCGGATCATACCAACGAACAACTCGTAAGATTTTTTCTTCGTGCTAGTTCTTTACTTCTTTGCTTGAGAAGTTAGTCATATTGCCTAGTAGGGCGCCACAGGTGAAATTCCGGGTTAGAAACCTATATTTGATCTTACAGAGGCAGCCCTGCTAGTTTTTCGCTCAAGTCTAGAGAGCGGGGTTGGGGAGCCTTCGCGAATTCGGCTGCACCTGTATTAGATCGGCTGAACAACGCCACCAAATCGCGACAGCTTAGAATATCCTTCTTGTCGGAAAGACGTAAATTGTTATGTCTTTTGTTTTTTATAAAAATAAAATAAGGCCGGAAGAAGAAAATTAAATAGAAAGAAAAGAAACCAAAGAAAACGGTTTTCCAGGCATATTTGTAATCTATACACCCTTCGACGTAATAATAGGATCCGATCCGACGTTGAGAGGCTACAACCTGGGCAAACCTCGACTCGAGCCCTGCAATGCATCCGAGAAATGGGTACATATCGCCTTTTCATAGCTTTTAAGCTTAAATTTTATTTTCTTTGTTTACTTACTTAAGTGTTTCGTTTCCGCGGCTTACTAGGATGCAGATGCTTTCCACCAAGCATGCACAAAAATGCATGTAGCCAACTCTATCGAGACATATCTTACAAGTGGTCTAGTGAGAAGTATTTACAATGTTGAAGTATTACTATAATAAGCCACAGTAGCACAGAAAGTGTGGAGAAGCGTCGCCCGCTGGCTCAACATACCAAAGAGATATCTCAAGCATGCCCGAGCCAATCCTACCAGCTTACCTTCTAACCCGATCAGTCATCATCATCATCGCCCCTCTTCTTCCTCGCTCTTCTCTCCTTCAGGTTTGCCCTAGCGTCCTTGACGCCTTGCCTAACTCCTCCCTTTTTGCCAATGTTAAACCCCCAACCCCTCAACTTCTGCACAATTTTCGGTGTAACCGCTGCGGCCAAGGGCACTCGGAAGAATATTAAGCTTTTGTGCACTGCATACGCTAATATCAGTACCGTCCATAAGCTCGCCTCGCTTCCACTAGCACCAGCATCCTTCCCAGATCCATGCTCCACCAGTCCTTCCCCATGGGCCAGAGCGTCGATATCACCACCTATGCCAACGGCCACCCTCTCAGCTTCGGCCTTGGCCTCTTTGATAGCCGCCGGTCGAAACTGCCGTATGGCTTCCGGCATGAACCTCCAGAAGTTATCGATGATGATGTGTTCGTAATATGCGATCTTCTCTGTTCCCACCATTTTCACAAATAGGAAGCAGAACGGGAAGTCCAGCACCGATAGGAGGAAGTACACTCCTACGGCGGACATGCCGTATTCCTTGAACAGCATACGCATGCGTTCCCCGACCGTTTGGCTGTGACCGTTGCCATTTGCTGTCGAGGAGAAGTACCTAATACTTAAGGGACGGGTAGAGGTTGTTGAGAATTGTCGGGTGGAGACGGAAGGTTTTGGAGTGGATTTTCGGAGGGTGGAGAGGACCGATGAGAATGGAGAGATGGGACGGGGTAGTTTTAGCGGGTTGGATTGGGTGAAGTAGCGTGGGTTTAGGAAGTTGGTGCGTCGGGCGGCTGGGGAGGTGAAGAAGGTTGGTGGGAAGATTGATCTTTTGAGTGCCGCTGCGGCAGCTGGTCGTGCGGCCATGGTTTCCGTGCCGAGGATGATTTTGGAGAGAAATGAGATGGAGATCTATGTACAACGTGATGAGGGGGTCATGATATTGGAGACGGCATAGCTGCTCGATGGATGGATGTCGTAGGAGTGGTGCGTAGGTATTAGTGGCGTGAGGCCCGTGAGCGGTTGAGAGAGGTTGAGTGTTGAAGTCGTGGGTGAGGTTCGGGATCGGATTTAGCGGTCGGAAGGCCGAGCTAAAAGCCGAGCCGCCCGATGACAACCCCGGCCGGTCTCCATGTGCACCCGGTACTAGTAACCGGCCCCAGACCTCGAACCGCGGACTCGACCGGCCAACCTCAAGGCCCAGATTGCGCCGCGACAAGTCCTACGGAATAAAGTGCAAGAGTAGACGCTCCGGAACTGATCGAATCTGATTGTACCGTACGTCTCATCTTAGTAATACTTCTTCTTGGGGCTCCACAATATACGATAGTCGAATGTACATTTGCATATGCAATGTTTATCGTCCCTGGCCCAGCCTGCAGGTGTCTCTAAGTGTCACTGCCATTGCATCATGAAACGGCCGCTAGAGATAGAGCACATTCTTTCGCTGACCACCAGTCGACATTCCAGACGCACGGCAAGTCTTAACGGAGAGCCGAGTTATTCCGGCTGACCGCCACTCTACCGACGAAGGCTTGAGATAAAGCTGCCGTACTGTATACACCACCGATGCATCTGCATTGGCAACATTGGCATCTCCACCTCCCTCATTCTCGAATACAGAAACCCCCACTCGATGTTTCAAAAATATTTATATTTAACAATCGAGATGCAAAGAAAAAATCTCTCGAGGTCTCTGCATAATATATATATATTTACCGCATCGTACGATATCGTCTGATCAGAGCCGTTTTACGACATGTACGTACATGTCGACAGTGCAGCGAATGTCATGCACCCCGCACAGGGCGAAGAGCTCTGATGATCTCAGGACTCAAAGAAACTGTTTCGATGGACCCGCTAGAGCTGCATCATATGAAAGAGAATGATTAACTAAGCCCAGATGCTCTGCTGGCGTATGCGAGCCGGTACCTTTTTGCTTACTTGACTTAAGTACCTGTGGGTTCGGACTGCGCACGCTCGTTTCGTTTCCCCGTATTTCCCAGGCTAATGGATAAATATTCAAGCACGGTACCGCGGTTCCGGGATAGGTTAAAGTGCTTAAGTAAGAGGTAAGCACCGCCGCGCCCACATACTTACTTACTTACCTACTTACCCTGTAGGTAAGTACTTAAGTACCTGGGTAAGTACCGAGACCAGCGCATCCACCCGCACAGATCTGTAAATCGGTGAATAGTAAACAGTAAATAAATTGGCTTGATAAAAATCAGTCCGTAAATAGTCAATGCGGACTCTTTCCACCTACCCCCTCCTCGGAGAAAGATAAACCGCTCTATCTTGCATCCACATCCCTAGTTGGCTGCTTGCCACCATCGAACGCCAGCCACCTCGCACTACAACCTTTTGTTATGACGGCTTAATCAATCTTACCCCTCAAAATATACCTCTCTAAAATGATATCGTTGAATATGGGTTAAACAGCCAAGGCACATTCGGGGTGCATCACATGTTCCTGTTGACCCCCGTGCTCAACATGCTTCCGGCAATCTCAATTAAGACTGTTCCCTGTTTAGCATTCGATATCTTCGCGATTCCGAAACGTGAATCAAGTGGGACTGTTACAGGTTCTGGGCTTTACTGATCTTATGCTCATGCTTCGTGTAAGTCCCAGGCGCTGAATTCCAGGTTTCACGTCATGCAAGAACTAACAGATTCTCTCAAGCGTGCTAAATATTCCAACCTAGACGGGTACTGGCCCACATTCCAACCATGCGACGGCTATCAGTTTCATCCTACCCTCGCCTTCCAACCGTCCTTCGCTCTCACGCTCCTCTTCCTCCTCATCGTGATGCAACGGCTTTTCTACTACTCAATACTCTTCCTAACGGACTTTTTAATTACTTTATCCAATCCATGATGGTACTGATAATCCTTAGGTTACCCAAATTTAGCTTTTGCAAAGGAAACTAATTCCTGTTATTGGTTACCACAGAGATAGACGCTCCAGCAGTGAAGGGGAAACTGCAGAAAACTCCGCCCGGTGCATGTGCTAGCAGCTTCGAGGAGATCAAAGAGAAACCTGGTTCTCGCCACTGGCAGAGACCAGATTATTCCCCGGGGCCAATGGAACGATCCCGAAAGTTCGTCTCAAAGTCACTTCTTGATAGGATCTCGAAGAGGCTTTCGAAGCCACCCCCTTAAATGCAGCTGTGCCCCTCTCTAAGCCTGGAGTGCTCCGTTCCTCTCTCTGATGTCGAGGGAGGTTTAGGTGCTCTGACCAGGGGCTACCAGGCTTATGACGACGACTAAGAAAGGAAAAGAAGGAGATAGGATAATACCTGGAATATGGGGATGATGTAGTTCAAGAGTTTAGTCTTCAAGTAAATCAATATTAAGGTGCATATTCACGACAGTTAGAAAGGAATAAGAACAATCGGATTCCGATGCCTAAAAACTACATAAAACCGTTCCCTTCTATGCATATTCTCCAAAAGCAAGGAATTTGTAGGGTCAACATTGTTTAATCGATGGGTTAACCGAAGGCAGAGTAGCAAAACTTTAACTACGCAGCGGATATGGACTCCCAAGACACATTGTTATATACATTTACCCGGCAGATTATGACCAATTGCCTTCTCTAAGAAAACCAGGCTATGCATTGCATATTAGTTAAAGTTCCAAATGAAAATACTCTTCTTGAAGCATGAAGCAGATCTAGCCAGGGCCACCTAAGTTCGGGGTTGCCAGAAAGGTAATTTACATACGATCAGGCTTTTCTGCCGTCACGTAAACCCACATTCAGCTACTTAAGATCTCATCAAGGTATATACAGTCCGAGGTAAGTTGAGTCCATTCCGGGCCTGGACATGTTCTGGCGTGCATTTCGGTGTGCGTTGATAGCGAGTGTCTTGTCTATTGTAGTGTCGACGTCGCTACCCCAATATCCTAATCTCACTGAACCTCAATTTATTCACGAACGGTTTTACCTCTTAATGAAACTGCGTGCATGAATCGATTTTGGTGTGGAGATCGACTTTGGATGTTAAGATGCTAAGATCTTGCAACTTCAAGTTCATCCCCCTTCGAATAACAAAAAAAAGTAGCTAATCGCCTGGCTGAAATCCCCTCAACAGAGTGGGTTCAAAATTTAAAATCTTCTAGATTGTACCTCCTCGAAACAGAGGAACGAGAAAACATAGTTCGCGTGCACCTTCTTCGAAGGCGACGGCAGTTGGTTTTTGGATGAATATCCTGCTGACGGCATGGAAGGATAAGAGAGCACACGGCCTAGGCCCAGCAGCTGCGCAGTGGCTGTGACCATGTAAGATATATTAGCTGTGTACCGTAGGGGGTTTTGAAGAGCTTTTGGGATCGCTTTGAAATTTAAGACGGTTTATATGACCTTTAAAGGCCTTTAAGCCGCCTTAATTCACATGAAGTCTGTTGTAAGGCGCATTTCCCGTCCCAAAAAACCGACGATTTCCCCCTACGGTATACAAATTATATACTCTAGCACTCTAGAACATATAAAAAACTTGATCGCCGGTCATAGCTTGCTCCGAAGATCGATGAACTGATCGATCAAGCTTGTGGTATTTCGTGCTTGATCGGTTGATTAGAGACTCGATCGGAGTACTCAAATACCGTGACAAAACCACCCGATGCCATCACGTACCGACAAATCTTATAGCTTAGGAACTTGGTCTAAAATACCTCTAATTATATAACTAGACGATTACACTGGGATTTATAATTTATGGGCTTTGATCACTGGCTAGTCATGGCTCAATGCAATGTTGCATTTTGTGCTTCCCACCCTGAAGTTGCGTTGTCTCTCAATACCAGCTTGCAGTGAGTACCTAATATATGTTTAAATGTTTACAGCCTTGATATCGATGTCCCCAATGCCCCCCAGCCATTGAGTTGAGTCCATAATGCTCACTATCTTTCGTCGCTGGCCCGAAGACCTTCGCAAGTACTCGAGTCTCCTGATACTGATCAATCTATCAACCTGCGCAATTGCATGCAACCAAGCGTTCCGACATCTAGGCCTCTGTCCAGAAAGGCTACTGGCATTGCGCGTCCACGGTAACTAGGTCCCCGGTGCGATGGGATGTTGCCGATAGACTGACCGAGCGGGCTCACATCGACATAGTTCGAAATCGCGGACTAGCAGAAAATAGCAACGTCGACGAGTTTCTGTAAGCCCTCTGTGCGCATGCGCAGCAACGCCTCCACTGCAACGGTAGGAAGGAACTCACGCGATTGAGATTTTTCGTCTTTGTATACGTAAGTATCTTTAAGAGCTCCAGATTCAAATTGAGCCGTGTGAATTCTACAAAAATAGCGTCCTCCCCGCTTTCGAAACCATCTCCATTGTGGAATCCAGAAGCCAGAGTAGGTCATGAAGTTCTTTTCTTGGCAACATAACGGTCGGGGTTGCCAGGTCACGCTGAGACCCACTTATTACCCTCGTCTATAGCTACCAACCATAGATGACTTCAAACTTCCCCCAATCCGATACTACCAAATGTTAGTAATCCAAATTTTTCGGCTTGTCTTAGATCCCTTTAACGTTTCTAGGACCGGGTAAATGCGCATACGGATTTCGGTTGCAGCGTGTGTGGGAGGCGAAGCGAAACGGGCTGGTCTCGTCACGTCAGCACTAAGATACCGTCGATAGGTATCCGCAACAAGCTTACTGAACACTTTTTGTGCCCTTTGCCGCTTTCTGCCTTTCTCCCATTGTTCTTATTCTCTTCGTCGGAGAAACTCGGCTTGTGAAATTGAAGGAGGGGGGGCGACAGTGGGAAGTTTTCCTATGTAAGGAAAAAGGGTGTTCTCGAGTATCAGATTTTTATGATTAATGAGTATTACGGAATCAATGAGAGACGGGTAGCATGAACCGCAAAAATTCAAATATTTTTTTGCGTTCCTCCGCGGTTTCCTGCAGGGAAAGAAACAAAAGGGAGAGGGATAATATGCTCATGTTCTACAATGATTCCTCCAATATATGCCCTCAGTGTTCCTTCCAATGTGCGCCTCACCTTCACATGTTGTCGGTGTTTGATGTGCCCATACTCAAATACTCCACGAGAAAGTCAATGCTGCACAGACGCAGAATGCAATTGAGGGAAAAAGTCAACCTCATCGACAATGCAGCTAACCGAGCATTAACTGTCATGTTCACCCTTTTTTTCGTCTTAAGCTTTCCTCTCGATCTTCTCGCGTGTGCCATGCGAGAGGAGCGTGCGTAGTAGTACAGTACCTGCCTGATTTCAGGAGTAACAACCAATGCACGAAAACCAGTACACGGGACGGTTAACTAACGTTCGTCGACCACCACATGGCACACGTTGCATCCCCAGAAATGCATCGATTCCGTCTCTTTTTTTTTTTTTTTTTTTTTTTTTCCCGTCGCTGTTGTGATACCTCATCCCATCGATCTTTTCGTCGCATGTCATCGAACCTCAGTCAGGGTTACCATGAGGCTCATACCGACGCTGTCATGAAGATCTCCATGAGACCCCAAGCTCAAATTGCGATTATACTACCGAGGAGGCAAAAAAAGATTCTTTAAAAAATAAAGTGGGGAACCAGATGAGAACCAGATTCAATGGAATGGCGGTGGAGACCGCCCCACAGCAAATCTTCTTTAGCAAAGTAGAACATGTAAGATCTCAAAAAAGGTGGAGATATGTAGATGAGTCTCCACAGTTGTACAGCGAAAGTGTATAAGCGAGCCAGTTTTCTAGAGTTTCCCGGTAGACGGAATAGCGAAAATGGTGAAAGCGTCTTTTCGAATTTTTAGATACCAAACATGTATAGAAGCAGCTTAGAACCAAAAAGAAAAAAACCCCACTTGTGGTTTCTTTATTTTTAGGAGTTGAGGAGTTCGATGGCTACAGGGGGAGCTCGACCCTGTCGACGTGTGGAGCTGGAAAAAAAGTGGAGACCTATCTGCTTGCAATCGGTCTGTCAGCAACCGCCAATAGAAGATATCTTAATGTCTGCTGTAGACGTCTGCAAAAACGCATCTACTAGCTCCCCATGCGCCGTCTACGATGCGCACAAGAGATCGCGGAACCCGGCAGCGGACGCAGAAAAAGAGGTATGGGTTTTTTTTTTAAACCCATGAAACGCGGCCTGGGGATTGGGATTTTTTTCCCCATCTCACTTGGGTCTGGTGATTCTTTCTGCTTTGCGATAGCGCTATAGCTCGCCCACCCTTGGTGGTAGACGTATCGACATAGCCGGAATACCAGGTTCTTGGGGGCCTTGACTTCCCGGGAGCGGATATATAATTATTCTGTCGGCCGGTAACAATGGTAACCCCTCCTCGCGACCTTGAGCGTCGTATTAAACCAGCCATAAAGGTATCGGCGCAGCTCGGTCCATACGAATTGCGCCAGGAGAAGATACCCAATTTAAATTAAACTTTTGTACCACCCGAGACTCGAGTAAGATTTCCTCCCTCCATATAAAATAAGTTTCATCATTCTCCCACTCTCAAGGGTTCAACGGAGGCGAGGGAAACGAAAGGAAAACGCGGCATCGGCAATGAGAATTATATTATAAAATATATTGCGAGGCGATGAGATAATACCTCAACCACATACCGTGCCTGTCCTGGCGTCCTGACAGACATATTTACACACTTACGTACATACATACACGTACATCGTTTTAAAACGTCGACGGGATCTATTCCTTTCGCCGGTGCGTCTGGCGCATCCGGCAAAGCTTGTAACAGGGTGGCGATTGGGCAATTGGGAATATTGTTTATTGTTAGCGAGACGCACATAAGAAAACAAAGATCGGGAGGAGGAGGAGACAATAAGGCACTCGTACGGCGAAGGTCAGCACCTGTGTGGCAGACATAGATAGTGGAAGGATTGGATGGGAGAGACGGGTATATGCATATTCGGGGGCAGCCTAGCGAATTGCGCAACCAAAGAAGAAAAAGAACCAAACTTAACACCACCACCACAGTCACACTCCTGGGGAATGATCTCACCCTAGTCGAAAGATTTACTAAAAAACGATCAAAGCTCAAGCAGGTGAGGCGGCTCTAGCGAAAAAAAAATCTTGTTGTTACACTTTCTAAAGTTAAAACGACGATGGTGATTGGTTTATTTTCCAGGATTTGCGAATCGCGAGTGGAAGGGTAGACTGTAGCATGTCTGTAGAGGGCCCGAGGGGGGGTTGTCAACCTTGCATGAAGATATCCATGACGCATGAGTGTATGCTCTCGAGCTCGACGATGCGCGGCGACGTTCACCTTGGCCGCCCCAAAAAAAAAACCCAAGACCCCGTCGGTATGTATAGAGCTGTAGACGTATAGGTGTATGTATCTCAAGCGCTTTCCAACTCCCAAACCCCACGTTCTAGCCCCTGGAGGAGATTCAATAATAGGTCCAACCTGCGCATGCCTGGGAAGCCAATCATGGATCTAGCTATTTTTCCGAAGGCCCGGAGCCCGGCTACACTATCCATCCATATTTATCGACGCAGCATTTTGTTTTTTTTGCACAGCTTCTCAGTGGATTAGCCCGTCCCTTTACGAGGTCCGTAGATAGCTCTAAGAACGGGAAGTCGGCAAAGTCAAACTCGCAATTCAAAGCAGCAAGGTTTTTGGTAAGGATTCCTTACTCAGCCCATAGCAATCTACACAGTACATCTCGCAAACGCAAAGACAAATCCAAAAAAGGTACGTCTCCCATAGCCTCGCCTCCCAACTACCTAGCGCACCGGAGGCCATGCATGATTGATCCCGCAGACGTTTCTTTGGTTTCTGCAGAAAGACATCAGAAAGTGGGTCCGCAGTCGGCCAAACCCAAAGGGAGTTGAACGCTTAGCGTTCCCTTGAGATTAGCTTGTTTTCTTGGGCTTAGATTTCCATACCATAGGAACTGCACTGTTCAGCTGTCATAGTGGGGCCCGGTATGCTCTTCGAGCCCGCAGAGATGGCCGACGGGCGCGGCGAAGTGTTTTAGATTCTATTTCGCTTAATTCGTGGCTTCGATGCACAGTAATCCGGCGAGCGGGAGATATCAAACTGATGAGGGCATGGTCGCTCTCTTTGCGAAAAGTTGCAACAAGACTAGGAGGAAAAAATAGGGTTGCTATCTCTGGGTCCAACAATTGCGGTCATCTGGCCGCCCCGGTTGTTATGCTCGCATCTACTCTCCATAGGTCTCGACCACGTCTATATAGCTATATCTATCCCAGGGATTCCGATACCAAATTTGGCCGAAGCTAGCAGCCTGTAGGTGGACCTAGAATCTCCAAATCCTGGTGGGTTGGTCAGTTGTGGATACCGTTTTTGTAGACAAAGTGAGGACAGATTACTCGAGGCTTTGTAGACAGGAATTCGAAGTTTAATCATGGCGTAGGTAATCGAATTGAGGCCTAGGAATTAATAGCATTGGGGCAAAAAAAGGAACGAAAGTGTATGGGAAGTCCCGTCTTCCGATCTGCTTGGGGACCAGGGGGAGATTGACGAGTCAAGTGTTTTGCAGTGCCGCGGCGGGCGCTGCTCGAAAAACCCGTTCGTATCAGCGGTCATGATAATCCAATAATCCTACATTTTTCTTTTCACAGGAGCAACCGCTGCTTTTCAGATGTGTCTCCTTAATATCCTTGCATCTTTTGCTTAGAAACCCATCGGATCGGTTGATTCCTTGGAGAAAAAAAGGTCAAAGGATTCGTTTATGTAGGCTACACTTTTTTTTTATGTGAAATGTTTTACTCTTTTTTTTTATTATTCATGGTGGAGGGATAATTTGGAGGCTCCTCGAGGGCCACGCACAAAGTGTGCGCTGTGCGTGTGTCCTTTGAACCATGACATCTGCAAGTGTGAGAATGCGCGGTGTAACACAACCGATTGATCAGTTGGTTTAGCGTTATCCTTTGGGGGTAGTGAACTTGAATCTGACGCTAGCAGAGCAAGGTTGCAATGATGTTGGAAACGTGGGGTTGGGGTTACGGTGATGGAACGTGATCGAGGCTTTTGAATGTTACCGAAGGACTAGTTCATAGGCGTCGACGGTTGTGAATCGAAGAAACGTGACCTTTCTCTCCTTTTTCCTTAGTCATGAATACGTTTTCTTTGAACTTTTCTGGAAATATGGAAAGTGTGAATCCCGGGTTTATTTTTCCATTGTTTTGCGGGTAACGATTTACGAAGTCAATGATATTGTTCCGTATACGACGCCATCGCCGTATACCGACATTTTTTTATATCGTAGTTATACGTTATCGCACCCGCGGTAGGCAAACCCGTATCGACTCGAACCAGGGAAAGAAACAACGTTAGTCTCTCCTCGGTCGCGCGCAGACAAGAAAAAAAAGCAGAGTGTGCCTGGTGCTTGTTAGCCGACCAGGGATTGTTTGGTTGAGTGCTCAAGTGGAGACCTATTTGTGGACCTTCTGTACGGGATTGACGTTGGTTTTTCCCATGAGAAGAATAGACAGACTCGAGCATGGTTCCTCGGGTGGGGAAAAGAAAAGAAAGGATGCTTTTTTTGGCGGCGCATGTGCCACCACACATACTAACTGCCTGGCGATATTGCATAGAGGGAAACCGATGGGGGAAGAAAAGTACGCCAGCCCAGGGACCCAGCGGATGGCAAGGTACCTCGCTCGATGGATTGCGGAGTGATTGCACACTGTCCATACGCAAAGTCGCATCTGGGCAAGCTGAGAGCTCCCCGGGGAGTCCTGCTTCTCACTCTTGTCAAAGGTCCGGGTTGTTTGTCTTTGAAGGGCACAAGCCAGCCAGCCTTGCCTCTCACTTTGTCATGCCGGATAACCCCATTTGCATATTTCAAACAGCGGGTTAGCAGGCACGTACAGAATCGGCGTACATACATGTACCTACATTACATGAGTAAGATCTGGTCTGTTTCTGATCGCATAAGAGAATAATAATGTGACATGGGGTTGGTTGGGAAAGGCGCACACAGAGTGAGAAGAGTGTGCTTTCTTCCTCGTTAGCGCTTCCAGTTGGCCCGTGGGTTTTTTATATACTCGATGCATCCCTCCTCCCCCAATCCGTCCTCTTTCCGGAGAGGACCAGATGAATCAATGTTTCTTGAGATTTTTATTTCGTTCATCTCATATATCTTCTCAGGTTCCGCTCGTTTTTCGGCATCATCCCCTTGTCAGTGGATCATACTCAAATACCTTAACGTTGTGACCGGTTGGATGTTTCTCGACCAGACCTTCCTGTTTGAACCCCCATGCTATATAAGACTCCAAGGCTGAGGAGCATCGATATCGACAGGCGACGGCGACGAGGACAGGATATGTACCGGGTTTGAATCGAATCCTTTTCTTCTTTTTTTTACGATTTAAAATACTCTTGTTTATGTAATACTCGATTGGTCCCTTTTCTTTACATCATTTTTCCTGCAAAAAAAGCCAATCTTCTTGTTTTCTCTCCCTCTTCTTTTCTTTCATCGTCGGGTCCGCAAAGTTACCCGTTTGAGTCGTTCTGATACCTGAACGAACCGGACGAAACCCGATCATTGTTCGAATTCTCTCAAAAGCTTTTCAGAGAGACGGTACCAAACAATAAGGAAATACCACAACCACACAAAACTCAGGGCGCTACGGATCCAACAATCAGTCGACCAAATACTCTGGGATTCTATATATATCTTATATCACAAAAGTCGGTACCCCCAAATAAACTATAACAAACATATCACATTCCCAGACCCTCTCTATGATCGAATACAAAACCTCAAACAAGAAGAACCAGAGAAGTTTAAATCCAACCCCGGAGCCGCCTTCAAATCCCGTCGTTACACTTAATCCCACCCCAGCTGAAGCGCCGCAACCACACCAGCAAACACTATCATTAAAAAGAATAACGATGTCCTCCGACTTTTCGAGAGGCGTCATGATCTCTCTGAACGAGCATATGGCTCAAACCCTCCTGGACGGGATGACGGCTACTATCCGGTCCCAAAAACTTGATATGAACATGCAAATCCAGGGTTTGGAGATGCTTGTTGAGAATTTGGAGGCGCTGAACGCTAAAATCTCGAATTATATGGGAGAGTTGAGGCAGGCTCAGGAGGATACATTTACTTATGACGAGCTGGATCTGGAAGGCTTGGAAGAGTGGGTTGATGGGATGAACGTGGAGAATACTACGTCGAGGGTGCAGAGGATCCCGTCCCCGGTCCAGAATCGGACGGGGAAGAAGGCGAGGTTTGGTAAGTTTCTCTCTCTAGGCTACCAGGATACCTATAATGCGATATCTTCGGTGTTCTATGCATATTTTCGAATGTGATATCAGATTTTGGATATCTCATTGAATAAGGAAGGACGGCGGCTAACTCTTCTTTGCAATTTCAAACAGCCGCCCGTCGCCTCACGACCCTGTGCGAAGAAGATCCTACTCCTCGCCCATCATTCGAGACCGTCAATTCGTTCTCCTCTTCCAAATCCCACAGCGCCAGCGGTTCCATAACCATCAAAGTGGACAC
Organism: Arthrobotrys sphaeroides; assembly: GCA_036971245.1. Taxonomy (NCBI): domain Eukaryota; kingdom Fungi; phylum Ascomycota; class Orbiliomycetes; order Orbiliales; family Orbiliaceae; genus Arthrobotrys; species Arthrobotrys sphaeroides. The sequence goes on along the minus strand of JAJTTW010000013.1, from coordinate 762,121 downwards.
ACCATCCACCCCACCCCCAAGCTACCAAGAACAAGTCGTTTTCACCCCCTCAACCCCAGCAGACTACCGCCAAATCGATCCTAAGAAGATTCCAAAGCGGAAACCTGTCCCCACTCAGCTCCAGATCCCTCAGAAGAGCAATAACAAAGCCTTCAGAAGGAAAGAGGTTCCCAAGAGGATGTATGAGCAACAAGGGTCCGACGTTAGCACTACGACAGTGAATACTATCGCTACCTCTGCTAGTATTTGTACAGACCCTTGTCTCAGTGGTAGGACTCTCAATAAGTTGGTGGCTCTGTGGACACCCCCTGTTACAGATGAGGAGTGTTCACCGATTAGAGATAGAGGAGAGAGCGTTTGCATCGGTACCGCTGCTACGGCCGTCGTTACTGCGAATGCAACGACGGTTTACCAACCAAAGCCGAGAAGAGTTAAGAGCAAGCAGTTAAAGATTTCCATCCCAAGGAAAGGATCCGGTGGGAAGGGGTCTGGGGGGTCGACCGGAGTCACCGGGTCAAAAGAGAAATCGGTAAAGATGCTGAGGACACCAACGTCTGCTTCCGCGGGGTCCACGATGTTTCAAAAGCGAGCCATGGAAGAGTTGGATCGAGCTATCGCTTCGATTTGGTTCAGTTATGAGGAGGGCGAGTGCGGGAGGGTGGTTAGGAGGGTGGACTCGGGGAGAGAGAAGAGGAAGAGTATACACGGTGGGACCGGGCCCGTGAAGAGGAAGTTGTCGTTGAGAAGCAAGAGGAGGAGGAGGTATGAGAATGGGATCCCGAGGTGTGATAGCCCGGTTCTGGGGGATTTCGAGGTCGTGTTTGCGAGGAGATGATTTGTACCCTCCTCTGCCCCCCTCTCTCCATGCGACCCCATCTTTGCCCGCATTGCATTCTTAACCGGTTGATATCTCTATCTGCTAATGTTGTATCATTGTTTCATTCTTCTGGGACCCGGCGTATTGGGATTTCATTTCACTGTTTACTCTCATTCTCATTGTCATCATCACTATCATGGAAGATCCGACCGATACGAACCAGGTCCGATCGGGGGGAGGTAGGAGCATGCACACGTGCATACGGAGTACTTGTTTTTGCGCATGGATCATGAACGACATATATATCCCGATACGATTTGATTGTACTATCTGAAATACCTTTTCTGTTGGAGTTGGTTGGCGTATCTCTTGCATTTTCACTTTGCATCGGTCTCTCCGAGTCTCTGTCTGTCGGTTCCTCTGCATGCCGTGTGTATTAATAGCACCGATAAGTACCATTATATAGTAATACTCTAGTTTGATAATAACATGGCATATCCGCATATCCGTGTACAGACCTATTCGCTCGCATACACGCGCACACGACTGCCTAACCTTTGCCAGATATAGCTGCTCTCTGTGACGAGGAAGAAACGTTCGAAACCAGGATGAGGGTAAGTGCGTTGACGTTGGATGTTAGCGCAGAGTCGCTCTGTTTTCAGCCTCCTGAATTAGCCCCACACCACCACCGCCAATGGACTCCACCTGGCCCTGATCCGATCCATCAAAATGCTCGGGCCCCAGTAATACGTATCCAGACTGAGAAAGATGATGCCGGCCTGAAAGAAAGGAAGAAAGAGTGAGCAAGTGAGCGAAATTGGCCATTGGCAGGATCACAATCAGCCTGCTGTGCCTCTCCCCGAAAGCGAAATTTAATCCAGCCACGAAGTTATTACTTGACAGACTTAAAACTTCACTCGAAACGAAACTGGCAGTTTGAGAAAGCTGGTTAATTACGGCTGACGCTGGCAGACATTTCTCTCTCCCATCGTAAGACGAATCTCCATCTCCCTCGGGATTCTGTGGCCGACCGAGCTGACCGTCCAGCATCATCTCGGATATCTCTCCTCCATAGTCCATACCTATCAACTGGCCTGTCCGGCACTAGCCAAAGTATACTACCTCTGCGCTGTCTTGCCCTATCGATATCTTATCGCCGTCGGCTGTTCCAGACCTCGTATTTCTCGGTCGGCCAGTCGCAGCAAACTCCCATTCCAGAACATCTCCAGCGAACGTGGGCGGCCCCCCTGGCAGTTCTTCCTGCTTGTTTTCGGCGGGTGGGTTTGATATAACCCAAATCTTAATCGACTCGGGCCTGACTCCCGCTGTCTCTCCGTCCCCCCTCTCGCAAGCCTTAAAGGGACGGAAACGCCACTTTCCTGGCGCGACCCGCGCGATATTCTCCAGATAACTGCCTATCACTGCTGCTGTTACCCACCTGCTTCAACCAGCACTTCAATCGCTGTCGGAATACCTTGGCGTCTATATAAGTACTCGCAGTCCGTCGGCGACACAATATCCTTAAAGGCCGAAGGGGCAAAAGCTCAAACGAACGAAAAGGGGAACAAGAACGATGGAAGATCCGGTCGCAGAGGGCAGCCGGTTGGGCAAGCTGGCCATCCAGTCCGATGCCGCCGGCGACTACAAGCAGGCCTACTTCCTCTACCAGGAATGTCTTAAGCAATACGTCGAGGCGCTCAAGGGCGAATCCCAGGAGGACCGCGTCGACTGGACTCACGAGCAGATTCTCATCCGGTTCGAACGTCTCGCCGAGTTGAACGCGTGGTACAAGCGAAAGAACCAGCTGGAGTCCGGATGGCTGGAACTCGACGACTTGAGGGACCGGTTGGAGACCGTCGCGCCCAAGATTTCGACCAAACTGCGCAAGTTTTCGTACGTTCCCGCCACCTCGGTGCCGGATACCGCTCAAGGGAACTCTGCTGTCGCGTCGCCGTCGCAGTCCGCTGGGGGTTATCAGTCGCCCCCCACGAGCGAGACACACTCGTCGGCGCAAGCGTCAGCTGGCGGGTATCAGAGCTCTCAGGCGACGCCCACCATGTCGCCGTATCAGCAACAGCCGATACCCCCTCCTCAGCAGCCTGTTCAACAGTTCCAGCAGCAGGGACAGCAGCCGGTGCATCAATCACCGCAGCAGCAACCACTACAGCAGCAGCCGTTACAACAGCAAATTCAACCCCCTATCCAACAACAGCAGCCGCAGCCGCCTCATAATTCCTACCCTCCAACCGCCGGCGGCATTCCTCCTAATCCAGCTCAGTACAATGGTACCCCGACGTCCGAACACGACCGAAAGGCGTCATTTAGCGGCGGCCACCAGGTTCAACCTCCTCAGCGTAAGAGATCCGAATACCTTGCCCTCACTATCTTTCACATTTTACTGACAATTACCAGACCTAGGCTACAACCATCAAGGCGCCAATGGCGTCGGCTCGCCGCAGCAGCAGTATCAACAAAACGTCCCACCGAATCCCGTGCAGTACGGTACACAAAGCCCCGGCCCATACGGTGGAGGTTACCCACCCCCTCAAACCGGTTCATCGCCGCCTATATATCCTCCACAGCAGCAGATACCTGACCCCAACCAGCTCACCCGCGTTGCCACTTACCCCGCCCAGCAGCAGCAGCCCCAGCAGCCAGATCCACGAACCTACCTCCTGACCCCCTTCTTGCGCCTGTCCCTTCCCGTAAAAATGTACCACTGCTACGGCGCTGCTCAACGTTACCGTGGTGGTGCTGAGGGTTGGAACATCGAAATCAAAGACGGCTCCAAGAATCCCATTTACTACCTCTACGGGCTCAAACAGGCCACCGGCACGCTCGTCGAAATGTCGCTGCACCGTGAGGACGGGAAGAAGACTCGATGTATGGATATATACACACCCGGACGTGAGGGCCGACAGGTATTCAACATCGGAGATATGACGTATAAACACTACCTCCCCACGCCCGTGGACATCTATTCCCAGGGCGAAGTGATCCCCAACGGTCCCCGAAGACGGATATTCACTTTCTCAGGACGAAGGTTCATGTGGAAACCAGACGCTCAGAGCAGCAGTAACCTTGTCAACGAAAGTCTTTTCGAGATTGATGATGGGCCGCAAGGGTTTAGACCCACACAAGTCGGTGGGTTGCTGGGCGATGGGAAGCCGTTGGAGACGAAGCTTGCGTGGTATGAACATACCATGGCGAGGAAGAAGTTGGGAAGGATTAATGTGGTAGCTGGGTTGGAGTTATCGATTGAAGAGATATTCTTGGGGACCATGTTGGGTCACCTCTGTACCATGTGGGAAGCGACGAGGAAGGGGATATAGTAATCCCTCACCTTTTTCGCTTGCTGTCTTCTTGGTACTATACTTTTTGGCTTGGAGGTGTGTAGGCTTTTTGGTATTTGAGCGGCTGTCGGTATACGTAAGGTAATGGGAGAGCGGAAGGGGGTGAGGGCGCTGATTTGTCGAGGTTTTTATATTCTGCTATCTAACACATCCGGCATATCTATTCGATGTGGATCTTTTTCAACTTCGTATCGACCATTTATTTCCACTTTTTCCTTTATTTACTTCTCCTCCTCCTTCTTTTTGAACGATTGAATGTTCCTTTCATCTCTCTTGGTCGCCGTCCAGCCTGCGAGTTTGCGCCTTCCGCCGTTACTTTTCAAACTTCTCTTAGTATTATTACTATGTTCGTTGATAGCTGAGTATATGTCTTTATAAGAAAAAAGCGGGGTCTTTTGAATTCAAAAATTTGTTTCATTTGAAGTTAGTTACGATCTTTTGGTATCTATCCTTTTTCGTGGTCTCGTTGTAGATGATGCTAGATAAATGGTTCTCGGTGGGTTTACGATGCTTATTGCTGTAGACGTCTACTGTGGCCGAGATGTAATCTTGTACCTAGACGGTGTGCTTACTCCTCAGCTATACATCATCCCGCGAACTTACAACCCTCATATCTTAGTCTCAGCTCAGCTAGCAACTAGTAGCTCTCTTACATCTCTCGCAATCCCTCAATAGAAATCGGTCCCCCCCTCCAGCTAGCCTAACACGCACGCGCCTTAAGCCAAACCCGGTTATATAACATCAACGGCTCACTATACCACTCCACCGCTGTCAGCCATCTACAATCCTCACGCAATTTTCACCCCACCACCAGTCATCCACAGCCCTTGGGCTCCCCATACCCCGCCAATTGGTCAGGTAGACGTGAAGCTCAAAAACTAGGGGACGTTTTTACGATTCCGACGAAGAGGAAGGGGGAGGCTAGGATATTATGCTGCCTGGAAAATAGGTTGGCTCCGGGGATACGGATATTAATGGATGAAAGGGTGGAGTGGTTGCATACTTTACTTACTAACGATTTTAGTGTGGTCTATGCGGCCGTCTCTTCTCTCTCCACACGCCCGATTCTCTGCGAATATCCGAATCTACCTCACCCGGACAGTTTCATGGATCCTAATTGTCTCCAGATTTGGTTGGTATATATAACACCCGAACTACGTTCAACATGCTGACCTATATGAAGGACGTTGATTCATTTGCCGAGGAGGATAGTGGGAGGAAAAGACAGAGGAATGAGAAGGAAGAAATCGGGGTTGTATTCGAATTCCAGCTTGGTCTACAGGCCTTATTGTGAATATAAACTCGATTTCTTCCTCCTCATCTCTCTTTCGCTTCCTCCCACCATTCATCTCGACAAGTGAATTAACATCTGTCGTATAGTCTCGAATCCAAGCACTCGAGCCCGAGGCAAAAATGCCAGGTTGAAGGAGGGGGGTAGGAAGACCTTGGACCGTTTATCCGCTCTTGTCCCACAGGTTGTCTCCTAAAACGCCCAAAATATTATTTAACCCTAGAAATATCTATTTTATCAATATATAGCCAGCCTCGTGGCCTTCAAGAGGATGCTGGTAAATACGCGTACGGTGATCGAGATATTAGATGCTTACATAGACTCGGATACGCCATACAAATGCTAGTGGATATACCAATGGCTACTTGCGAGTAGGTAAACATGTTATTTAAAAGGCAGGAATGCATGTACCTACTAGAAAACCTAGCTACATGTCCAATAAATTGTCTACCTACTTGTTAATCCACCCACCTGGTGACGAGACAGCTGCACATTCACGTGTCCAACTCTTCCATTTATCTTTGTGTTGAGTTTGTTGGAACGATTGCAGGCTGTAGTTTGCCAAGCCTTCACCCCAGACCAGTCCTCTGATCGACTACGAAGAAGGGAATTGGGCATGGAACTCTATTGCGGGGAGCTACGGACTAGGGTTCAGACGTGCAAGGAGACACACAACGGCTCCACAATTGCCTTCGAGTACCAACGCCAGTATGAGGGCTGACGCAGACGATGTTGAGAGCTACGAGCTAAACGGTGAGTGACCCATCCCTATGTCGATATGTCTCGACACCTATTATCAAAGTCTACGTTTCTAAACCGTTGGTGTATTAGGCTACCCAGACCTCTCCGTCTCAGAGCATTTCTTTAGAGTTCCGTTGGATTATAGAAAACCTGATGACTACGAGATCACGATCTTTGCACGGGTGGTTAGGAAGTTTGAGAAGTCTGTGAAACCGGGGAAGAGCAAGGAGAAGAAGGATGACGAAGGTGAAAGTGAGGATGGCGAGGACAAGGCTTATTGTATGTTTCCCTTCTGTTCCCTTTTTCTCGTTTATAAATTGTGTCCGGCGTATCATTTTGCGAATTAATGTGGCTGATCTTTGGCTTTTAGTATGCTATTTCAACGGTATGCAATCGCTGTATGCTCATGACGATGATCTTTCTAATTGTTATATAAAGGTGGCCCTGGCTTCAATAATACTACGCCGAAAGCCGATTACGTATCCAAATTCATAGATAAGGGATATACGGTATATTCTTCCCGTTTACCCCAGACGTACTGTGAAATACAGCTAATCGGTGCCCCAGGTTGTCCTCCTCGATCAAAGAGGCACAGGTCTCTCAGAGTGCATCTGCCCCGAGAACATTCCGGGGAGCACTCCTGCAGAGCAAGCGGATTATGTCTCAAATTTTCGAGCGGACAACATCGTGAAGGATGCGGAGGTGGTTAGAGAGAAGCTTGTTGGGAAGGATGGGAAGTGGAGTTTGGCTGGACAGAGCTTTGGGGGCTTCTGCATTGCGACGTATTTGAGTTTTGCGTAAGTATCCATAGTTTAGATCTGATGCGTGGGAAGTGGTGGCTTACTGATATCTTTTGGTGAAGGCCGGAGTATATCGTCGAAGGTAGGTTGAGTATCAATTCCGGTTGTGACCATTATGAAGAGACTTTGGGTGCTGACACTAGTAACCAGCATTCCTATTCGGTGGCATCCCGCCCATTGGTGAAAATACCCCGGATCAGGTATATACAAATCTTTATAGTGGGTCTCCTCATTCCTTGCCTATGGTCAGGCACTCAACTAACCATACGGCGTAGGGCGTCTGGAGGAACGCAATGTGGCATACTACAATAAATACCCAAAGGATATCGAACGGGTCAAGGATATCGCAAAATATCTAACCGAAAATGTCGTCACACTTCCGAACGGAGGGACATTAACGCTCGATCGATTCAGAGATCTTGGGATTTCGTTCGGCATGCATGGTGGTATCGACAGTATCCACAGTGAGTTATACCTTGTCACAGAACTGTCCTGGGACAATGGCAGGCTGGGCTGACTGCTATGCGTGATAGAACTGGTGTTCCGAACTCATAATGATATCACAAGATTCGGAAAGATTCTTACTCCGACGCAGAGTCTGATCCAATCGGACCAGTCCTTTGATGACCAAGTGTTATATTGCATACTACACGAGGCGATATACTGTCAGGAGTAAGTCATCCGTCGTCCAGATAAATCTCATATATGATGTAACAAGCGACTTAAACGCACCGTAAACAGTGGGAATGCCTCCAATTGGTCCGCGGACCGTATCCGCCTCGAACAAACCGACAACCGTCTCCGTTCCTACGACACCTATGTCGCATCCTCCACGCCCTCGCTCCCAGGGACACTAGGCGCCCTCTTCTTCACCGGAGAAATGATATATCCGACGATGTTATCCTCATACGCTGCCCTTTCAAAATTAAAACCCGTAGCTGAGATTCTCGCAGCGAAAAAATGGGAGGGAAGGTTATATGATCTCGATCAACTGGCGCAGAATAAAGTGCCGGTCTATGCGGCTACTTATATGGAGGATATGTACGTGGATTATGAGCTGACTCGGGTGTTTGTGAGGAGAACGAAGGGGGTGAAGGAGTTTGTTACGAATGGGTTTATGCATAATGCGATTTCGGCGAGGAGTGGGGAGGTTATTGGGAAGTTATGGGAGTTGAGGAAGGGGTGTGTGGATTAGAAGCGGGTTAAAGGTGAATCAAGCATATTTTTATCTCGGAGCTATTCCTCCGGATTTGGGGCCTGGTTTATCCAGATAGAGACGTTATATTTTTATATACTGTAGACGGAATCAAGCGCGGAATGTAGCATGGAAAGGTGCCTGCCTATACTTAACATATCTTGTCTTATGATGTATTTAGGTATGAAGTCACTCTGACGACCTACCTGCAAGGCATTATAGCGATATCGTACCTCGGATACTTTCCGTTGTGAGTATATGACGTTTACACAACTTTTGGAGATTCGGGTGGTTAATTTGTCGCGAGACCGCTGCTTTCACGGTTGTAGTCCGCTTAGCTGAGCTGAGACCCACTCGGGCCTGAAGCATTTAAGCTTTCCCTCGAGACGAGGACCAGCCGTTTGATAGGATCGGGAAAACGTTCGAGTTTTGTCTGCGAAGTGCCTCGGGAGAAGATTATTAATGGAAGGAACGGAATGCTTAGACCGGAATATTTAGGTGAGTATGCGGTACCAAGCTAGCTGCGGGGCAGCTGTAGCGTGGGGTCGGTGGACATCTACCCGAATTTTCTTGAGTAGAGCGGGGACGGGGGCGCGCATTGATATTTATCCCGTTACGAAGCTTTTTTTTTTCATTCTGTGTTAAATAAAGCCTAAATTCACCCCTCCGGTTGATTAAACGCTGAGGATTGGAATATTTATCTTGAACGTCAAATACATACGAGCTGAAGCTTGCTCCCCGCCTTACTCTTTCGTTTTAATCACGATCATAATTGCATTGCATTGTCGCGGAAGTCATTTGGATAGGAAACAACCGGAGAATACAGTGCAGATTTACCATGTCGAGCGACTCGGGTTACAAGCCCCTCCAGGGAAAACTCGCAATTGTCACTGGAGCTTCGAGAGGTAAGCTTCATGACAAGCTTCAAGCTCCCAAGCTCCAATCGAAGCTCCCCTCGTTACCAAAATACCACATCTACAACACGCCCTCAACTCTAGCTTCCCAAATCATACTACTCCACACCTCCGAATACTAATAACATAAATAAAACAAAAACAGGTATCGGCGCCGCCATAGCCACCAAACTCGCCTCCTACGGTGCCACATTAGTCCTAAACTACACCAGCCCTTCATCCGCCGCTAAAACCGAAGAGCTCGCGAAGACTCTTGAGGAGAAATATGGAACCGCTTCTATCATCGTTAAGGCGGATATGGGGGATCCGAACGTTGGGGAGGAAATAATTCAGACTATCAAGGGGTCGTCGCTTTATGCGACTAGTACTAGGCCTTTGAGGATTGATGTTGTTATTAATAATGCTGGGTGGGTGGTTTTATCTATCTCCTCGCTCCTCTGTTCTGGTATCAGTGGAAGAGGAAAGACTAGGGAAAGGACCAAGAAGTGAATATTAAGAAACTAACCCGCGCATAAAATCTTCACACACCCAGAATCTCGAAAAACACAAAAACCGAGGACGTAACCCCAGAACTCTTCAACGAGCACTACAGAGTCAACGTCCTGGGGCCATTATTACTCGTCAAAGCTGCCATCCCTTACCTACCAATCGATGGATCCGGAAGAATTGTATCGTTATCCAGCGTCTCCGCCACATTGGGATTACCGGGCCAGGCTATGTATGGAGGTACCAAGGCGGCGTTAGAGGCTATGACAAGGACTTGGGCGAGGGAGTTGGCGAATAGGTGTACGGCTACTTGTGTTAATCCTGGGCCAGTTGTTACGGTATGCTTTTTCATTCTGGGTTTTCAGTTATCGTTTGATAAGTTTTTGAAGATTGGCTGACTTTTTGGGGGGTAGGATATGTATGATGGTACGAGCGAGGAGTTTAAGGAGGTTATGAGGCCGTTTATCGGTAGGTTTTCATACCCTGCATTTATCTTTACGATATTTAATAATACTAACTTTGATAAAAATGACCAGAACATGCTCCGTTGATGAATGCTGGTGGCGCAAAGGGCCGCGGGGCGACAGTCGAGGAGATTGCTGGATGTGTCGGGATGCTATGTTTGCCTGAGAGTTACTGGTGTACTGGATCAGTCGTTTCGTGTAACGGTGGCATGTTGATGGGAATTTAATCTGGATTACGACGCTTTAACGATGGGCAGCAAGGTGATTGTGTAATGATTCACATTTATGGATTGCAACCTTGATGACAATTAAATTTGTGGATATCTGATATTTACGAATTGAGACGGTCTCCGCTCAGAGAATTAAACTACGGGGAATCCGTGGCTCAAGAAGAATAAATCTACGTAGATATACTGCTTTAAATGCTCACGAATGTAGCCCCATCGAATGCGTGAAAAAGCTTTCACCATTATTTAGAACAGGCGTAGTAGCCATGGAGTGGTTAATTCGTATCGACCGTTTACCGATTGATCCCATCTATTTAGTATTTGAGTCTTGGTGATTACTAGCTTTCGGGTTGTATATAGGTGCTCCGATATATGCGATACATACACGACTTGTATAAGGATGGCCCCGTAAGAGGGGGTGAGTTCGGCAGTTCTATAGTCTCTCCTCCGTGAGACGTACGCAGTTGCTTCTGTTAATGCCTTTTAGTGTATACGTATATACTAGGTCATGGGCACGTGACGGGTGGTTAATTAATTATAAGAGACTGCATATTATTTCTTAAAAATTAAAACCAGGTACTTACCTAGAGTACTCAGCCACAATGAATCAAGTAAATAACTACTTAAGTACGTATGATCGTACGAGGCCGCGAGGCACGGACCTGAGAAACCTGAGAAGCTTGTCACAAAGCCGCAAAGCCACGAACCAGTTTGTCCTCAATCATTCAATAATGTGTCCCATTAGTCTAAACCCACACTTTGAATCTACAAACCCCGTGAGATACTTCATGAAAATGCTACTATAGTGAAGATGATAGTAAGGAATCGAAGCATGATACGATTATAACTTAACTAGTAGATTTTCATACACTCTATATACCTTGTACTCTGACATGCGCATGTTCCGAAAGCTCAATGTATATGTAGCGGAATTCGAGGCTCTAGTGACTGACTTAATCATGGCTACCGCATATCCATATTACTCGGAAAAGGCGATTCGCTTCACTGGTCCAACCATCTATGTAATGGCCTAGCTCGGAGAGTGGGGATATCTACGGGGTACAGTATACTACTACTCCCAGGTTCCACGAATCCTGTTCCTACCATCTATCCAGAACAATTTTTCCCTCGAAGGACCTGCCTATCCAGGGCTTGGAATAAGGATTGATTTGCAAGGTATTCGAGAGTATTCTCAATCCAGGAATTCTCCATGAATTACAAGCTTCGATCGGAAAACTCGATGCCAACTGTTCAAGAAAACCATCTGCATAATCGGTTGCCTGTTCGCCCAACTCGTATACCTGTACGTTTTTTTACGATCTCGGAATCAAAACCCGGGACTTCGCCTCGGTAGTGACGGGCTTAGCTTTCTGTCAGCTAATATTCGAATTAGGTAAATCGGCGATACAACAATACGAAACTGATGTGGTGTAGCTCTCAAGAACCCCTCATGCTCAGCCGTTGGTCTCCGATCATTCGAACCAAACTAACTTACGGTTGGATATGGGACCGGAAAGGCGCAACCATGGTTGCGATAAGCTAGAAGCGTAGTTGGAACTGGACCCGACTGGGCAGGATCTAAGACCCGTCTGCAGTTATGCAATTATAGCGTAGTGTTCTGATAACGACACTTTTACAAAGGTACGTATTATAGATGTGCGAACAAGTCACGTCAATTCGAATATTACTATTCATGTAATATCAATGCTATCCCTTCTGCCTTCTGCCTTCCGCGAAGCGGCGAATAACAGCCATTGCTGCATCGCATATCCTAGGAACACGTGCCAGACCATTATAATTTAATTCCGAGACTGCCGTTTGCAGGGTTCAAAGTAAGGGAAAAGAAAGAATCCCAACAGACCCCCCCTCCGATCCCAGAACCTCGTCTTCACCTTTGCCACATACGTCATACGATCATATGCATGTTGTAACTGCGATATGAGACACCTCGTACTCATCCGTGCGCGTGTGCGTCAAAGGTATACTAGGCGAACAAGGTGTCTGTGATTCCATGGCACGGTGGCAGATGTTGGAGCGGTAACGTAACCAACCCGGCCGGGTTCGACTCCGTAAATCCTAAGACCCGAGTTCAATTGAATTGTGTACTCGGTGGGATTGGTTGGTGTGTGTGTGTCCAAAAAGCCGCAGTGCATTTTAAGTTTTTTTTGATCCCGTATTGATTATTATCCAACTGAGGCTTTTCGGTACCTGTTGCCCCGTCGTAAATCTTCGTGATATACATAATATACGTGCGAATGTGGCTCGTAAAGAAGGTACTTTAGCCAAGAGGAACCAGCGCATGCAAGTAACAGTTGTGTTCCAAATTCCTTATCACAGGGTGTTATGAACGACTCGTCTATTTTTTTAAGTATCGTATGATTCACTGATCCAACGGCTCGTCTATTTTCTCATCAAGAACCTCACGGCATTCCCAACGACTCGTCTATTTTCTAGTATCATATTGGATGATTTGGACGACTCGTCTATTTCCATTAATAGTAGGTCGACCCCATGATCCCAACGACTAGTCTATTCCATTAGCGTTGAATTATGAGGACGACTCGTCTATTTCTTTAGAGTGGATCCGTATCATCTGGACGACTCGTCTATTTTGCTTCGCAGCCTACAGCGGATCCCATATTGGCCCGCATGAACGACTCGTCTATTTCTTGGTTCTAGGTGCTTCGATCGAACGACTCGTCTATTTTTTCTTTTAGCCTTCTAGCTTCTATCATTTTCTTGGAACTTGCGAGGCCTTCCCGTGTGGGTGTGTGTGTGGGTGTGTGAGTATCAATCCAACTGCCTAAGAATATGCATGCAAGTTATCAACAATTTCGAGTGCCACTTGGTTGCATAGGGCGGGTCATTTATTATTTTCGGCCGATATTCCGTCTAGAGGTTCCTTTCACGATCATAAAGTGTACAAAAAGGAAAACAACAGTTTCATCTGTTGGTCAGGCATAAGCAGGACTCTGCGCTTGGAATCGAGGAGGGGTGGGATTAAGATGACAAACTTGCGCTTGTCAGCCCCCCGTTTGGAGGGCTGTTGGTGTGCTTGCATCCTTGTCCGGATACGCGGTTCCGCAGAGGGCCCAGGTTTATTAGACTGGTTTCGTGCATGCCAGCGCTGCATCAGCCAGCTGGCCGTGGTGTCTCGATTATCGTATGGCTGTGCTTTTTTGTATTTCTTTTTCTTGAGAACTCTTGCGTCGGAAAACTGTGGATGTTGTACCAAGCCCCGGGGTATCCGGAGAGTACTTCTCAAGGCGTACTCTTCTTCTTCTGCTTCTTGTTCATTCTTTTAACTGCATATACCAGTGAGCTCTCATGCATGCAGCTTCTAACAGAAATTGGCCGTACGTGGACGTACGAGGCTGGTAATCTCCCTAGATGGGAAACCCATCGACACAGGGAAGTTCAACCAAGGGCGAGACGGACATCGGTCAAGAAAAATAACCCAGTCGGCGGGGTAGGGGCCTAGGCCTAGGCAAGAACCTTGTGGGTGGATGCATACACATAACGAATGATGTATAACATATGGGGCGTCCAGAGACGCTAATGAGGGTGTCAGCTCATCTGATGATGCCATGCGTGTTAGATTGGCCCATATATTTGGATGGCTATTAATTCAAGAACATGGATTGGGGGGGTCTTTTTTTGTGAAATCATATTGCATCACTGTTTTGAGAAAGTCATCGGTGCATATACATCGTTTGAGGAATATATACCGAAATGTCTCAGATAGGGAGTTTTGGTTCCCGTATAAATTTGCGTTAGGGCGTTTCCCAGGGGCGCTAAGAAGGCAATTGCGGTGGATTTCTTGTGCAATTGTGAGATATCTGGGAGGAAAGTGGAGCTGTGCAATGTTGGAGTTTGATAGAGCACGGAGCCTTTGCTTGTGAACGCCGAAATTTTGGGCGGTAAATCTGCTCACTGTTTCTTCTGGTTCCGCTGCAAAACTGCGGCAAAGGTACCGACCTATTCTTCATCAGGTTAGCAAAAGACCATGGCCTGTCCATGCCTTCTCGGCTTCTAAGACTTACGAGAGACTAGGCTCTAGTCAGCCGCTCGTATAACACAATGCATGGATACATGTCTAGACGTCCGACTTAGAAGGTTTTCTCACTTACCCACCCCCGCCCTCAACTTCTCTGAGAGCTCTGAAGATTGCTTTCGACCAGGGTTCGGAGAAGGCTTAGAGCGGTTATACTGTGATGCATTCTGTAGATTCAAATGGTTTAGACGATCGACATGCCTCGGTTTGTGCTCCCTCACGGCCGTCTGAATGTTAGTTGAACAGGGTTCATGGAATTCGATACGATGCGCTAGCTTGGCTGTTACCGTCGACTGTTGGATTCTCACTCGGGGGAGGGTGTCGTGTTATTTTCTTATTTCTCCTTCAAAACGAAATGGCTTTGTCAAAGGGCTTTCAAATTTCTATTTCGAGCACACACCCACCAGCAAGCCCACATGTCTACAGCGATGCACGCAGAAATTTAGACACCTCCCTTTCCAGACGTCCGGGTTACGGGAAGTGAATACGGTTCGCCGCTTTTGCTCGTTTAGTTGGTCTCCGAAACCCAAAGTCTTGGAAGAAGCGGATTGAGTGTGGGCTTGCTTTTGCCGTTTCTGCATTTGATACGAAGAAAGAGGGACGGGAGAGATACCTGGCGCGCCAGTATTTGCGAAGGAGAGACGCATGTACACCGATGCCTACATACATCCCGACTGCCATTTGGGCCTTTTCCCTGATTTCAAGATCGACTGATTAGGAGGTTGAAATTTTCCGGGGGTGGTGGGTTGGCAGCCGTCATGCAACAATGTGGCACAGAGGAATCTTAGCTCGAAAGGAAAGATGGGTTCTAATGCTTACACAGATGCTGTGATCTGGATATCTCAAGTGGAATGAATCAAAAAAAACCCCTCTGTGGGTCTTCGAAAGGACGGAAAGGAATCGATTGAAACGATTCCTACTTTTTCACGAGATAGACGTTAGCTTCGTCAGTGGATTCTCTGTTGTATATCTCATGAAGTCGGTTAATTCCGTCTACAGCGGGGTTATACGGAAAAACATCTTGAACCGGTGATCAAGTTAGCATCTGATACCCAACTATCGGGCGTCACCGATGCTCCATTAACGTTTAACGTTCAATAAAAAGAAGCTCGCATAAAAGAGGTACACACTCTCGCCAACGGATTTTTAGCACGCAATGCATTATGGGGTATGCGAGTTATAGCAATGTGGGAATGCAAATCGACCCCAACCATCCTAAACGTGGTCGTTTTTGTGTTGGATATCGCCAAGGGTCGGGCGTTCTCTTTGCTTATCGAGGTGTGGAGCCTCATGTGGGTTTCTGAAACCCTGGCCAGGGCACTGGTCACGCCGCAGGCCGGTCGAAAGTGATTTTTTCTTTGATCTTTTTTCTGTTCAGGCTAAGGACCCGGTTGCGGACCAGTGCAGTTTGCTCTGGATATTATGTTGTGAGAGGGGCCAACTGGGGACGAGAAAAAATTAATATCCTTGCATGGTGGTGTGAGTGAGAGTGGTGTTCCAACAGTTAGAAGAGCGCATGTTAAGTTAACCCGACAGTTGGGAAACGGCTGTTTGGCATTCCGTACGAAGTGAATGGACCTCATACGATTACTGAGCGAAAGCGTCCGCTTTGTATTTCGGAGTATTCCCTCCTTCCTGTATTGTTTATCACGGGCTGGTAATGAAGGGGGCAGTCAAGCGCTGTTCAACGGTTTAGAATGTCATGATAAGATCGATTCAGGCGATCGTTGCACCCTGTTCACCCTTCTTTGCGCGGCAGAAATGCAAACCCCTCAAAGCGCACCATTCGAGCCGAGATTTCTGGAAGGAATGATGGTTGGACCCCTTCCGGGAAGGTTATTGGCTGGTCGAGTCAAATAAGATTGGAGATTAATGACGCAGGAATACTTCTTGCTAACGGGTTCCAGAAAACTGCCAGCGCTTAGATCTGTGAGCCTGGCGTAAAGATAAGATCTGCCTTTCTTTAAAGCCTTCTACATTAGGCGCGCTGAAAGGGACACTTTCCCGTGTAGGACTAGGCGATTCGCCAGCCAGGCCTTAGCATCTGAAACCGACCGATGCATCCGACGCATCACACGGAATTGAACCATCTGCACCGCCCTTCCGGTTGCCGTTGAATTCCCGCGCTCGCTGCCAAAGCAGGGAGGGAATTAGCGTCGAGCATCCTCGCAGTTTTCGTAGAGACCCAACATCCCCCTTCAAACTCCGCTCCGGAAGCACAGTCTCTCGACCGGTTGGAATAAATTACTGGACCAATAGCGGGGGGTGACATATTGCTGATCCGTCCACAAATCCGGAACCATTCCTAGCAGCGTCTGCCCATGATATCTCGAGATGGATGATTGATTTTGACCAGGAAAAACAAAATGGCGCTACTTACTGTTCGGCCGCCTGTCACATTCCGTTCATCACATTTTCGAGGAGACGGGAAGCGCCAGTTTCCCCCCAGCTTCTGTCCAACCTTCACTGTCGTGTTAAATGGGCATTCGAATGGGGGGTTATTTCCGGAAAAGAAGGCACATTCTTAGTGCGAGATGACGACGCTCCGTGGACCATGCGCTTAAACCCATCGCGTATGAGCTGGGAAGAACCACTGGCAAAATCCGAAATTAGACCGCCTGTGTTCAATTGAAACATGGCTGTGCAAAAACCCTTTCACGATGTGGAGGATATGATGTTAATTGTGGAGACGATATCGTCTTGTGTCAAACCAGGCAAAAGTGTCAACGAAAATCTCTTTTCCGTGTCCCAAAAGTTCGGAGTCGCGACAGACGAATAAGCGGTCCATAGGCTGGATTCCCGCTAGTTTCTGCGCTCAAACCCTTGACTTGCAGGGGATGGAGAGGAGTTACGGATCCAGTTTTCGTCCCTTCGACCATGTTGTGTAGCATGTAGCGTCGAAAAAGGCTACCAGATAGAGCAGCTCTGATTCACGGCTCGCAAAGAATTTCCTGGTCTCCCTGTTCGAGTCGGAAGTGCAGAGAGTGGATGCATCGTTTGCGCAAAAGCAGTTGGATGGATGTTGCATGCATGCATCAGCGTATCTCGTCCCAGTGAGAACGGTGCCCAGCCTCGGCTCTAGGCGGACTGTAGGACCGTTGGACAAGAACTTAGAGAAAAAAAAAAGGTCAAGTCACATGAGAAACGGAATACTTGGTTTTCGTAGTGAAAAGTTGGAGAGGGAAGCGAGTCTTTTGCCTCAGATGTCTCGCGGAGCCCGAGCAGCTGAGGAGCAAAGCGAAGCAACGGGACTCTGTTGCTACTGATAAGCTGCATGAGATATTATTTCCTGGGTCCTTTCAAATAAGTCTAGAGGATGTGTCCCGTATCGGATCACAAGACCAGGCTTACATTAGGAAGTAGCAATCATCAAGGATTCCCTCGTCCGGCGATTGTCAGGCTGGAACTACTCGGAGGGACGCAGGCCAGCCATTGGGGAATGCAGCAGCGGTTGTACACACCACAGTAAGCGCATTCCGTCAGGCAGAAACCGCTCCATTCCTCTTTTGCTTCAGAGAAAGACGAGTCGATGCAAGCTGGAGTGGGGTCGAGAATCTGGGCAGGGAGAACAGCTGAGGACGGACCACCAATGACAGAGAGAGGTAACGACGAGTCGTAGGCTTGGACAGTGGACCCGCTGCCCGGGACCGGTGGCACATAGGAATAACAACTTTCCTGGAAACAGCCCATCTTGGTTGAACCGCCCTGCGCCGTCTCTTTGCTTGGCTTGTGCATTCGAGCCAAATTTTCCGCGGTTGCGTCGTTGGCTTGGGGGGCAGGGCACCAACGCATATAAGGCGAGCGACGGCTCTTATCCGCCGGCTCAAGGCGTAAACAGCCTGTGAAGGGCAGGAGAGAAGGGAAAAGTCGCGCTCGTGTTTTGGACAGAGTCCCTGAGGATTTAATGCTGAGGGTTATTAACTGCGGTATGCGTGCTTTTTTCGCATTGACTGGTTTCCATCTGTGAGCGGTGAGCATGCACGGGGTTCTTTTGCGCTCGACATGCGAGCGGAAATAAAACAGGGATGTTCATATCCATCACAATGGCATTGGATGCTCCTCCTAGGAACGAAGTACAAAGTCCCGAGGCTAAGTGAGGACAATGGTAATTGTCGACGTTTTCGGGGAGGAATCCTTGAACGGCTGGCTTTTGGGTTCTTCGCTCAGGAGGGAAGGCCAGGAGTTAGTTACATATGTTAGAAGGCGATAAGAGTCGACATTTCCAACTGCTCGACTTAGTGCTCGTGCTCTTGAACTTGTCGGTTCGAGATTTGTTTCATAACGAAAGAAACATTTTTTCGAACGGATAGAGCGGCAGCGTTATCGTGGGATCTGGCTCTCCCAAGCGAAGGGCTAAGTGTGAGGTGATATTACGTATATCGTTGGAATACGTACATACTTGGACGACCTAGTGCTTCCGTGTCAAGATTTCTAAAAAGATGGTTGTCTGTTCCGTATTAGAGTTTCCGCATATCGTCCAGTTGGAGCCAAGTATCATCGAATGCCGCCCTGTTATCCGGAATCCAGGTCTTCGTGTTACAAGAGAGAAGAAAAAAAAGAGACCGGTCGACCCTCTGGCACTGTTCTTGTCCTACCGGTCTCCGTGATTGCTTGATAGTGGTTTGGCTAGCTACAGCCGGACGGATACAATTTGGCCCGTCGCAGTTTGGCCCTTATTGCAAGGCAATATTGGATCTTCCTTGTAGCTTCAGTTCAGAAGCAGCACGATATTAACCAGTAGGGTACCTGCTGGATGTTAACGGCACTGCGCATGTACAGGTACCGTCTAGGCAAATTTGTGATCCAAACTGGACGACCTGCCGACACCCTCTGGCGTCAGCAATTCCACGGAGGAAGATCCCATGTCACGCAAGCCCCAAAGCTCGACTCCCCAGATCCTGGGCGACTTTTTAGTGCGCGCATGTTTGAAGTTGATCCCATGCAAGAAATTGGGAAGCGTAGGAACCGGGGTACCAAATGGCCGAGTCCCCTTTGCTTTTTGTTCTGTGCCATTCGCTCGTTCATTTCGACCACTGGACGAGGCGTCTCAGAAAAAAACCTTCCATTCTCTGCTCGCTGTTTGGATCCCCACATCGAAAAGGTCCCTTTCCCTTGTCAAATGGAAAAGCAAGGGATTGGGGTCCTCTTTTGGAGCTAGTTGGTTAGCACTGATGAGTTCATGTTGCATTTTTTGTCATCGCTTGCAAGCGGGCGGTCAGGAAATTGAGGGCTAGTTAGAAAGGAAGGAAAGCGTCCTGGTGTATATAAGCAAAACATCCGCCGTTAATGCCAAAAGCCGCGGGCTTTTGCTCTTTTCACACGACGGAACTCGGAACCTGAAGCCCTGCTGCTTGTCATATCATCTTTACTGCCTTCGACCACTCGATTCCTTCGATAGCTAGTATAGCCGAAGCAGAACACCTGAACTATCGACCACTTACGTATACCCGCCAGCGCAAAGCCGTTTAGGACAGCTAGATCACTCTGGTTGTTTATATTTATCCCGACGACCTAACGAGGTGGTATATACTTGCTTAAGTGCATCCGACGAAAACGGGCTGCAGCGTCTTACATACATCTGACATTTTTTCGAGCTCTTTCGTTCGAATAATATCTTGGGCTACAACCCAAACCCGCATCAAAAGCGACCTACTGGGGGAATTACTCGACGTTTGCCGCTAAATATTGGGCGTGTGCATGGGACGAGCACGCTAGACCAGCCTGTAAGTGTTAACCAAGTTTTTTACCATCCTGCTCAATACGCTGTCCCTGCTATTGCATTGCATCTATAACGATCTGTGTCATTTGGTCCCCTTCGTCTCTCGTCCTGGCTTTGCATGTCGACTTGCCGACTTGAGAATTTTCTCATGCATGTAAATGAATGAGAACCGCAGTCGAGGACATGGATTCTTGTGCCTTTTCCTTCGATGCCAGCCCAGCAAAGGAAGGGAAGGAGTGGCTGGCGGAAAACGACGCTCGCCAGCACCTTTCTTTTTCCTGTCCCCATGCCTGCGATGGACAGCCAAATATGGGCCGCCGGTAGTTTTGTCATACGACAAAAGGGTACTGGGACCAAGAAAAGAAGCAAACTCGGTGGTGCGAGAAAGAACCGCGCGAGAGAAAGAGCCGATATCTTCCTCCACCCTCCCTTGCAGCTGGGCATTTTCCGCTGAGACCTGCCCACCCACACCTGCCCACCCAAATCTGCAGTTTTACACGCAACACACGAGGGAAGCCCAACTCGCTGCTTACATGGGGACGCCTCTGCCTTGTAACGCAGCTTTGTGCACTAACTCTTGGAGGGTGGGCATGGGAGAAAAAGAGGAGAAGGCAGGGCGAGAGTGCTGCGTGTAAGGTCCCATATCCTCCCGGTGGGAATGAAAAATCGTACTGCCTCCGTGACTCTTGAGACGATGCCGAGTCCCACATCCGCCTGGTCTGAGAAGGAAGACAAAGATGCCAGCAAATCCTGTAGGTGCGAAGCCGACCCTCCAATCTTGTCCTGCGTCGTCCCCTCGTCAAGTTCGGAGCCCATGCTCTGGTCATGTTCGGCTCTGAGGGCCAATCAGCGCATCGCAAGCCCGTATTCCAGGAAAGGCGGACAAGGGCGGGCTGCAACCACTCGTCTTTTTTGCTTGCTGGGTTAGCCTGCAGATGCAAAAAAATTGCCGCTGATATCTTGAGAAGAATTACTTTTTCTTCATCGGCATGCCCTTGCCATTGCGTTAGCAAGTCGGCTACCTGTCCGCCCGCCCACGAGTTTCTAACAATAAGCCCATTGTTCGTAATAATTTCCATTGGGCTGGGGCCCAATATTATCACGGAAGCGGCCCTCCCTCTTGATCCTCTCTTCCCTCTCTTTCTTCTCTTCTTCTCGGAGAAAAAACCGTAAAAAACAAAAAAGGCTTCCGGCCTCAGTTCTTTCTTAACTTTCCTTCGGCATTCGGTATCGAGGGTGAGCGCAAAAAGGTGCTCCAAGCAGGCCTTCTTGCACTCACGCTTGAGCCCAGTAGTACTGTCTCTTGTACCCGCAATCGGTGCTCCGTTCGGGTCCTCTTTCTCTTCACAGTTACCGTTGATTTCTGCGGATTCCCGTTGGCGTTTATTGAGAGGGTTTGTTACGACTGAATCCAGTCGTCTGTCTGCCGCTTCGGAAGGCCATTTCCACGACCAGTCAGAGGGAGGAGGAGAAGAAGGCATTGGTCCAGGTCGTTCGAAGCCGTTCCGGGCTTGATTGCATCGCGCCAGCAGCTTGACTGTCACAATCACATTCATTCCAGTCGCTACTTCGTTTTATAGCATCGCTTCCTTCCCAGCGTACATACGTTATCGTTTTTTTTATATATCCTCACATGTCGTTTTAGCTTCCCGATATCATATTGCCGGCAAGAGGTCCGTACTCACATAACTTAGGAAGAAACGGTTCATTCGTCTTGATCTCGATCTCGACCCTCATCTCGCATCGAATCCCTCATCCAGCATCTCCGAGCCATCGAGTAGCGACTAAGTTCTCCGACACACGCGCGGATATAAACTTCGACGTGGAATCTGCCGCAAACGGCCAAAATCTCTGAAAATCCCCTCGAGGAAAATAGGCTTTGGCGTACTCTTGTCTGGATCGAATTGAAGTCGTTCGGGACCTCGGCGGCTAGCAAAGGTTCTCTTCTCCCACACCGTAGGACGACCTTGTCTCGACCTTGGAGCCCTGCTATAACCACCATCGTCAGCATACACGCTCATAGAAACCCATAACGGCCGTATAATCCGGAGACGGGGAGGATCTTTGGATATCGTACGCGCCAGAAGTGCAGAAGTCATCAATCCATCGCGGGCATCGGATTTAATATCAATCTTCGTTAACCATGTCGCCGTCCGTTGAAGACCACCCGATTAGTAAAACGAACGGTTCCGTCAACGGGACCACCACCACTCACCCTGCTCCTGCTCCTCCTCCCCCTCCTCCCGTCCGCGAGGCATCCTCCGGCTCGACCTTCACCGCCGTGAACGGGACCTCAAACTCGGCCTCGAACCCGCGGCCGGCAGATTCGAACTCGATCCGGGTCGCGGGGCCGTCGCCGCCCTCGGTTCCTCAGGCGCACTCTCCCAGCCATCAACTGCAACTTCAAAACAACCATCACCACCACAACGCGCACCACAATCACCGCAGCCAGACTGCTTCTCACGCTTCCCAGTCCGGCAGCGGGGACGAGGACGCCGGCGACCACAGTGACATCACTGGTTCCAACCTTCAATCTCCCGTCACCCCGAACTCTCATCCCGACCCCAAGTACGTTCAGGCTGCGACCGATAACAGGCCATTGTCCGTACGCCCCTCAGGGAGCCCCGAAAGTAATATTCAGAAGCGGAAGAGATCGGATTCCGCCGAGGCCGGGTCCCGTGTCGAAGGCTACGGTCCGATGCGGGAGATGTCGACTGAGATTGTCCATCCCCAATACCATGGCCACAGCATGCCCATGACCAACGACACCCGGATGGTGGATGTCTCTGATGGACCCCGGGACGATGTTATGCCGGACCGTCATGCCCCCGAGCATATCGCCCAGAGAGCCAGCGAGGAGGCTGCTAAGTTGGAGGACATGCGGAACCGGGACCCTGCCGTCTTCGAGGCACATGTAGCACAGCAACTTCAAGGAACGCCACAAAGCGACCACATCCGTTCATACAACCCCAACATGTCTCCAAACATGACTACCATGAACGGGAACGGCCCGACTACCCCCGGTCAACCTGAAACCAAACGGAAGCGTATCTTTAGTAACAGGACTAAAACCGGTTGTATTACATGCAGAAGGAGGAAGAAGAAGTGCGATGAGGGCAAGCCCCATTGTTAGTAAAATCCCATCCATCATTTGCTTTACGATGTCTCTGCGATGAACTTGGGCGGCACAGCTAACGACGTGGCAAACATCAGGCAATAATTGCAAGCGTGGAGGATTTACTTGTGGTGGATATGCTGGTAAGATTAATCCCTTCCTGGGACCACTCACCCCCACCGACGCTCCCGGACATCCTCAACATCTATATAACGACGCCGCTTCAACCAACTCTGGTGCATCCGGCTCCCTCTTTGCACAAGGCCAACAAGCTGATTCGATCCTGGCGAATGGTCCAGCTCCTATTAATGCCAGTTTTGCTACCATGTCCACTCCTGTCATGAGAACCCCTCAAGAGCGCCCAGTCGTAAGTAGAGCTCCTATCCCAACCATGCATCGAGCTTCCCAGGTCTCATCTCTCCCTACCAGCAACTCCCTCCACCGGACTACTCTCGTCATCAGCTTCCTCAGCCTCCCCAGCCCATCGTCATTCAACAGACGACCATGCCACCTGAACCAAAGCCATTCGGTTCTACGGGGTTGTCGTTGTCCGGTCCGGCTCCTCCACCGCAGGTGCAGCCCATTCGACGGGACTCCGGGGTCAATCAGCACATGCCAGGTCCCGAGCCACCGAAGCCTCCACCGCCCCAAGTGTCTCCGTTCTCCGGTCCTCGAGTTCCACCACAGCCACCACTTCCGCAGAGATTCTCTTCTACTGAGAAGGAAAGGATGCTTAACGGCGACCTTTTCCATGCATTCACGCCGGAGTTGATCGAAGAGCGAGAAAGGTGCCGTGCCGCGTGTTGGAGATTCAATAATGCCGCAAATCCGACATTGTGTATTTCACGAGAGGAGAAGTTGCGTCTACAGATGGAAATCTTCCGACCTTCCGCTGGGACTAGGGGTCCTCAAGGAACTGCCTGGCACGGCGATATTGCCAACGCTCATTTGAGGAAGAATTTGGGTATGCAGGATCCCATTTACCCAGTGAATGAGGAACCATGGATCGAAGTTCCCTTCATGTGTGATTACGGTTACAACATCACCCTCGGCCCCGGTGTCTTTATCAACTTCGGTTGCACCATCATCGACACCTGCTCCGTAAGTTTCCCGAAGAGCGTCTTAGTTCCTGGATTGGTGAGCTGAGAATCGATCTAGGTGACCATCAAAGCCCGGACTCTCATCGGGCCAAATGTCAACATCTACTCCGGCACCCACCCTCTTAATCCCCGGACTCGTAACGGAACTAAGGGTCCAGAGTTTGGCAAGCCGGTCGTCATCGAGGAAGACTGCTGGATCGCCGGGAACGTCACTATTCTGTAAGCATGCCCCCTTAAGCTTCGGCCCTTTGTTCTACAATAATATGCTAACGTTTACAGCCCCGGCGTGAAAATTGGCATGGGCGCAACTGTCGGCGCTGGCGCTGTTGTCACCAGGGATGTTCCTCCCCACACTGTTGTCGCCGGAAATCCAGCCAAAGTCATCAAAGGTATTATGGAACACGAGTAAGACTCTGAGTTCTAAGCACCGAAATATCCATTCGGTGCCCGTGTTAGCTCTCAACCGCTAGCGCGCGTTTGTTAGCGTATAGCTCTCATGCTTTCCCCTCTCCTTTCTCCTTCCATTTTAATCCTATATTTCCTTCCATTTCCTAATTATCTCTTCTTTCGAATTTCCCTTTAATCTCCTTACTTTCTTATATGTTCTTAAAACTTGTATTCTTCCCATTGTAACGGCCACTTTGCACGGAAATGTTTTAACGACAAAAAGAAAATCTAGGGTCGGGGAGTCATGCGGAATTCGTCTGGCGTTATAGTGTCATTTCTTGATCTTTCATCCCACGTTTCCTGCATCTCGTTTTCATTTACTACCACCTAGCCGGTTTTGCAGAACACCGCTGCTTCACACCTAATATACCACCACCATGAAACACCCGACAAAGGGGTTTCAACAGATCTGATTTATGAGACAAATTTGCTTACACCACTCTGCTGACATTTCATCTGCTTTTACGCACACAATCTTCCTGTTTTTTCTTGTCATCTATGGGATGTTTTGTTTCTTTCGGGCTTGTGCTTTTATGGGTTGAGGAATTCCGCATGACTCGTCGACGTTAGAAGGGCGTTAATTCTGTTACACTTGGAATGATTATATACCAAAAACAAATACCTGTTGCTCTGCATCTAATACATGTCCTTTTCGTTTCCTTTTTCGATCTGTATGTTTTTCCCCAACTGTACAGGGATCCAGGATCAAATGGGTCTTCTCTCCTCTTCGAATGTTCCAAAGCAAGCCAGCAATATCTCGAGCGAGCAAAGCAGTTTTTTTCTTGTACATTCTCGTCCTTCCTTGTTATAGGACGTTATGAAATTCGAACGCTCAGAACCTCTTTTGCTGTTTTCATTTTGGTTTTTTGACCCTTATTTTCCTATTACTTTTCTCCTTCGTGTAGACATGCCAACCACTTGTTCGAATTTTTTTGCGGATCCCAAAAAGAAATACCAAGGGTACGGCGGAAGAGTCTTTCGGGAAACCTGTCCATGTTCGTTTCATCGATGGGTTTCGTGCAAGACTCACCTGTTATTAGCTTGTTCTACTCACTTTTTTCTCCTCCCTCATTTTTGTGCATTTCCCTCGAGAGTTTTTTTGTAGACCTCTTTCAAATCATAGCTTTCCTCCCCAAGTTCTTACCCATTGAATATCCAAGCTTTGATCCTTATGAAAGTGCGACAGATATGTCTTCTTGTTCCTCATGCATGTGCTATTTTTCCTCGGTTGGAATACGTTGAACCGATTTGTTTGATGTGTATGTATGTACTTCAAGTATGTATGTATGTGTCTATGTACATTCCTTGTGAAAGAATATGATCCTTTTTTGGACTCTCGTCCGATGAGATTGTTAGATTGTGGGTTTTTGGTTGTATGGTTTTTGTGTGAGGTTGGTAGTGGATTGATGCCTGCTCGTGGAGTGCTATTCCGCGTCCTGGGAGGGATGTTATATTTGCCCTACCTTTCGGTAATTACTTGGTTAAGGGCTATTTATATAAATACCTGAACATCCAGAAGCTGGGAGCTACCTAGCTATAGGCTAGCAATACAAGTTGATGGGGCTGATTATATATCCGATGAAGTCGCCGGTGTAGGAGTGTTCGTAGGCAGGCACCTACCACCGGGTAGAGTAACCTGTACATCAGCAGCAATACCCACCATTATAATCACCTATAAATACCCCCCAAACACTACTGCTCAGTAATACAAAACTCTGGTCCGCGTAGAGTAGTGGTCATCTCGCCAGAATCACATCGTATATTCCTTGGTGAAATATCCGGGGTAATACTTTGGAGATCTCTGGATATCGTCGGTTCGAACCCGACCGTGGGCATACCTTTTTCAAATTTGTCTTTTTGGCTTTTGGTTTTTTATTTATTCTTTTTGTTTGTCGTGGTTGATAGGGATCTCGATGATGGGGGGATCGGCCGATGCGGGTGGGTGCAGTGGTTTGTGGTGAGGTTGCGAGGTGTATGTGCGTTTGTGCGGGTGCTTGCGTGGCTAACAAAGAGAGCTTTGACGACCTGGATATTACATAGTTCTATGAATAGTCCACTGCGGTCTCGATAACATGTATCTTGCCGAGTATCCATCATGATCAACGATCAAGATTTCGATTGGATACCGGCGTGTAGCTTTTATATATACAGTTCTCACTAGCTCAGCAGGGCCAAGAATGAACCACTTATACGCCTACAAAGAATGCAAACTGGTCAACGGAGGCTATTTACTTAAAAGTAGTCCGTCCTAAGGCCATCCAAACCATCCACGACGAACCCGATCCTATCCTCGCAAATCCGATGAACTCGATCGTTGCCATCTGTTGCAATTTGCGCGTTGCCATCCCACCACGTGACGTTGTCTCCA
The DNA here is from genome assembly GCA_036971245.1 of Arthrobotrys sphaeroides. NCBI lineage: Eukaryota > Fungi > Ascomycota > Orbiliomycetes > Orbiliales > Orbiliaceae > Arthrobotrys > Arthrobotrys sphaeroides. The sequence goes on along the minus strand of JAJTTW010000013.1, from coordinate 735,030 downwards.
GCCAATCGTAGCCCAGTGATTTGAGTTGTGACGGCATGGGTCCGTTACCCGCCAACCTCAACCTCCAAACCTCGCAGACGAAACCCGCCAAATGTTATAACCGTCCCCGGCCGACCACCTTCGATACCCCCCCTCCTACCATCAGCTTCCTCACCCGGCTCCCGTCGATATCGAACACTCCAGCAATGGCGTCCATAATACCACGACGTGTCCTGACGGCCAGGAGCGCTGCCGCCGCTCTAATCCCTCGAGGTACTTACATCCTATCCAAATCTACCTGGAACCCCCCATTGACCGCTAACCACCCTCCAGCATCCCTCGTCCCCGCTCTAATAGCCCAATCCCGCCGCGACTCCTCCAGCCTATCCACCCAGGGCTCCACCAGCGTCGCCAGACGCGAAGTCCCACTCCCGAGCCAACAAAAACCCCAAAGCGCCGTCGACTACGCCCTGTACGTTCCCACATACCATCCCCCACAATACCCCCAACTAACACCTCCAGAACCACCCTCGACGCCCTCGCAAACTGGGCCCGCCAAGGCTCCCTCTGGCCCATGACCTTCGGTCTAGCCTGCTGCGCCGTAGAAATGATGCATCTCTCAACCCCACGCTACGACCAAGATCGTCTAGGCATCATCTTCCGCGCCTCCCCGCGTCAATCCGACGTTATGATCGTAGCCGGCACGTTAACCAACAAAATGGCCCCCGCGCTACGACAGGTATACGATCAGATGAGTGAGCCTCGATGGGTTATTTCCATGGGTAGCTGTGCGAACGGTGGCGGGTATTATCATTATAGTTATAGTGTGGTTAGAGGGTGTGATCGGATTGTTCCGGTGGATATTTATGTGCCTGGGTGTCCGCCGACGGCGGAGGCGTTGATGTATGGGATTATGCAGTTGCAGAAGAAGATGAGGAATACGAAGGTTTGTGGATTTATTTCTCCCCCTCCACTGATTTGATATGGTTGTATTGGAGGGCTTTATTAACGTGGCCTTTTTGTGGGAATAGATTACGAGGATGTGGTATAGGAAGTAAATCTTCTCAATGGGGATTATTTGATTCTACCTCCCTCTTCCATCGTGTGAAGAGGGGTGACGAGGAGGAAGTTGAGAAGCTTCCTCTTTTACTTTATTCGTACATTTTTTTTTTGGTGTAAATATCTTGAATTTGTTCATTTTGTTATGAGCGGTCTGTAGTATACATCTTTCCAAAAAGAAGATATAAAAATAGAAAGACGATATATACGAATAACGGACTGTTAAGGTGCTAGGTTAAATGTACTGGATGCATATGTGGGACTGAGATGGATCAGGGACGTGGGTTCTTTTCGGCTCCAGGATTAAAATTCGAAACGCTTTGATTTCGAACTTAGGGAAAATCGATGCTGAAGGGGAATCGATAGAGCTAGAGAGTCGGTATCGTACTCATTATCAAGGGAAATGAATTCCACGGATCCAGTACAGCTTCGTGGGCTCTAGTCCTAAGACGTCGATATATGCTCTGATGAATGAACATTGTGATCTCAGTCCCGGAGGGCAGATGGTCCAGCTTCTAAGCCGAGCATTATATTATATCTGGGATCAAGGATCGATAGCAAGCATATCTATAAACGGGGTAGCATGCATATGCATAGCAAGCAGCTTGCGAGATAGCTAATATAATATCTAGAGACGTCTAGGTTCAATTGATAACATACTCCTAAACTAAGTGGTCGTATCGCGACCCGACGACTCTTCGTTCGCTACTTCGATCCTTTATTCACCACCCATCCCCTCCAAGAACGACGAGTATTCCATCGATATCATGTAATATAATTTACATGGATACAAAACAAAAAAGCATATCACCCAAAACGAATAAAAGGAATAAAGTACGAGTTTCCCCTGTGAGGGCTTTTTTTTCTTGTCTCTGGAATATAAAAGGATGATAGGTGAAAGTTGTCATTTGCATTTGGTATCACAAAGTTAAGCAAGTAATCAACGATGCTCGAGGACTAGCTAAAAGGATGTAGTGTCGGGAGGAGGTGGTGGGAGGGAGGGAGGCGAGAGAGATGAGAAACCGAGCATCGAGGAGGAACCGGAGGAGGAGGAGGTGAAGGAGGAGGAGGAGGAGGAGGAGGAGGAAGTATTGAGAACCAAGATGCGGTGAGGATGTAGGGACGGAGCGAGGGAGAGAGACGTATATAAGACAAGCAAAGTCAAAAAACCAGAAGCAAGCAAAACCATGCCGAAGAACAGATGCATTCACAATTCCCTCCGTTGGACGCAAACCCCGAACCAAGACAGTTGTAGCAGTAGTATAAAAACAGGAACCCCCTAGAATTCATTGAAAAAAGGTGCTTGGATCGATAGTACACGTGGCTTTGAGAGACCAGTGTACTAACGATCCCAGAGGAACATTCTCATCTCGCCCAATGTGTAGGTGTGTGTGTGTGTTCGGTTTTCTCCTCTTCAAACCCCGTATATAAAACCGCGGAGGTAGAAGGGATGAACCGGCGGGCGTACATAAAAAAGGAGAGAAACCAGACATAGAGTTAAACGAGGAAGACAAGAGAGGAAAAGAAAAGCATTTGGTTATCTTACAAAGGAATCAGAATGATAAGAACACAGAGAGAGAAGTGGAAAAAATGAGGTCTCAGACCTGCGTTGATGTTTTCATCGTGATGCCAATAAAACCTAGTAAGACGGGAATAATAGAAGGATGGACGGAGAAACTGGGGAAGAAATCATCTTTTCCGATGATAACTTTCACGTGTTTAGGTCCAAAACATCTTAAGAAAAAGAGAGAACGAGAAAAAGACGGTAAGATCCAGACGTGTTGAAAAGATGTTTCAATCAAGCCTTTGTCTTAGTCTTCTTGGTGCCCTTTGCATCGGACGCCCTGGTAGAAGCATTGGTTAGCAGGATTCTCGGCATTTACGGCTTTTCGATGCATATTTCGGTGGTGGATTTTGTGGGGCGGAGTGTTTGTTTGGTTTATTTTTGCAGGAAAAAAGCGGAGATATATGTGACTTACTTGGTCTTCTTGGTCCCGGCAGGCTTTGGACCCGGCTTCTTCTTCGTCTTGGTGACAGCGGCCTTTGCTTGCTTAGCAGCGGCGACAACCTTCTCCTTGACGACGGTGGTGGTCTTTCTCTTCTTTGGAGCGGCTTTTGGCTTGGTTACTCCGGACGAGAAAATGGTGCGCGGGATGACCGTGCGAGTCGATCGGCGAGTGGGCTCAGCTGGAGTTTCGGACTTCTTCTTGCGACCCGGGCCAGATTTGGCGGCTGTGGTGTTGGATCCAGTTGTAGGTGCCATTGTTATTGGTATGAGTTGTTTATAACTTGACTGGTGGATTTGGAGAGTGGTTTGAGGTGGTTATCAGAGATGAATGGGAGCAGAGGTGAATTTGGTTGATGGAGATGGTGAGATGGAGGTTTTGAAAGTTGGAAGGAAGAAAAAGTCCAGGACCGTTTTTTTTCCCTTCTGATTTTACGTGTGTGGGTGTGTGGAAGAGGAAAACAGGAAGGACTCCCTTTCTGATAGAGCGAATTATCAAACCTTTGCGATCGGAAAACCGGGAATGTTCTTGGGAAAGTAGATTATACGCAGTACCGCGACGGAGGATTGGCTATGGGTTTTTTTCTCTGTGACCGAGAAAGGGGAGGAAGCAGCGTAGATTGTGCGATGGAGAGGGTGGAAGATGGATGGTGGAAGTGGGAGATTGTTTTTCGGGGAAACTCAGGTGGCTGAACAGAAGCCAACTTTGGCGGGGGGAAATCAGCTTTATAGCAGAACAACTGACCGGCCGCCATCGACCGACCACTCCTCTCGCACACCTCTGTCTTCCATGTATTTTTAATTCTGCGCATTCTTGCTATCTGCCACACGCTTCTTCTCGCCCTCGTTCATTGTTCTTTTCACGGCTCGATTCTTTTGTTTTGATTTTATCGCTCGTGAGAAACTATCCTCCTGTTGTGGCCATTTTAGATCCTGCAAGGTTAGCCAACATGCTGTGCACGGCAAGCGGCTCTGGAAGCATCGTTCGTCCCCGTCCCGCACGTGTCGCATGTTGTTATTTTATTTCCCTCCCTTCCATCCTGCTTCTTATTCTTCTTCCTCGTCATCCTGTTCATTCGTTCCGCTCGTTCGTCCGTTCGGCTGGACCTCAAGACCTACTAGCAGCTGCGGGACATGCAATGTAGGAACCAGGTCCAGGTTTGTTAGCCGGTTGCGACGTGTACAAGCCCTCGTCCCCTCAGACCCCCATTTCCGTTTCCGTTTCCATTTCCTTCGGTGCAGTGTTATTCTTCATGCAGGTCGCCCTTTCTCTCCCTTCCTGATAAAGATTGTAGCTATGGGCGTTTTACATAAAACCCGATAGGTGATACCCGTTGCTATGCTGAATCAACAGCTGCCAGCCTTTCTGTTGGTTGGTCATGAGGCCGACTCGTCTCATTTGCGGGGCAGCAGCTGTTGTTTTACTTCTTTGTTTACTTATCACAGAGTAGTGACTCGATGGCTATTGACCGTGTTGGTATTTTCTCATGAGTGATATAATAAATAATATTATTATTGATTATCATAAAGCTATTGTTACATCTAAGCAACTACCCGGTGCACTGTCGTGATATCGATCCCCTCGAGGCTAACTAGCTCAGCTTTAGCTTGCAGAGGGATGTGACTTGAAGCTTTTCGGCCTGGCTTGCAGAAACTGATTGGATCGGTTCCGGCAAGGTGTCACAAGATGTTCCTCCTGTTCGTTTCCCGATTCCAAAATATCACGGAGACCTGCGTTGGACTCTTGCGACTGAATCAGAGTGCTAGTGGGCTTCTTGGAACGGAAAGATTGGGAAACGAAGTAAAGTATACGCAAGCATGGTCAGATTTTTATCTTTTTATTCCAGTGGCTGGGGAACCTTTTATTGCACCCATAGAAATCGGGCGATTTGCACTTTTTCGGTGTGGGTAAGCTGTTTTTCTCTCAGCTGAGGAAAACAGTCGTGGCTTTGTTCAAGTTGTGCGGAGACAGGCTGGAACCTACAAACCCCCTCTTTACAAACTCGATGGAAGAACCGGATTATCCTATTTGAAATTCCTCAGCTTTGCAAAGAAATTGAAGAAATGGAATATCATTTGTGGAATTTTCTTTTACACTTATCTTTTATCTCGCAAATCAGTTTTGCACTTAAATTGTAATTGACTAATTCTTGTTTCGCTTTACACAGCCGTGTCTTTTCGGATTGCGTGGCTCGCTATGACAGCTTAGCCTCCCGAGTCCAACAGTTCAATACTCACCAAGAACTTCACCATCGAAACGTCCAGAATCTTAGATAGCACACACATCCGTATAGATTGAATAGATTAGGCGTATTCAGTATTCATGACATGACGGCGCCCTGCTATATGACCCTTTCGGTTCCTCTTTTATTTGTGAATTCGCGTTAATTCGTCACGTTAATGTCTGGTAATAAGTCCGAATACCAAGCTCACTAATTGCGTCTCCCAGAGCCGCCCAATTAACCAACAGATCTCCCAACAGCACAGCCCAACCAACTTCCAATAAAAATGACAATATATCTGTTATATACTATCTTGTAATTGCATCCAGAACCCCGATTCCTTGTGCACTTGCTTGACCTCTTTTTTTCTTACAAAAAAAAAAGCTTTAAAGCCTCCAGGTGGAATTCGTTCATGAATCCGTAGTTGTGTCCCAAGCGTAAAGTACCATAGCTATAGTACTCCTGTAGCCCGGACGAGATATCTACGTAGATCTACTAGATCTCGAGAAGATTACATATCTAGGTATATGCATTTACTTGCATCTAAAATCGAACCCGAAAGCCTCCAATCGGTAGGATTTTAGTTGGAATAGATATGTATAATATGATAGATATAAGTTTAGGATAAAATGTTCAGCGGACGGTTCGGATGAGGCGGCATACGAAGCTTCGAAGGGTGGAGTTGTAGATACTACCATTCTCATTTTTGAATAACCCTTGAATTTAAGTACTTAGATACCGTATGCGCTTTGCAACACCACTCATATATAGCACCCATTTATGGTATATACTTAAGTACCTAGTAGGTATACACCACCCAATCCAACCTGATGGCGAGTTTGCGTGTATGAACCCAAGAATCTCCACATAGGAAATGATTTCTCCAGCCATGGACTGTCGTAAAAGAAGCATTGACGTTAATTATAACCTCTAAAGCCACTAACCCTACTTGCCATTCCCGCAACCCCCGGAAAATGTCTACTAAGTAGACTTGGTCTCATCGATTTCGATCGTGCATATGCAGCGTGTGTGTAACCATCCAGGTCCATATCAACGTCTCTGGTAGTTCAGGATCAGTGCACGGGGACTATTCTAAATCAAAGAGCACTTCAAACTTCAGATATCAGCTAGGTCTGTTTACAAGCCAAAATATCAGGATTACCTCCAAATTATCTACCGTCTAGATATCCTCAGTATCCCCTCACATTTCGCTCATATAATTCGTTAAAAACAAAGAAAGCTAAAAGATGGTTAGGAATAGCTAAGCAAAGATCATCCTCATCATGCAATTCATAAAAACACCCCCCAAAAATCCAATTACAAAACCCAATCCAACTCACCGCCTCACCACCTCTCCACATAAAGCGTATAGATAATATACCCTACACCACTACCTTCCAACATATATATAAATTCAAAGTTCAGGCTCAATCAACCAAAAATACCTGCGCCTTATAAATCAAATTCTTCAAATGAGTGTTATCCCCATTCTCATCCCCACTCTTCCACACCGCCGGCCAAGCCACACACGCAACCTTCCGTCCACTACTCTCATCATCCTCATGACCATCAAGATCATCCATCGTCTCCGCATCAAACTCCTCACCGAGTATATTCACGGGATTAACCGCAAACCGTGCCCGTTGAACTCGTAGGTCAACTGCGATACCCGCGGCGGTTTCAAGGATGATTCTTAGTTTTTCTCGGGGTTCTGCGGCGGTTGATAGGCCTAGTGGCGCGAGTGCTGTGATGAGGTGGAGGAGGAGGTCTTCGAGGGATGTGGTGAGGAGTTCTTCGGTGGGGGAGAGTTTCATGGCTGTGGAGAGTGGAGCGTTGCCGAGGGTTGGCATGGCGTGTTTTTTGATCATTGTGAGGGTTTGGGCGCGCCAGCGGTTGATTGCGGCGTCGTATGAGGGGGAGTCGGAGAGGGCTGGTGGGGTGTTAGCGGGGTGTGGTCTGGGGTACCCTGTCAAGGTGTGGACTTACAAGCTAGGAATTGTTCGAGAGAGGCGAGACCGTCGTTCGTTGCCTGGCTCATGCCGTATAAGTAGGCGTTGAAGACGTGGTCGAGAAGGTATTTGGAAACGAGGGCGCAGATGACTGGGATCTTCTTGGTGTGAATGAGTTTGGGGTTGCCGTTTGTGACAGCAGATAGTGTCAGTTGCAGATTCTCGGGTAGGTTGTCGAAGTCTAGAATAATCAGTTAGCAGGTTGCTCGAATATGTTAAAGGAGGAAAGTTGAACACATACTAATCTTGCCCTTAAAATTCGAAAAAGTCCACTGCTGCAGATTCCTCCACAGATCACCGACTTCTTGATTAAACAAGTCATCAGTCTTCTGCGCTTCCGTCCGCGTGCTCATGCTAATATCATGCTTGAGCCGCTGGATTTGTTCCTCAAGATCAGTAACCAAATCCTCTTTCTCAGCGATGATCTTCTCCAACGAGTGGCGTTGACTTCTCGCCTGCTCGAGGTCTTTGATCAAATGCTTGTTCTTCTCCGTCCATGTCTTGTCCCAATCTTTATCACGGACTGAGATGGCTCGCTTCACATCTAACTCATGTTGGTCTCTAAGGTCGCCAACCCGACGGTTTAGCTGTGGTATGTTAGCCTCTGTCACCAATGCAAAGGAGTAAATAATTTAAAGAAACTTACATCCTCAAATGCCTTCTTCGCATCTTTAAGATCATTGTCTTTTCGCTCATATGCTCTATCAACTTTATCCAGCTTCTTACTAAGCTTATCCCGCTCCTTAATCGCGTCATCACATGCGGACCGCAGAGCCTCAATGTCTCGCCTATATCTCTTCAATATATCCTCAAAGCTACGCTCAAACGTTAGTCCCAATGCAACAAATTCCGAAAACGGAAAAAAAAATTGATAACGTCAGTTCGAACAGACTTACTCATCTTTCGCCCCACCAGACAACTGGGCAACGATATTCTCAGCTTTATCATGCATATCGTCGATCATAGAAATATCTCCTTCAAGGTCTTTAGATTCAACAACGGGGCTAACTATATCCTCGTCGGCATCCGAGGAGCCTCCTCGGGCGGTAATGTCGGGTACGGAACCTCGGCGAATGCTCGAACCAGTTGGGGATGTCGGATCTAGTGCAACCGGAAATTTTAGCTCTGCCATCTCTCGTGAAGGCGGAAAGGCAATATTAGGAGCCGTGTCCTTTTTCTCTCTTCTTCGTTTGTTTCTTCTTTGTTTCTTTTTATCTTTCTGGTTTGTGTGTGGACTGATATCGAGGCTATGTGGTGGGTGATACATGTTGAACGTAGCGGTAGCAAAACTGCCAGCCTCGTTGAAGGGGAAGGGGGTAGCTGCACAGCAAGGGCTGAGCTATAACCAAAAGAAAAAAATACCACAAACCCCACCACACATTTCCCCTAGAAAAGTCTTGGGAATATCGCACCAACTCGACTTTATATGCAGGACAAATACCAAACGGCAAAAAATAAGAATTATTACTCACCTTTCCGTTTCATATTAGAACTAGCTCGGCTCGCTGCACTATTCCTGCGGGACCCTCTAGCCGACTTTGTGTCTGGCAGATCCTTCGAGCTCTTGGAGGTATCGTCGGAATCGGAATTTGATCCTTCGCTCCCACTGCTCGACCCCTCACTGGAGTCTTCCTCCTCAGCACCAAAAGCAAGAGGATCGTCCTTGTGTGTAACAGTTGCGGTTCCTTCCTTCTTTCCAGAGCCTTCTTCTTCGGATGATTCTTCTTCAGACTCAGACTTCGCGGCCGCAGCTTCGGCTTCCTGATCTGCCGCTGGAAGTCCCTCGGGAAGACTTGGTTTACTTTCCTCTTTATCGACTTCGGACGCCGATTGGTAATGCCCGTCTTCAGAGCTAGACTCAGAATCCTTTCCCTCCGCCGTCGGCTCTACGATCTCGAAGACTTCTAAAGTGCTCTCCTCCGGTTTTTCAGCACCCTCAGCTTCCTCACTAGCTTCTACTGGTTTCCCCTCGCCTTCAGAATCACTTTCTGACGCGGATTTTTCTCCTACTTTGGCCTTTTCCTCAGCTTCGCTAGTTTCAGATCCAGCGGCGGCCGACTTCTCGAGCGCGGCCTCGATTTCCGTGCCCGCGAGGGCGGTGGCAGCAGCGGCAGCAGCGAGTGGCGATAATGCTCTTGAGATATTTGAGATGGGAGATCTCTTTAACGGCCTTCTCGGCGCACCTGCAAGCCTGAGGCTGCCGGTAATACTCCCAGTCGGAGTAGGAAGCTTTGGAAGATTAACAGGAGTAGACGCACGGAGGAGTGGTGTGGTCTTTTTATTCGCTGGAGAGCGGGCGCTTGGAGTGGATGCTCTGGATCTGGGGGCAGATCCCGGGATGGCAATTGGTAAGGCCTGAGAGTTCTGTGCAACTTCGTTTTCGGCGTCGGTCTTGTTGCTACCGGAGTCGGATGAGTCGGATGAATTGTCGGGTTTGACGCTGGGTTCGCTGTGGGAGAGACTAGTGGGGCTTTGCGGTGGCGGGGTTGCGGATTTCTTGCTACTTCTTCTGCGCCTGCGGCTTCCGTGAGAGGATGGGGGCCGAGATACAGATGTTGGGATGTTTAGGAGTGGATTTGGAGACGCAGATCGTTCCTGGGTTTTCTTTGGTTTACGAGTTCGTGGGGAGTGTTCTGAGGAACTCGGAGATAGGACTTTGATGCTGTGTTCGGATTCTGATTCCGCTTTCTTCTCTTCTTCTGTGTCGGTGACGACGGCTTGAGAATCGTTGGGCGCCTCGGACTCCTCAGTTATAGCGGACTCGTTAACCGGCTCTGGAGTCTTTTCCCTCTTCGGTTTCGCCTTCGATTTCTTTGATTTGCGTGGCTTCCTAGGTTTCTCCTCCTCTTGCTCTTCCTCGTCGTCCGCTCGAGTTTCAACGGAAAGCTGGTGCTTCTTTCGTTTGGTGGTGGTCCGCTTTCCCTTCTTTTTCTCAGCAGCGTCTTCTTCTTCGTCCTCCTTGTCCCGTCGTTGTTTCTCTTCGATATCCTCGCCGCCCCAGGTAATCGCAAGCGGAGACCCTCTAGACTCTTTCCTAGAACTCCGTCCGGACCCCTTTTTCACAGAAATCTGCGAAGGTTTGATCCCCTTATTCTTATCCTTGACGACGTCAGCACCCAGGACCGTCCCGTCGTCGTCGTCCGAATCCGCACCACTGACAGATTCGATCTCACTCTCCTCGCTCTCACTTTCCTCCGTAAGTTCCTCCGGAGACCTTGAATACGAATCCGCGACGGAATTCGGCCGTGAAGAGTTGGAGCTGTATCTTCTACCAGCTTGTTTTTCCAATAACTTGGCCGGCGGCCGTCGAACGCTACCTTTCTGGCTGGGACTGTATGCGCGCGAGGTATCGAGTTGAGGGAGGGTCTTGCTTCTTCTGGATTTTCTATCACCGCCGGGGATGGCAATTGGCGCTGTGCTACCTTCGCTGTCACCGTCGTCTCTGACGCTGTGATATGAGTCCGATTCTCTACGTCTACGATGTCGAGTTGGTACGGGTGCGGCTTCGATCGCCTTGGTTATTAGCTTCGGTGTGCCCCGTCGTTCGATCTCGTGGGGATCTTTCCTTTCAAAATCTCTTTCAGAGGGGACGTTGGATCCTCGACGGATGAACGGTGGACGTGGGGAGAATCGTCCGCTGTCGTACTCAGCGGCGAGTTTTGAAGGTCTGCTCTTGGATGCTCTTCTGGTGCTACTGGTTTCGTAGTCTGAACCTTTTACACTGCCTGCGTAGTAATCTTCTTCGCCCTTTGAATCCCCCCTTCTAGGTCTTGGAAGCTCGGTTGATCCGCTGCTAGTTCTGGTTTTCCTAGGAACCGGAGAATTGACACGTGAACCTTCCCGTTGGATTGTCTGAAGTGGTGAAGGTGTTAATGTTGGAAGAGGAGGCGGGGTCGGCGCAAAAGTCGGCGCAAAAGTTGCAGCTGGCTCTGCGAATCCGAAGGGTGTTTCTGTCCCAACTACAGGTGGAGCAACGTATGCGTCCCCAGGGATATATGTGTAAGCTGGTGGAACCGGAGGCGGAAACCCGTGCTGGGACCCGTGGCTCCCTGTTTGGTAAGGATCTACTACAGGAGTTGTGTAGCTTCCGTACGGAGACTCGCCGTAGGTCGAGTAATGGGTGGCGGATTGGGGTTGATAAGAGTACGGATCTGTGGAAGTTTCCGAGGCGAAGGAACTCTCACGCTCGGCCCGTTTACGTTCTTTACGTTCTGCCCTCTGACGTTCTTTTTCCGCTTTCCCGTCACGCCGCTCCTTCGCGCGGGCTTCACTTGCGCGGGCTTCACGGGCCTCTCGACGTTTTTCCTTGTTGAGGCGTTCGACTTCGTCTGGATCAACGGATTCTGGACGGCTCGGTGGGACCGGTGCGAGGGGTGGGATTATTGGGGGTGGGATTACTGTATCCTCGAATGCACTGTCGCCTGTGTACGAAACGTAGTCCTCGTAACCTGTTGGTTTGACGGAAGACTGAGAAGTTCTAGTTGCTCGTCGTGAACGTCGTTCCCGCTTGGGGGCAACGTAGTCAGGTACGGGTGGGGTGGGTGCGGGGATGATCTCAGAGATACGGGCAGCCGTACCGGGGGGGAAGAAGTCCCCACCACTCTTCTGTCGACCCTTTTCCCTTACAGTCTCCCGTTCCCGATCCGATGCGTCTCTTTGCGTAAAACTTCGTCGACCGGGACGGGTTGCGGACCAAGGATCCTCTGGTCCGAGACGCGGGGTGTGTAGGTGAGCCGCGGAATCCTGGGTATGGATGTTTAACCTGGGATTCCCGGATGCACTGCTGAAGGAGTGTGATCTGTGATGCGTCTGTGCGTGCTGGCTCTGGAGTGTGGATGCACGGGACGGTAAGGGAACGGCACCGCCGCCAGCGCCAGCGCCGTCTCGCTGAGTGTGGCTTTGGCTTCGATTTCTCGATCTGGGCTGGGTTGCCCGTTGGGATTGGTTGCTGCTGGATAGGTACTGATACTCGGCTGCACCCCCTCCATATGCGGATGGGTCGTAGAAGGAGGAACCGATGCTCGAGGGTTCGTAGTCGACCTCGTACCCGCCTGCACCACCAGCGGCGGCGGCTCCTCCACCTCGGTAGGAAGGTGAGTAGGTGCTAGGCGAGGGTGGGACTGCGGACTGCTGATAACTTGAGCCCTGCGGTGGTCTCCAACCTGCACCCCCGTAAAACGGTTCTTGAGAGTAGGAAGTCACGGTTGAGGTGGGGTCCGGTTAGTGAGGGGTTGCAAGGTCCCCTATATTGCAGGTTGTCGAGCTGGGGTTCGGAAGGAAGAAAAAAAAATGATAGGGAGGTCCTCGAGAAGAAAGAGACAGATAGAGAGGGGAAAGTGGAAAGGTCAGGTACTCTTAGTTCAAAGATGTTCCGAAGGATCACGCCAATTGACCTTCTAAACGCCTTCAAACAGGCACCGAGATTTGAGACCTCTCTCTCAGAATAGCATTTAAAGGATTAAAAACTTGTAAAAGAAGTGGGAAGGTGAACAGTCTCTGTTTCTCGTATGATATCAACTCTGGCTGGGCTGGCTGCGTGAGGTATTGGCTTGGGTGGTCAAACAACCAAAAATCTACAAGGGCCGTGGGAAGAAGGAGCCTTGAGGAGCTATAGATGGCAGGAATTCGAACACCGGCCCTTCCGTTTCCTTTTGATATATATATTATCGACGGAAGGGGAAAAAACGAGGCGTATAGGTAAACTCCAGCAGATATTCCGTCGAAAACGATTAGAATATCAGAAACATCGGAGAAAAAAAGGATGACGTCCTTTCTAGTTGTTCCGTATATCTAGTTGTCGTCCAGGTTATGAAACCGAAGGTCGAAAAGGCTGCGCTGGAATGGAATTGCAAAGTGCGTCCGTGAGGGAAGGGGGAAAAGAGACCAGCGGCGATATTTTCGTCCAAAAGCACGAACAACTCAGCTCTGTAGTAGCTGATATGTACGATGGGCAAGGGGACTATCGATGTGGGCCTGTCAGACTTCGCTGTTGAATTTTCTGCGTGCTGCGCTGCTCTGCTTTGCTTGCTGTAATGCTTCAGCAAGGGGGGGGAGGACTCTGCATTCGATATCTGTTTCGTCTTTCTTCTTCCGCTTCTGCTGCTGTTGCGTCTTCTGCTGTTCTTCCTCGCGGGGTCGTCTCTTCGATTATAGAGGGAAGGTCACCGTACTCTACCTCATAATATAATCCTGCAGGAGGAGAAAAAAAAGGGCGGGACACCGCTTGCCCTGGATCGAGCGCCCCCCTTCAGGACCTAGCAGCTTTCTCCGCTTATGGGCAGGAAAACGGTACGGTACGAGAGGTTGGAGCTACGGATGTATCTGGAGAGGCACTGGAGCGTGGGACCATGAAAGCGTACTAGAACCCGTGGAAACCGCAGTGGGAGGAACTGACCTAAACTTCCAGGGCGGACCACCAAACCACCACCACTGTCAACTGTTCTGCAGCCAAGTGAGCATCAAAAGGGCTACCCGTCGATGTGGGAAAAGTGGGGTTATTTTCCCTTCTTGGGGGCTTTTCTTGGGCGGGGGTAAGTTAGCTCACTCGCTCGCATGCACGAGAGAGCTAAGCTCTGGCCGGGATAGCGCTATATCGACAAGCAGCTCCGCTCCCTCTCCACCTCGTGATACGGGTTAAACACTCGTCCTGGCCATCGCATTGGCTGGGGGTCCTTGCGTCAGGCCCCTCCGGCGAGTTATTGTAACCCTAAAGACGGTAGTCTGCATGTTAACGATACCGCGACATTTACCTCGTTACTTGAGCACTTACCTGGCGTATACCGTTGTGCTCGCGATGCTTTGCTTCCCGACCGACCACAGGAACACAAAGGCACAAAATACTTGCATTACCTGTATGCTGCTCATGTCATCTCCAAGTAAGTAATCGATATCACTTACCTGGGTACCAGAAATCCATCCGTGTCGGTGTAGCCGTCCTTATACCACCGAGCATGCATCTGTCGAAGCAATTGTCGAATCAAAACCAACTCGCCTATCGCGGACCAACACGATTCCCTTCCGCAGGAACTCCTCTTCTCGATTAGAGAGCAAGAAACGATGGCATGACATCTGCGGGTCGCTTGCATCCATCCCCCTCCCGTTCTACATGCCACAAACGGCCTTTACGTGCTTCCATGTCATTCGCTATTTTATTCACCGATATCAATAATTGTATCTCTGTATGTATGTGAGCAGAAATGTCGAATCCCTGGCCCGGGCTCAAGGGTATCGACGGCGTCTCGACTCTTCAACCCTCTTTTTGGAAATCAAGTGAGAATTTTTTAACCCGTTTTGAGATATAATAGCAGAAGGGTATTTCTTTCCTTTTTCTTTGAGTGTTTTGATTCTGAAAGGGGATGGAACGTAGAACCTTCGAAACGATTGTATTCATCGGTGCAGACAAGTAGACATGTAGACACCCACAACTTCCAATGATACTAAGGGAAACTCGCATTTTGGTTTTTTTATGAAGAAGAATTCGCTAATACACCAAATATAAGGGGAACGTAGTAGTAATGTCCAAGTAACCAACTCCATCATACAATTCACATATCACATTGCATTGGAAAATAACCCGTCACACGATACCATAGTCAAGCTCCACTCCCCAATCCATATCTCGCCGTCGCTCAGCTCACTCACTCACTCACACATCGAGACGGGGAAAATAAGAACTCGCTGCGGAAAGGAAATGGAGTGGGGTAAACAAATAAAAGAAAAGGCTGCCTGAGGCCAAACCCTCCCCTGTCGTCGGTGCGCGTGTGGGCATCAAATAACCCTCATAACTCAGTGAAACTTCGCCACAACCTTCCCGTACGGTACTCCATCCACTTTCAACTCAAAGATCAAACTGGCCGAGTCGATCGTCATGTCTAGCGTGAAATCCAAGTTGTCGAATTCAATCCCCTTACTCGTCGTCAGTCTCGTGAACAACGACTTGGGAACCGCATTGAGGTCCGTTGTTAGCGTGCACACGTTGATAAGTCCCTTCTTCATCGAGTCGGGCGCGACATCCATGTCGCAGGCGATCAAGTCGTCTTCCACGATCAACGACTGACCGGGTCTAAAGTTACGCGTGTAATGAAACGACACGGCTTTCCTTTCTGATACTTTCTCGTCCTGTACCACACCATTCGTTAGCACCCACGCTAGAGAACCTGGTAACATAAAATGGAAAGGGAATTATAGTACCTTCGCGATGTGCCACTGCATGCGGTCACTAACCATCCAGCGCTCCCAAAGTGGCGACCAGTATCTGTCCGATATAGGATGCTTCTCTTCATCAAATACCGTAGCATAACTAGTCCCGTAATGCCATCTCGATCGTCGGCTGACGACCATAGATCCTTCCAACCCACGGAGAACAGCCCCACGCACCACAGCAGTCCACGCGTACACGGGCTGCATGACCTCTACGATGCTGTTGTTCGTCTGGTTCGTCGGACGCTCGGAGTACGGCGGGGGAGCAGCATTGAAGTGGCTCTTCAACCTGTTATACAGGTAATTCGACTGTCCGAAACCGCCAACCAACACAATGCCCTACACGACCTGATCAGCATATCTGTGTGCGACGGACAATCCCCACGTTTTTGATACTCCTTTTATACATACCGCAATCGCTCCTCCTTTTCTCTTTATGGTCTCCACCTGGCCTTCCACGAGCTCCACAACCTCCTTGATGATGGGCTCAAAAATATCCCTCACGTGTTCTCTCGTCAAAACCAAGAATCCACCTTCCACGCCCGCCTCCTCGTTATCGACCAACCCAGGGAACGGCACCGGAAGCTCTTGGTCTTCGTCGTTGAAATTTCGTTTGACGTACTCGTCCCAGTACTTCAACCCCATCATCCTCGTTCGCGGCTTCATGGCATTGTAGACCGACGCTCCAACTCTGGACTTAACGTGGTCCTCGAATCTGTAGTTCAGGAAAGCGGATCCGCAGAGTCCACCGGTACCAACCGCCGACTCCTCCACCCTCAGCGGCGAGATTTGCGTTATCTTGTACGAAATCAAGTCCTACGTAGTTTTTCATTAGTAAACCCACGGTTTATAAAACTCCATCGAATATGAAATCGTGAGAATTGCATAACATACCACCGTACCACCACCAGCATCGCACACGATAAAGTTGTCCCCGACCTTCAAATGGTTCGGCTGAATCGCTTTGAGCGTGTACACCGCCGCCGCCTCAGGCTCACTGATAAGTCTCAAATCATGTCTATTCCCCATCCCCGCCCTCTCCGCCGCCTGCAAAGTCGCATTCTTTGCCGCATCGCTCCAAACAGCCGGGACGGTGAGCACGAACTCGACCTTCGTGCTGGCCATAAAACTGTCGCCGTACCGCCTCCCCAGGGTATCCATGGTATGCTTGTATATCGCCGTCAGGTAATCCGACACCGCATCGACGACGTTCTTGTTGTACTTGCGAAGCTGGGCGGCGGTTTCGAGCGGGGAAACGAAGTGGGGGAGTTTTTGGTTCCGGTCGAGGAAGAGCTTGATGCAGCGGAGACGCTCCTCCTCTGGTTTGAATTGGAAGCCCCATTTGTTCGCCTGGACGCCCGTGCCGCTGGGAGAGGTGACGTAGGAGATCTCGGTGGGGACTTTGTCGGATGTGATACCGTTGCCGCCCGGCCAGGTTTTGATTACTTCGACGTCTTCGGGTGTGGAGGTGTAGACTGCTGCGACGCCTGTTTGTTATGATAGAAAGTAGAGTTAGATATGCGTATAGAAGTGGGTTTATGTCGGATTGCGAAGGTTTGAAAGCTCAAGAGCTTAATCGGGAGCTACGATACGTACCACTAAAGGTTAAAGAAGCATAAATGTCAGCATGAAGTATATTTCGACGTCCCTCGCAACGCGAAGGGAGAGAGCGATAGAGGACAGATATCATGGTATCTTACCTGTAGGTTGTTCCGAAGTCGACGCCGACGATGAGTCTGTCCTGCTGTCTTTCCGTTCCTTGGGAGGCACCTGTGGCCGCTCCGGCGACAGAGCCGGATCTACCGCCCCTCGAGCCGTCGTCTTCAACGATCGATGGATCAGACATCTTGGTGGAGGGGAGTCGGGAGTCGGAGTTTCGGTCGGGGTTGGAAAGGAGTAGGAGGCGGGTGCGCGGTCAGGCTCGTGTTGGGGGTAGCTTTGGACGGCGGTGCAGCTGGGATTGGAGGGTGTCTACGTGACTACAGGTGACAGTGGTTCCAGGTAGAAGTTGAGAAGGAAGCGAAGGAGGAAGTGAAGAAGACGGGAGGAAGTGAGGGAAGATGAAGAAAATAGACGGGGATGGATGGATGGACGGCAGGATTGGATGGACGGGGAGGTTTCCTTTGGGCGGATGGCCTGGATGGAGGTCCAGTGAACTCAGACCGGTTCTGTGGGTTTATTACGGGGCTGCAGGTTGGAGGCTGCTGAATCTGGCACAGGTTCGGCCGGGGTCTGTCCCATAGCACGATACAAGAGCCAATTTAACGGGAAACGACGAAAACGATGAAGCCGATGAGGCTGTGGGAATTCACGCAGACGATGCTCGATGCTTGACCTTCGATGTCCGGACGGGATTGGAAAGGAGGGGTCGAGCCAGCATGTAAGTATGCCTGCTATGCTATGTATCGACTTCCCTGCAAACAACTGCAATCGTCTACGGCATCAATCCTGAATATACTTACATACACCAGAGCATGTATGCACTGACTGCCAACTTCCTTGCTCCGAGACCGACATAAAAAAAAAAAAAAAAAAAAAGTTTGCCCGCGGTTATGCTTGCTGTTTCGTCCACGCTCCCGCCAGGCCAAGCTTAAGATAAAGGTCAATGTCAAGGGTGGAATTCCTCTGGCATGCACGGCTGAGGCTGAATCCAACCGAGCTGCCAAAAGCTGCCACTCGGAAGGGACCAGGCCGTGGAGGTGTACTTCATGCCCGTCAGGAGGCCAATTGCCTCCAGGGTCCTTTACGATTGCGAGGATCCGATACGAGGTCGCAGAAATCCCATGGAATGGAAGAAACCCAGTCGAGTCATGGATGCGTAGACGTCTACGGGTACCCGCTATACCGACTAGCACCAGCTATAGCATCGCTAGTCCGGCTGCAGAGATTGAGTGCTAAAGTACTTAGTACTACCAGCCTCGCCTTATGGGACCGCCAATAACGTTGCAGTTAATATATCCCCCCGACAAGGCTAGGAAGTTTTAATCAACGACATCCAAAAGATCTCGGAAATGCAACAGAACAGTTTAATAAGTCTCTGTTATAATCCATCTGTCCTGATCGCGATCGATGCATCGCTATAGCGCGACCTCTGCTATATATTGATCTTGCAAAAATACCAAACGTGCTGAAGCGGGTTTAGTTGGAACCAAAGCTAGGAATCAAACGAAAACGTCCAGGCTAAGACTTCAAGGGAAAGGACAAAATGTAAGGATAATAAGGCCTGCATGAGCAAATCGACCCTCGCAATTGGCCGCCCAGTGAATCCACCGATGTATACGCCCCATATCCCAAGAAGGAAGAACACAGCTCGTCATCAAAAGGAAATTCGTCTATCATAGCCTCAGAAATCGTAATATCACACCCGCTGCCACGAATTGCTACACATCTCCCCGTTCTTGAACAACGTATCCGGAATCCTCAGGCCGTACCCAAAGCTCTGCGGTATACCTCCGTAATCCAGATCACTTTCGGGTCCTTGCAGCGTGGCCGCCATAGCAGCCGCTGCTATAGCCTCGCTATCTGCTACAGTGGCCGTACTCTCGCCGCTATACTCTATCCCTTCCATTGGGATCCCAACTTGTTGGAACATACGCCCCAGGTGCTCGACGGCTATGGCGGCGAGTTCATGAATACCTAAGTAAGCTTCGTCTTGGAAACGGGTGTAAGATTTTCGGAGCTCCTCCTTGTCGGATTCGAGTTCCGGGTACTCTCTGTGATCGAGAATGTTGAGGCCGAGGATCATCTGGCGCATACATTAGCAGTTCGACCAGATAGCTGTTCCAATCAGTTTTAACATACCGAAGCATTGAACCAACATTGATTCGAAAACCTATACGGGCACCCGGTTAGAACGTCTCCAAACACAAAGATCCTTCAGCCTCTTACTCACCAACATAGTAGCCCCTGCCTCGCGTGCTTGTGCATGAACTCCTGACACTTGAGAATCAACCGACAACTACTCAATATCCTCTTCAACCCGATGCCCTGCTCTCCACTCGCCTCTCGGGCTTCGATATCCTTCCTCCTCTTATTGAGCAATATGACCATATTGTGCACCTTCGAAGCATGCAATACAGCCAACATGTTCCTTGGCCACGGTGGACCGCTGAAGTCATCACGGGTCCACGACTCCGGATCAAATTGTAAAACCGGGGGTAGACGGCTCAAAAGGCCTAATGCGTCGTTTGTAATCTGATCGATTGTGCTGGTGCTTAACTCATCGGCTGAAAGCGTCTGTCGCATTAAAACAGTGTAAGGCATTACGAATTCCTTGAATGTTGTGGGCATGGGGGTCACGAGCTCCGGTGGCAGAACATCTCCAATACCAGAGACACCAAGGGGTCGTCCGAAGATCATCGAAAGATGTACGTCCTGATAGAGGACCCACCACCAAAGGATTCGACGGACGTGGGCGTCGGCTGGGGCTGGAGTGGGACGGAGGAATGTGGGATCGCGGTGGTATCCCATGGATTGCGCAACCCTGATAGCCATGCCGTGGACTACCCAGGCGTCGCAGCATCTGCCGCTGTTTGTGAGATACGGCAGCATCATCAGAAGAGTCTGTAGGGTTAAGGCGTCGGGCCTGGCGGAGAACCCCATGATACGTAATGTTTGGAATGCTGCCGCGACTAGAAAGACGAAATTTACTTAGCACTTATTC
The DNA here is from genome assembly GCA_036971245.1 of Arthrobotrys sphaeroides. NCBI lineage: Eukaryota > Fungi > Ascomycota > Orbiliomycetes > Orbiliales > Orbiliaceae > Arthrobotrys > Arthrobotrys sphaeroides. Next base: position 714,894 of record JAJTTW010000013.1, on the reverse strand, counting down.
AAGCACGGTGTACTTGGTAGAGATGGCAAGAGTCACTTACAGTATACTTCGGAGAACCGACGGTCTTCTTCCATAGCTCCACTGACCCACTGGTGCCCTCTTCTATGATAAACAGAGCACTGTATCCCCAAAGCGATACTTATTAATATAAGAGCGAGAAGACTTGGCTGCTGCTCTGCGTTCTGGACACCTCCCTCCAGGAAACGTCTTAAGACCTCGTCATCTTGTAATTCGGCGTAAATGTAAGGATAAGCGCACTGCAGCCTATTAGAAATCTAGAATTTTCCACAATGGGACAATGGACAAGCCGAACCTGTGCTCTCTGTCGGTAGGCCTCCACGTAAAGAAGGACCTCGTCGATGGGCGGCATACAGGCCCAGATGCCAGAAATACCGTCTACTGCTTTCCATAATGTAGGGAAAGGGAAGCCTCGTGGATGCCGTGCCGAAAGGATGTCTATTGCCTCTGGGATGTGATGAATCTGGTTGGCAGATGTCTTTACGTGCATATTTGTGAACTATGGCGGATTAGTATCCGAGTCGACCAAATCGAGTGTGAGCCCCTTACTTCATTAATAACTGTAGTCCTATAGATAGAGTTCAGTTAGATATGAACATGATAAGGTGTATGGCTGTAGCTAGGAAGACCACTTACAACCCCGGTGCACCAAAATGTAAATGCGACTTCTCATCGACAGCAGCCAATTCAGCTCCGGGAGCAACCCTCCTGCCATTACTGCTCTCAGAAGCAATCGACATCGTCCTCCCCGTCGATGTGGGCGGAGAAGGTATCGCATCCTTCGAGCTCTCCAACATGGGAAGCGCATCACGAGTCCCTCCCTCCGGCCCGGAAGGCAACATCTGACCCTGCAACTCGTTATACTTCGCCTTCCAGCTATCCAACTCCTTTCTTAACCGTCTGATCTCATACGCCTGGTTTACGACGCTTAGATCTGCAGTTTCTGCACCTGGGAATCTGCATTGGGTGGCCTCTCCCCGGAGGGTGCAGGATTGACATGGTTGGACACGGTCACATTTGACCTTTCTTGAGCGACATTTTGTGCAGGAGAGCTGGGTGTCGGAGCCGGGATAGATGGGTGCCATTGTTAGTTTAAGCTCCTGGAACTTATGATGGGACGATATAAAAACGAAACTGGAACTTCGAAGGGATGGTCTAGAAAGCAAGATCTAGAGCGGTCGGGCGAGGGTGGTATTTATATAAGTATATTATTCAAGCAATATACCCAACCCAATGCATAGCATGTATACTCTGCGTGCGCCTGTAATATACACCCAGAAATGCAACCGTAAATTCTAGGGATGAGGGGACGGGGTAAGAGAGGATAATACAGGGCAATATATATAGACTCGCACGTACAGCAAGACGTTTACTGGGTCTATCCTTCAGACCTGCAGAGGAGCTAGATCCAGGGTCAGAAGGACCCGCAGGCCTCTTCTGCGGGCTGCGGTGGTGCCCATGGTGTTGATTCACGGATGCCGGCTGTGACTTGGAGACCAAACGCTGGATGTCCATGGCATTCGGCATGGCCTCGCCCAATGCAACTGTTAGGTCCGATTGACCCTTCGGCCGTTTTTTCTTTTTGGAAACCGAAGGGGGAAACAGAGAGAGGCAGGGGTTATTGGATCGAAACGGGTGCGGTCAAAACGTCATGGGTGCAATTCAGCGGTGGTTTGTTCCTTTTTTCGGAGGGGAGGTGGTCCTGCTCTATCGACCGAGGATGTCCGAGGCGAGTGCTCTGCGCGATACCGCGAAAATTTACGATCAAACCCACAAAAAAAGGGCCGGACGGGGCGTCAAGGTTAATAGCACGCCCGTTGGTATGCATAAGCTTCCCTCGCAATCTCTCACCCTCGAATCAGTGGCCTTGGTGGCACACCCGGCCTGACTAGCACAGGAAGAGAAATCCGACCGAGCAAATGCGAACGACAAGAATATGACCTGGATTGACGAAGGGATTTGTGATCGAAGGGAAGACAGATCGTTGGGAAAAACTGGGGAGCAAATGCAACTTAAACACCCGAAGCCAACTGACCCGTTCCCTTTTTTTGTTTCTTTTGGCTTCGGAGGGAAAAGTCGGGGTGTATAGCGCTGTTAGGCACTTCAGATCGATCGAGCGGTTATGGCTACTCGCAAACTAACGATTGCAAGCCAAGGGTCCTAACGCTGGATCTTGGTCGCAGTCCTGGGCGAGATGCCAGGGTCCAGAATCTGGTTCTCAGGCACCCAGAGCTGGCCTTTCTGCTGATGAAGCACCTTGGGGTGTTTGTCAGATGGGAATCCCCATTTCGAGATGATTTATTTCCACATCGGTGCGGTCTATGCGCATATGACGCGCACGTCTCCTTGCTTGAGCACCTCCATTGGGGTTCTCTTCGAAGTTTAAAGCACGGGACAATAATCTGGACGCCGAGAAAACCCGATGGGAGAAGGCTCCGTCTGAGGGGAGGAATGCATGAGTGACCAGTCGGCCATGACTGCCAGCCAATCGCCCAGCCCCTGCCGCACAGACACACATCTGTATTACCAACACCCAAAATGCAACAGCTCCAATCGGGCATACTCGGTCTTCAAGGATTGAGATCAATTCCACTACAGCGAGTATCTCCGAACTCCAATCCCGTGCATTTTCGCTGTACTCATACCGGGATACATATGCACACCGGGTCTAGTGCGATCTGTTTCAGTAACTATTTACAGGCCCGCTTCTGAGATACTTCCAGACTTTGTCTTCCACAGTATCTTCTTCTTCGCTTGAGTCCCTCTTACTCCTTTTACTCTTCTTCCCCTTTTTCCTGCTCGAATCGGACCCAGGACTCGTACTCGAAGAAGATCGAATACCCAACCCTCCAAACCCCACAGCTAGCCTCGTAGCCGGTGTATTCGAAACATTAACCCTCTTATAAACCTTCCCTTCCACAGTCTTCCCCTTCCTCTTCTTCGACCCACCAGCACTCCTCATCGCACTCCTTCCACCCTCATTCCCTGTATAAACCTCATCACTGCCTCTCTCCGAACTGCTCCCTCCCTCACCCTCCTCAGCGCATGAATTACACTCTATAGGCAACGAAACGGTTTCGTACGTCAACTCGTCGACGCGGCAGGGAACTCCTCCGCGTTCGAGACAGATAGGTCGGACGATTTCTTGCGGTGGGTTGTCGCAGATGCAACCTGTTTGCGAGGGATCATCTGGGCAGGGTGTGAAGACTCTGCGAAGGATGTGGTTGCAGAGTTGGTGGTGGACTATGTGGGCCGGATGGGAGGGGTGGAGGGGTTCTATTGGGCGGGTCATCTTATAGAGTTTCTTTTGGGATATGGGTCTATTCTTTTGGATGGGTAAGGAGGGCTACGGATGCATGGTCTTATTTGGTATTTATATGATTGTATAATCGGGTAACTGGTACCATGGTTCCTTGGTATCCAGAGCTGGTCTCGAGTATTTGAGGTCAGGTGGTTGTGAAACCAATATTCCTTCAATTGAGGCTCTTATCGCGCCTCGTGAATTCGTTTCAGCGATGAAACACCCCAGCCCCTGGGGTTACGGATCTATGTAGTCTATAGCTTGACATAAACGCTCGTTCGTAGATAAAAGCTTGTCTTATAAGTATATTTCGTTTCGAATCAACCGCGACTGGCACCCTGGCCTTGGATCCTAGCCAGATAGCCGCTAAACAGTTGGGACATCCAATATTATACCACGGATTCAGACAAGCTAGCGGATAACATTACGGTGACAGCAGTTCATCTCGGCCAAACCCTAAATGAACTGGAGGAATAAGTTCCGGACTTGCAATAGGATATTAAATGCCTGGTAGTGCAATACAAGTCCTCGGCATCAATCAGTGTGGTTCTTCCAAACTGCTTTCTGGATATCCGTGAATATATATCTTCTTTAGTCGTAAACTGCACAATAGCAGATACCTTGTCTTCTGGAAGGATCCTGATCTCCCTGGCTACTCATAGAAGGTAGGAAGCCATGATTTCTTGTCATTGGCTAAATTGCTCCAGCGTTACACAGGTACTTAATCGTGGCTACCATGCAGTGGCTCCCGTCGACGTCGACGATAGCTATAGCAACCGGGTCAGCAGCACAACCGGGTCAACAAACCTTATCGATCCCGGCGCATGCAGCTGCACCGGCTCTTTTAGTATGAACGCCGAGACCAGCTGCCCCTTATAACCTCTCACTCCTTCTCGTCACCTTCCTCCCCGCGTCTCGTTCGTCACGTCTCCACCATCACCAACATCATCAACGTCACACGAGACCTGCCTTCTCTAGCTCGGCACTTCTAGCTCACGCCTTCATCGTTACTCATACCGTTTACTCTCTGTCTCCTCGTATCCCTTGTCCTTATTATCTCCCCTTGCTCCCTCCCCTGGAAGCTTGACTCGGCTGCTCCTGATATTCAAGATGAGTGAATCTGGGGCCATCGAACTTCAGATCGCCGACGGGAGCACTCCCATGCCCTTCGTGGTTCCAATGAAGAAGGCAAAGGACCGCAAAGTAAGTTAATAACCCTTCCTCGCCCTTCTCCAAATCCCCTTCTTCAACAGGTAGAACCCTGCTGGTAGAGTGACCGAGGTCTACCGTCCCATCTCTCAACACATATCTAATGTGGTATTCTGCACGTTTCTATCCAACAGCTTCTCGAGGAGCTGATCAGACGTCGTTGCAAATGTGCTAGTGATGCCAAAATCACTATGTACACTCGCGGAATGGCGATCATTGATTGGGATGACTGGGAAGACCTCATCGAGCCTGGCAAGCGATACCTCGCTGATCTCGACGACCGTTGGATTGCTCACTCCCTTGGCGGCCATAAGACGACTCCTGGTTCTCTTAATGGGTTTCTTGGAGAGTTCGAGAAAGGCAGCAAGGTCAAGGCTTCACCAGCTACGGCCTCTCAGCCTACGGCTCCAGTTCCACAGCAGGCTCCAAAGCTAGCTGCCCCAGTCACCCCTCAGGAGCCCCAAGAAGTTGCCTTGGGGGAATCGCCAAAGGGTGCTCCTAAACCCGTTCAGCAAGCTTCGAACGTCAAGCCAGACACTCCGGCCACGATTCCATCTTCCCCTCCTGTTTCCCAAGACCGTAGTCCATCTCAGCCAGGTAACTCTGGTGTCTTGTCCCCTAAAAGTATCGTCTCGGCCAACGTCCAAAACCCCACCAAGCAAGCTCCCAAAGCCATTGGACCCGGAAACAGGATCGTTGACGCTGCGATGGAGAAAGAAATAATGGATGCCCTCCACAAAAAGATCGGAACGCTCGCCGCTGAGAAACCGGGGACCAAGCGACACTCAGGTGGTATTCAACCCACAGTCCCAACCGACGATTCATACGAGGATACATCCAACGGCGTCAAACTTGACAATCACAGCCCATTTGCTTCTACAATCACCAAGGTTGCTGCCAAGGTCCCTTCCGGTAAGTTTATTGATCTATCTTATATATATATATACATATATATCCGTTATCTGCGGCTATACAGGCTAACCTCACATAGGGCCCGGAACCGTTCCGTCTAGCCCCCCCGCTGCTAGCTCTGAGAGGGCCGATTCCGCCGGTGCTCTCGGAAAATCGGATGCTAATCAACCTATTACTTCTCCAGTCAAGGCAGAGCTTAGCAAGATTGCTTCCGATGGCCCTTCTCCAGCCAGTGCTGCTCCCACTGGACCAGCCTCCATCAAGTCAGGCCGCGCCACCCCTGCTCGTTCGGCCTCTCAGTTGGATTATCGCGTCGTTCAAGGTGAGTGTCGCGACGACGAAGGGTCGAACCGTTCCGGGGATAGCGACCCAGTGAGCCCTGCTAGACGCCCACATGAGGTGATTGAGGGCAGTATCATTCACGACGGCCCTTCCGACGATGAGCCAGGTGTTGGGAGTAGCTGTGGGGACGAGTCGGAGGGTGAAGCCGAAGCTTCCAATACCGTCGATGAGCCCGACTCCCTCACTTCCGGCTCCGAAACTACGTCCAGCGCTGAGGCCAATGCTGAGGAGGAAGAGGACAGATTACTCTTGTATGACAATGAGCGTCTCAATTTTTTCCTCCTCAAATCGAAGAAGAAGGATAAACCTGTTGGTTGGAACGACACCTTGAGAATCTTCTTGAGTACTTCTCCGGCCTGTTGTCCTCACCGCCTCCTACGCATGATAGGCAAAAACCCGAATTATACCAGACTTCTCGTCCTCGCACCTGCTGCGGATATGTCTCGTTACATCACCATAGAGATCGTCAACCCGGGTTCTCGCCTAGCTCACACTTCCTTTAGTACCATGGGATGGAAGACTGATACCACCATTACCTGGGAGCATATCGAGAACGAGGATGAGCCAGAGCATGTTGACGCGGAGAAGTACCCATGGGATCGATACGACCCCCGCGACGACTAATCTGCACAAGTGGTACCTTATTACCGTTGCTTGTCGTGGACCTTCTTCCTTCTTTGCTCGGTTTCATCACTTTTCATTTTTCCTTAGTGTTTCGCCTCAGGCCAGTCCTCAGCTCAAATGCTTTCACTGGATATCTGAGCATTTTCTTTGATTTCATACGATACGGTCTTGTTATTTTCATTATTTCGTTTCATGGATATTCTTTTGACAGGCTCTCCGGTTCCTGGCTTACACCTGGGCTGTCCGCGCGAATATCGAGCGGCACAGTTACTCGTGGGTCAATTTCCTTGAGCCTCTTTGAATGCCACTGACCCCTCCACATCCTTCCCCTTCACCCTTCCCCCTCCATCCACACCCACTCGCGACCCTCACATACTCCTCACTAACTCTTTCTAGCACTCGAAACTTAAAACCTTATACAAAATAGCCTCGAATTCAATACAAACACCATCTTCCTCCATATATCTCTCCCCCTGGTATATACGTATATGATTCCTCTTTCAACTCGCCTTGATTCTCATCCATTGTGCTTTGAAACGGTTTCTTACTTCGCCCGTCAAACGTTAAACTTCTTTGCTACACGGGTACCACGTATAGGCGCTTCTCCAACGTTGTAGCTTTGCATCGCTACCAACCAATCCCAACTTTCGTCATAACATTCGTATAAGTATGGTGCTGTAGTTGGTTGTCTAGAACCTTTGCAATTGTTTTATATTAAAGACGGGAGCACACCGCCTGAGGCTGGTTAAGAGGTGCAGATGGGAATGTCACGTGTCGATGGAGCATTGAAGTTGGGTTTATGAACGGACGATAGGTAAGTACTTGAGTAGGTATGTAAGTAGTCTTGTACCGGTATACGTGCCTAGGTTAGTAGGTAAGTACCTAGGTAGGTAGGTACTTAAGTCTATAGTACGAGGTCGAATTGGTAAACTACCCGGTCCATCCCCTACAACTCCCAAAACACCGCACCGTCGTCTCATGATCCCTATATCTTTGCGAATAACCCCAATTTTTGACGGGTCATCCATCCATCCGCTTCAGAGCCCGACAGAGCAGTCAGCCGTTGGTAGCACTTCCCAAGCGGAGCTCAATGTTACAGCTTTCTGCACCCTCAACCAACAAGACTCTAGGTATCCACTGCATATCATGAATCCTGAGCCGCAAACTTGTATAAACTTCCCTCCGACGGTACGTTGGTGTTAATTATTCGATCCCGTGTCGATTGTAGGACGGATGGGTGGTACAGCATGTATGTGACTTGTCGAACATTTATTCGATTCCGATATTGTTCGTGATACGAAAAAGCTGGTTGATTCCGAGACAAGCTTGCAATCCGATTATAACACGATGGTGATATTCCCAACTTAAGTTGAGATTGTGTTCTGCTTGTTGTCAAAGAGGTTGTTTGGTCTGGAGATGCTGTTATGTTTGATATATGGCTAGGCCGGATGCATTGATATTGGCGCAGAAAACGCAGCTGTGGGATGGGATCGATATGGTTAGTGGAGACAGCCCCCTGCCGCCCACAGCGGGACAACACCATCAGGCTTCAGGCAACATTCGGTTGTCGAAGCCTTGCTGAGCTTCGATCCTCTTCCTCCCACAAACCCTTGAAAAATAACAATGAGCACAGCAGTTGCTTATCTGCTGCTTGCACAGAGATTCTCCCTCTCTTCACTGATTCCCCGTTGCTGGGAAGATTGACATATATAAACACGTCATCTATCTAAGTATCTAAGTACCTATATATTTCTTATATGGGAGCTCTGCCCCACGCCTATTTCTTCCTCTCTTCCTCTTCCCCTTCCTCTTCCTCTCACCTTCACCATCTTAGCTAGCTTCCCCAGCTCCATCGAACATCCACATCAGCATCGATATCTGTCACTAAACCGTCGATATCATCGAATCTCGCATCGAAACCCATCTCTACACACCGGTAGCATCAATTGGGTCTCTCCTTGAGACGAAGCCGCCAAAATGCCTCCTCCACAGCTCCCGAAGATGAACAAGAACCTCTACAATGAGGGTCTTAGCAAAGGCTCTAACTCCAATAACGGAGCGAGGTACGTATCCTTGCTCTCCCTCCTGTCTCTCATCAATGAGCTAGCTAGCTAGCTAGCTATCCCTGCTCGCTACACACGTGCTTTCGGGTGCGGGCTCGCGAGCAACGCGGTAGCCTTGGACGTTGTTGGATTTCATTGGAGATGGAGTGCTGACTGGATTCGTTTCTTCTCCATATAGGACTTCGTACCCGGAGATGTAAGTTGGACTGTTCGGATGGTGGTTGGTTACCCGGGAGGTGAGAGGACCGTTTGCTGAGGTTTCGAATACAGGATCGTCTGCTATGTCTGTCGCCGTGAGAAGCCACAGTCTCAGTTCTCCACCCGTCAGTTGGCCAAGTACAGAGGAACCATCTATCAACGTGAGTTTTCCATTACGTACCGTCCATTGCCTTCTTTGGGAAGCCATTCCTTGGTTCGGCGTTTGAGGACTAACCTCGATGGTAATCGCTGGTAAATAGCATTCGCACCTCATGGCAAAGGAAAACCTCAGCATAAGACCACCTGCAAGACGTGCACCCCGGATCAGACTACTGAGCTCACCTGTATTGTCTGCGGTGAGACTAATGGCTTGCAGCACTTTGCAAAGACTCAAAGGAAGAACCCAGATACTGCTGTAAGAATCCCTATGCTTCTGGAGCTCCGGTGAATTCCTAGTTTGGAGATGATGGAGGTGATGGTGATGATGAGGATGATGGAAACGATGGAGATGATGGGGAGGTTGAAGAATGAAGAAGAGCTTAATACTGATTGTGATGGATACAGAGATGCAAGGTCTGCATCAACAAGCAGGCGGATACTGCCCCAGACCTTGAGGTTCCGGATAGTGATGACTATGTTTCTTCAGATGAAGAGGACGTACGTTTGTTCTCACACCCCCCTCCCCTCTATGAGACATCACTGCGGATCTCTAACACACCCGTGCGCAGGAAGCGGACTTCGACACCGGTAACAAGGAGGCTAGGAGCACCAACACCGTTGTTCGAGCCGGAGACACCAGCTACGCTGGGTCCACCATCAACAGTAACACTCTCACCTCCGCCAACCTCAACCGCCTCGACCAGGCCACCGGATCCGTGGTCACCCCGCGTCCTGGAGCAGCCCAAGCTGAGGATGGATGGGTCACCAAAACTCGCAACCAACCGGCTCAATCACAACTCCAGTCCGAGACCATGACCACCATGACCTACGATTCTGCTCCTCGCCGAAACTTTCCTCAGGCACCTTCCACATTCTCTGCTGATTCTCGTGCTCCCCTCCGTTCCGTCGCGGGTAAGTCCCCAGGAACCGAGCTGCGCAAGAACGGCTGGGCGAAAGTCAACAAGATCCCCCGAAAGCCTCAGGGCCAGAATATCAGTGATTTGAAATCCGATGATGGATACGATGATGCTGAGGGTTCGGTCACCTCTGGAGCTAGCACCTGGACGGATCGTAAAAAGACTGTCAAGACGGAGTTTAGCGATGATCCTTGGTCCAGATACTACAAGTGATTCTCGGCTTCTTCCCCGCTTTGCATAATGAATACGCGTTGCTTCAAGTCGGCGTTATAGCGGCGTTTTGGTTTTTTCCTTAAGCTATGTGGACCTCATAAGGTGTTAGGTGGTGGGTTTTGTTATCTTTCTTCTGTTTCTTTATCCCTTCTTATCGACTACGCTCTTCATCCTCCCTCTTTCATGTCGCAGGGGACGCTACATGCTGCTCTCCTGTCCCTCCTCGGGGACGGGTATAGTGACGGCTGTAGTATTTCCTGTTGATATGATACCAATCCTCCCTCCTCCCCTCCTCCCTTATCTTTCCCCCACAAACTCCCACCTCACTCACGCATCATGTAGACCATAAAGGTCTATACACCTACTCATACAATGGAATTTAACCCTCCCGTCGATTCCTCACCCCTGATAGATCCAGTAGATGGATCGAGGAATCGACGGGGGAACATTCATCAATGCAATGATATATGTGAAATGATACTGTAGATTCATCACGTAGACTAGGGGTTTTTGTAGCTTATACTGCGTAGGAAGAGGTACCCAGGTATACGATGATAGAATGGGAATTTTGTGAGAAGGTTTGGGGGTTTTGGGGTTTTGTCACGCATGCAGATATCCACGCGCGCAAGAGAGGGTTTTTTATAGAATAAAAAGGGTTTGAGATCTACGACCGGATTCGAACAGCTTGAGACTTTATTTTATGCATTATTATGGCCCGGCAAGGTTACACCGGGTATCGAGACGTCGGGTCCAACGCAAAGCACTGTTGTGGTTTGGGAGGACCTCGACAAGATTAATATTCCTCTCGAGTCCACGATCGATTATATCACAATTACGATGTTAAAGTGAGTGAGTGGGTGGTTGATGTTTAGGGATCAGAAATATTAATATTATCTCTCTCTCAAAAAAAGAAAAAACGGAACCTCTCTCTTCAAATCAAGAAGACCAAAAGACCAATGAGAGGACCAATGATGAGAAAAGGGAAAAGAAAAAGCGGGAGCCGATCTATCTAAACAAGAAGTGATATCTAAAACAGCTTTCTCTTGTCGCTCGCAAAAAGCTCGTGTGTATAGTAAAACGAAGTGTAAAGAAAAAAGAAGGCAGAAAAGAAACAAATGAAAAGGGAAAAACGCCTTTCAAAAAAAAGCAAGAGGAGGAAACTAGCAAAAGAATTTCGCTTTTTTTGAGTCGGTAAAGGAAAGGGAAAAAAACTGGAATCTGATAAAAGAACGAGGAAGAGATATCCTATCAAAGGGCACGCACGCACTTGAGAGAGGAATGGGATGCAAGGGATCGAATGAGTAAGGTTACATACAAAGGAAAGGTGAGAGGGAGGAGGAGGATCGACAAAGGAAAATGGAGAAAAAAGAAGCTGAGAAACAAGAAAGAAAAATGCAGATGTAACGATAGTCGAGAAGGAAAAGAAAAAAGGCGATAATAAACACCGATGGTAATGCAAAGCAGAAAAAGAAGGAAGGAAAGAAAAAAAAACAAAAACAAAAAAATGGTAAAGAAAGTGTGTTCTGAACGCCGAAGAAAGTAAAATTCCCGCTTTCTGATCCAATGATGATGACGATTTTTGGGGCTGGTGGGGTGGAATGTTAATACAAAGGTTATATGTATGCTGGAGGATTTTGCGCGCGCTGCCGAAAAAGTGATTAAAAAAGAGTGTAAGAGCAAAAAAGTTTTGGTTTATACAAGTATTAGGGGCTTTCTGCTTTCTTTCTTCCGGTTCAGTCTTGAGATATAAAGGACCACCACAGTGTCAACCCTGAATTCTGTAAACGATTCGAAGGATCCCCCAAGAGTGAGCTTTCTGTTTTTGATACCGCCTGGGGAGAGTGAGTGAAGAGATGTTTTTCTTTTGGGTGCGATAAAAATGAAGGATGCGAAGGGAAGAGAGGAGACATGGTTAAGAGTGTGAGAAGCGGTTCTAAAACAATCGTTCGCGGCCGTATTCCACCTTCGAAGTTCGTGTCTGCGCGGGTTTTTTCTAGGACGTTTATTACAAGCGGATATATAATGGTAAAAGGGAGGGAAGCACACACAATCCCAGCGCAAAAAAAGGGTAAAAAAAGTATTCGCTAACGAGAAAAGATCAAGACCCCCACCGCTGAAGATGTAAAACAGAAATCACAGAATGTCTAGGTGCGAAATATCAGAAGTACATGAACAAAGGAAATATAAAAATGTGGAAATATGTGCAAGAGGTCCTTCGGCTTCATGAGTCGTGGGATGCGGAGGATGTATACATACGGAACCGATACCATTACCGTTTGGATCCGGCGTAGGCGGTTGCGGCGGCCGAAGCTGCCCAGTTTCCGTTGTCGAGGAGCGGAGAATTCCACTTTGGGATCGGGCTGTCGTCTTCCGAGTTACGCTGACCAGATCGCTTTCGTCCCTTGGCCGGTGGCTCGGTTCGGAGACCCATGCTGACAACTTGGAGCTGTGGCTTCTGTTGCTTATGAGAGGGAGGTGTCGGGTAGCCATGGGAAGGAGCAGCGCGCTCAGGTGTTCCTTGCTGTGACAGAACCGGCGATCCTCGTTCTAGCCTTCTCATAGCCTTAGCAGCGGAGATAAGAACTTCATCTAAGAGTTCCTCCTCCTCATCCGGAGTCTCGTAGCGGGCTGCCGAGTTCCTGGCCATCTGTCGACGGGCCTTGCTGTTCGACGAGGTCAACTGAGACTGTGGCTCAACCCTGGGTGGGTACGACGGATTCCTCTTGATCTGCGAGTTCATGCTAGGAGGGGGCGAGATCAGTTGAGTCCGAGAATGTCGGTTGTTGCCATTCAGGCCGGCGATGTCGGGGATCTCGGAAACCCGGATAGGCGCGTACTCCCGGCTGGCCTCCTTAAAGTCGCCGGAAGATGTGCCGGTAGGGCTCGAGACTTGGTCAATAATCATCGACGATCGGTTTGACGACCACGGTCCGCATCCCACTTGGGCCTCTATATCGTCAGCAGGACTGACGGGAATTGACGTTCTTCCGGATAGCCTCCGTACCCTCTTGCGGAAATGGGAGAATATGCCTTCCTTTGTCCCGGGCGGGGACATAACACCTCTTCCACCGTTTCCTGTCAGCGAAGATAGGGCGGCAGCGTGGGCCGGGTTCGTGTACTGCTGTTGACTGTTGGTCGAGAGCTGTCTTCCAAGCTTCCTTCCGGACTTCTCGTCGAATGTAATCTTGGCGTCAGTGTGGTCATGGTTGTTGGCTTGGGCGTGGACAGTATCCGACAGAGGGGTAATAGGCCTAATTGTTGGGAGAATTGGGATCGGAGCTCCAGTGCCTCTAAGACCATGCCATGTTGACCTCTTCTCAGCAGGCTGGCGGGTCGATGTTGGCGCCGGAATTTCGGTCTGGGTGACCTTCGGGCTAATCTTAACCTCAGGTTGCATTGTAGGCGCCGTTAGCTGTACTACTGATGCAGTGTTGGTGCCAGCGAACGACTTCCGGAACCAAGAATGCTTAGTGTTTAAGCTTGGTTGGGGGGTTGGCTGAGCGACCTGTTCCATCGATGGACGAGCGAGTTCGGACTGCCGGCTTCTGAGAGCTCGAGTCTGTGGCTGAGGAACTGGCTTTGGCTTTAAGGGGTCGACGGCGTCAACGAAGTACTCATGAGCGAGTGCCTGTGTTGATGTTGGTCGGCTCCTTGGATCCCATAGAAGACATGATGTGACGAACTGAGAGAGCGAGGCGGGCCATTGTGATAGCGGCAGGTAGTGCTGCTCGATCGATTGCGGCGTCATCCTTGGGAACGAAAACCCAAGCTTCTGTGCTAACCGGATACCATCCTTCCACTCACCGCCACCGATCTTCCTCCCGCTGCGGGACTGCCAGTTTCCTGGGCTTCCCATGACTTCGCACACTCTCCAGACCTGGTCAACCTCATTGCTACCGGGGAAGAGCGGCTTGAGGGTAGCGATCTCAACGGCCATAGCACCAACTGCCCAAATATCGACGGGTGCGCTGTATTCACCCGCCCTAAGGAGAACTTCCGGTGCTCTGTACCATCTTGTCGAAACGTATGTTGTATAAGGAACCTTAGAGTGCATCTCTCTTGCTAGACCAAAATCGGCAATCTTGACAGTGTACGCTCCAGGGGTTGCGGGCGGTGTCATGCTCGAATATCTCCTGAATGGAGCGTTCGAATCGTACGAGGGACCAGCTGAAGTCGACACGAGAATGTTTTCCGGTTTGATATCACGGTGGAAAAAGCCTTGAGCGTGAATATGTTCCAAACCAGACATAATTTGGTATCTTGACGTTCATGTTAGTACCTAAAAATCCGAGGATGAAAACACCAAAAAAACCTACAGTATGCTCTTAACGCTTTCTTGATCTAGGCACTTATGGTCTCTTGACTTCATAAGCTGATATAGATTACCATCCATATATTCCATAGCAATATGTAGCTTTCTGGTTGTCGGATCCAGGAAGATATCTAGGGCGGGAACGAGATGAGGATGTGGAGGAAGTTTTTGCAAAAATATAACTTCTCGTAATTCCAGACACGGGGCGAACGAGTCGAAGGTTTTCTTCATCGTCTTGATCGCAACCTACTCGGACTGTTAGATCAGACACGCTAGGGAACGAGCGAAGTCGATACGTACCACGCTGCCTCGACGGGCAACACTGCTGCCGGCGCTCCTCACTTTCGCGAGCACAACACTACCGAAACTTCCATCTCCAATGTCCTTGAGGACATCGAATTTGTCCGTCAGGGACAGGGTATTCCCTGAAGATATAAGAGACATCGTGAATTAAAGTCGTTCTGTTCGAATAGACGTCATTAGCATCGAGCAAAGGAGAATGAAAACCATCGAAATACGATCCCCTGAACATCGCCAACAAACATACAAAGAAAATAAACGCTCAGCCGTCCTTCCATGCGGAAGGGAATAGTGTCAGAACGGCGAACCACAATTGACTAGCACGACCAGGTACCAGCCAAATGACCCTGATTTAGCCTTTCGATCGACGAAACGGGCAACCGGAAGCGTCCTTGAGGGAACGATGATTGTCAAACCACCAGCGTTCGGGCTGCCAGCGGGTAAAATTGAGGGTTGGTTTCGTAGGCGTGCCCAACACCTCTTATAAAAGTCGTCACAGGATTTTCTCCCTGTTGATAGTTGGAAATGGGGGGATGAGGAGTAAGAATGCCTCCTTAGACAAGAGGGAATGCGTGCATCTAGAGAAATGCGGTCGGCAGGCTTAAGAATTGCGCAACCATTCGCCCTGCTCAGCCTTCAGGAACTCGAAATCGGCTTCCAAAGGACTGTTCTAGGTCTTACAAGGTTTTGCTTACACTGCTGACCGCCCTCGTGGTGCTGATTGTAACGACGGGTAGGATAGGAAGTTATAAATGAAAACAAAGTATAGATCCACTAACCTGGTCGGAACGACAGCCGGATATATGGCGTTAAAGAGAGAGGATGGGATCGATAGGAAATCAAAGATCCCAATGCGTATGATTTCAAGCCAGAATTATAAAAAATACGCCCGCTTCACAGAAACGGATATATAAGTACTTCCGGTATCTCTGTTCTCGCTTGCTGACTATTATTAGGAGACCCTTGAGATGGTAGTGTCCGCGGTTTGTCGGTACTTGCGGAACGAGCGAGATGTCGGCTGAAGGTTCTAAGCACCAAGCAAACAAACAGTGCAGCGACTAAAAGTTATATATATTTTTTCCAATGGTGCGTCTGTGTCTCTCTCTGACGCTCTGCTCTTGGGAAAGGAAGGCAGGCAGACAGGTCGGCAAGAATGGTCTCCTTCGACTTAGGTTGACAGGTGACGAGTCTCTCCACGGGAGGTCGGACAAGGGAATGTATTGTCTGGTCGAGTCACCACGGTGCCGCCGTTGACGCTGAGATATGGAGAGAGTCTGAGATGGAAGGGCGGAAGGCAGGGAGAGAGTGCGGATTGACGCAAGGAGGCGGCGTCTTAGAACGTCGGAGTGAGCAGTGGTGGGTGGTGGATGAGGAATATGCAGTTGCGACTGGCCTGTGGGCGTTGGACTCCTTGCAGTTGAATTTGCACCCCGTAATACGATACGATAATATATGACCTGAATTACACCAAATGAACGACCGAAACTTGCAGAAAGACAGAAAGGAAAGAAGACGATGTATAAAGGAAAGAAGGTGATCGATGGATGGGAATTTACGAAGAGGGGGGGGATGAGAGAAGGGGAGAGGGGAGAGAGATGTCTGGAGAGAAGAGAAGAGAAAGCAGGAATACAGGAATAGGAGGAGAAAAGAAATTATGGCGTCGATGATGGTTTCTTAGCAGAGGCCTTAATTATCGAATATCCCACTATGTAATAATGCAATATACGACACGACCTGGATGGGACTGGCCATGGACTGCAGCACTGGTTGATTTCAACGCATTTGCAAATTATAGCGGTGCCTGGGGGGGTTCTGAATAAGGGACCATGCCGTGGCCTTCGACAGCCAGTGCCCATACACCCTCTCACCTGGCGGGCCTCAGTGCTCCGGTGTGTCTGGATTGACTTGACCTGATGGGATGGCCAATCCGTAACGGACGGCTCAAAAGAATCAAACGGAGGGGCCTTGCCCGCCCGAGAATCAAAAAAGCAACGGACTAACCTGGTCTGGCTTGCAATTTCCTCTTTCCTGTCCCCTTACCAGTTTCTTGATTTGCAGTTCCTCCCTTCTCAAACAGATATCGCCAGGGGTTCCGGAGGAAGAAGAAAAGCAAGAAAATTGACGGCGAGGCTCTCAGTCCAAGGTTGGGGGTTGGACCGGGTTGAATCTGAACTGGCCGTGATGGAAATTGGAGTAGACGAGCGATGCTTCTCCGATCAGGTGAGGTTCGTGATGGTATATTTAAGAAACCAAAGACGCTCGAAGGACTAGCAGTGTGGTTAAAAGAGAGGCTGGGTCAGCCAGAAATCAAAACATTGCCTGACGATGGCTCCCATTGGCCTCCATCGCTGATTGATTGAAAGAGAGTGTTTCCATTCGACCTCGACTTATGCATGGTGCAGAGCTTGACCTCACCACTGGCAGGATGGGAAGCAGCCGGTTGCTGAGGTGTCTATGCGTATTGGACTGCTCTGCTATCATCCATCCTTCCCCACATACCACTAGGCCGGCTTGGGATGCAATCACGTTTTTTTTTTTTATTCTTCTTTCTACCGTTCAAATCCAGCGTCGTCTGTATGCACGTCGAGTCCCCTGACTTATCCTCAGAAGTCACGGCTTTTACGCCCATTCTGGAACCGACTAAACATGCGGATCCAAACGCCTCTTTTTCCCACGTTGAGATAGTAACTGGTCGACGCAGAGGTACCATCTACCGCTGCAATACCTCAGCCCTCATACAAAGATCCCAATGGGAGCGAGTAACGGGCTGGTCTCGACTCCTATTCGTTCGGGTGTCTCACCCTCCAGAAAAACTCCTCTAGCGTGTTTCCCCTGCGGTTTACAGTTTAGCGACTTGCTTTTTGGTCATGGTTTCCCTGGCCGCCATGAGGTTTTGCCCCTTATCCCAACTTCAACTTCACTCTTCTTGCGTTGAGGGTGCAGCGAAGTTTCAATTTTTTCATTTTTCCCTTTCCCTTCGAACGGGATGGCTGGGATGGAAGACTTCGATGGGACGTGCCAAGCAAGCCCGGTGGGCCTGCTCTGTGCCGAATGCTTGCCGCTGGCCAACCGAACTATGGCTCTATTAATGGTGTGCCGATATTATCACCAATCGCCATTACAAACACCGTCGACTAACGACGAAGACATTCTCCAGCTTCGGGCTATTTGTTGTTTTCCTCCCTTGCGGTTGCTAGCGTCTAAGACAGCCTGGGTCGAATCCAACGTGACTTTGCCATGCACGTGTCCCGCCGTCCCCGACTCGCTCGACAAATGGGATGAAGTTAAAACATAAAAGCTTCCATGCAAAGACGGGTTTCCTGAAAATCACACACGGAAGAGGGTTTGAATACCAGCTCGTCTATGGTTTGGTTGCCGGGCATCGATCACGAATATAGAGTAGCACTTCAAGACGTTTCGTCCACGCTTTTCTTTTTTCTTCTTTTCCTTGAGGGAAATACCGGGATATCACCTTCATTATATTCCCGTCGAAACTCTTATTGGAAGAAGGGCAGGAAGGATTCAAAAGACCCAGCCGTTCGTTCTTCCAAACAACGGTTGCATGATCTCATCCTTTCCTCCAGTCCGGTTCTGGATGTTCATCGCGGCTGGCGTCTGAGAAACCAAAAGGTCCCGTCTTTGCATATGCATAAAGAAAAACAGTAACCGTCAAAGAAAGAACGAATACGACGTCTTCGAAGCGAGGGATTATATCATATCATGCAGTGTCATCGCTAGCTCTCTATATATACCACTATGCGCAGCACAGAGCAATACGCTTTTCCTGTTGATGCGTACAAGCGATAGCATCGCCACGACGCTCCATGAAATCATCGCACGTTCGCACTTTGGTGACACTTTGGAGAATTTGTAACATACCCGCTGGATCTGATCCCAGGAAATATTAATATTCCGTAGCGAAAAGCGACAGAGGGATATCCAGAACACTGGGATCCCGCCCATACCACAAAATTTCCCCAAACATCTCTGTAACGTACCACGCCGCCATAATTCAGCGAGGTGGTACCCGAATCTCTGGAATAGTTTATGCACTGTCAATCACCTCATATGCAGGTTCAAAACTTTGCTCGCGAAGAAAGGAGATTTTGTTTGATGCCTCAAGGTCAACTCAGGCCGCTATCATATTCCTCGGATATCAGTCCGACATATTGAAGGTCCGAACGTCCCCTCGCATATCGGGTCCTCTCTCATACACGTGGAAAATCTCGAGGTAAGGCACAAAGTACACCTTCCCGTCGAAGGAAGGTTGATATGCCCCTCACCCCTTTTTCTTTCAGCCATGATCACATTTGGATATCTTTTCCGGTGGAGGCGATATCAATCTGATCTCTAACGTGATTCTGAACGCGTCTGTGAGAAATTGATTCGATACTCACCCCAAAAAGTTCGCGATTCTTCTGTTTTTGAAATGTAATTCCGGAATTACCAAATTCGGTGTCTACACTGATGAATTCAATACAATTGAGACAAGCTCGGCGGCAGTACGGATACCTGGGACGTATCCGAGATTAAAAAACCCATGGCCTTTATTTCTCTCTTCGTAAAAACGCCTGTTAAAAATTTCGTTCGAGAACGAAAAAAACAAGACGCCTGGGAAGGACCCTGAACGTCTATTTCCCGTTTGCAGGATGCAGTTTAAGGCAAGTGGGTCCTTCTCTGCACCGAAACTCGGGGAACTGGGAAGGGGAAATTAGGGCTACTTACAAGGATTATGGGTTTATCGCCTTGCATGATTCAATTTGTCCGCTCGTTCGCATCACGATGTTCATCGTGGGGCACTTTGAAGGACTTTGAGCATTTGAACGTTCCACAGTTAATGTTAATCTCTCATCTGATCATTTATGAGAGACCCCGCTAAACCCACCAGGCTGCCGTTAGATGATCATCGAGGACGATATTGCCGATGTGATTCGTTCGATCGAAGAGTGTTAGTGCGGCGCCTTTGAGAAGGAAATTGTGGAAATGGGACCATGTAACCTGTGTCTGGATGTCACGGTTGACATTCCGATGCAGCGACACGACGGCCCGCGGGTCTCGGGAAGGAAAAGGGAGGACGGAAACTTCACGGTTTCTCTGACTCAGGGACGTCACAGCTGCCGGCGGCGGGGAGGCACAAGTGTATGGGCGGGAAGTTTGGATTGTCACGGAAACCTTTCTTTCTCTTTCTTTCATTCGCAGCTTCCCAACAACTCGGGACCAGGAAGAAAAAACGGCAGTGCATGCGGAAGGTTCCGAGGTTTTCCACTGATATTACCTGTATAAAAGGGTAGGCAAAGACGATCGGGGAAGGAAGAAAGCCGTGAAACGAGAAAAGTTTCGATGGGAAGGTTTTTGTCCACGCGAATGACTTGCATATTGAGCTATGGTTCCATGGGTTCACTGATTAAGTTCGATATCACGAGATAAAGTGTTTGGTTTCGAATTTTTACATAAGCGGGTTCTGGGAACCGTGCGCGGTCCGAGGTAGATGGTTATCTATATGATCTACGACGCGGAAGTTGACGAACGGGGTGCTTTGGATGCTCGTAGATATCCGTCCATCCATCCATTTCACCACGTTCCAACATCGATCTATATAGTAGAAACTCTCAATCTAAAACTTGTCGAAACCGTAGGGACGGAACGATTCGCTTATCAATAGGATTTATAACATAGCTTAGCTACTGAAGCTGTGATACTAACAGATGTGTACACTGGTGAGACTGTCCCAGAAGATACATTGATAAAATACAATGTCGGTAGAAGTCCACAAAGATAAGGATATTGCCGCTGCGCCCGCTTGATTAGCCACAAAAATCATATACACATGGCCAGCGTCGCCGCTCACCGCTTCTAAGCTAAGGCCTCCCACTCACCGCTCAAGAAACATGATTATTTGGATTCATTCTCCCACCGATAGTCCCATCACTCTCGTACCTCTCTCTCAGCTTCCGTTTACTCAAACCATCCAACCTCTCCCTCCAGCTCGGCTTAAAGTTCACCAGTAAAGCCTGAACGCCCGGTCCTACCACAAACAGCACGACAAGGAGCACCCAAGCCACCCTACTCCCCTCCAGGTTATCTGGCGCATACCGATTCCTTATCGCCTGGTATATCGGCGGCCAGATCGCTCCGCCACAGACACCGAGTACCTGCCATGAAGCACCCCACTTCACGTTCCTCCCTGATAAACCACGCAGTGAGATGGCGAAGATTGTAGGGAATAATATTGATTCGAAGAATTGGAGAAGCATGCGGAGTGCGATTATGGCCTCGGAGTTCGAGTCCGTATATTGTAGCCCTACGAGCAATGTGGATGTCGCGACACATCCGGATGCGAAGAGGAGGTACCACCACCTGGCGGGGATGTAGAACATGCCGACGCCACCGGCGAGGCGGCCGAATGCGAGAAGCCCTTCAGCGGACCATAAGTAGGTGTTGGTTTTCGAGCTGATGATGTTCGTTGTTAGTATATAGACGGTTTAGACAGGATATCTTAGGACACATACACATATCTCGGGGAGAAGGTACTGATGAGGTTGGGTCCATTGACGGTGATGATTTCCTGGGCACCGGTATAGCAAAACTGAGCCCACACTCCGATCAGCAGGAGTGCCTTCTTTCCGACGAGCTTCTTTTGCGCCTTTTCATCAAGGGGCCTCGCCGGGCGCCATCGGTTTACTCGTGTTATCTCCGAGTCTCTACTACCCTGTTAGCAAGCTGAGACTCCATGAGAATTACAGTCCTCTTTCTCGAGGTGATTATACTTATGGGGTTACTTACGTGCATTCTGGTAGTGGAACATACCAAAAGAACAGTGCAAGGGCGAAATCAAAGAAAGCGACACCAAGATAACCCCACTGTACGCTTATAAGCCACTCCGTATTCGACGACCTCTCATCCCGTCGAAAGATGACCTTATCAGCCAGTATCGGTGCAAAAACGTTCCCGATCGCTTGAGCTCCCTGCGAGAGATTCAGCCTAGCTTCCCAGTAGTCCGCTGGGCCACATATGGCAACGAATAAGTTCGCTGCTACCTCGATTCTACGAAGTGGAATCTGTTAGACTTGTAAAAAAGGATAATTTGAAATCGTGTGGATTTCTTCAGGGAATCCATACGTCGCCACACCGAGACCGCTTATGAAGTTTGATATGATGAACCCTGGGTATGTCTGCAAGACGCCGCAGGGCCAGAATACGATACAACCGACGCCGTAGATGACGAGTCCGACGATGAATGTGATCCGGAATCCGTAGTGTCGGAATATGTACCCGCTGAATGTCAAAGGGCCCACGAAATAGCCTCTATACGATATAATACGGACATTCAGCACCCATGTTCACCGATACGCTATAGAAATAATGTTGGGAAAAACGGACCCGTAGTAGGCGCTATGCAGGCCAATCAATGCACCCTCCGTATTCTTTATCGTACTGTTGATTTTGTTATTCAGGACCTGGTCGTATTCCTTTGTGAGTTTCATATTCTGCAAAATTTCATTGGCCGGTAGACCACAGCCAAGTGCCTAGAAGGCCGGTAGACGGTTCGACTCTGCGGCCCGTTTGTCAGCGTGTTGCATACATCATCGGCCCGGATTGCAATTGACATATCATATCATACCACGGACAGCAAACCAGATGCGAACCCCCACAGGAAGAACAAAATCGTCACGATCGCAACCGGAGCAATTGATTCTTGGGCGTTCAACTCCACAGCCGATTTTGACGAGTGTAGCTGGTAGAAGTTGTTGTTCGGGTCCCCGCTGAATCCCATGCTGGGAGAAGGCTGTCGGAATTCGTTATGCTGCGCAGACCCGACGCTATCATCCTGCCTCCAGCTGTCGAATCCATGGTGGTCCCGCCCGCCGCTCGCTCGAGGTGATCGCGGCCCCATCCGACTTGGGGCTCGAATTCGCTGTGTGAACGTCAATGCGGCGATTCGATTCGAGAATCATATATGATATTGACCGGGGTCCGAAATACTCCGAGTTCGAGTTCTGGATTGTCGACAACCGCCCTCGATCATGGTTCAGGTGTCTACGGATACAAATAACTGTTGCCGGCAAACGGCATGAAAGCCTCGACTGACAACAGGAAGGAGATGACTGGGAAAAGGTCTCAGGATTGAACCCTTCTGAAATTTTAAACCCGGAGAAGCGCGATTAAAGTGTTCTGCAGGTTGGCTGTTGGCCCCCAATGATGTGTCTGTACCTCGATATCCCTGTACACATGACGGCCGTCCATATCCCGTTACCCACGTTGCGAGGTGAGTTAAACTCGATTAGCCATTAGTCCTAACCTGAGGCAGCGAAGGAAAAGTGCTAACGCCTTTTATATTCCGTCCTATATTCCGTTCCAAGATATGCAAGCAATTCGATGTCAGAATTAAGCATTTCAACCCCCAGAGATTCCGTCGACCACGGGAATCCAGAATTCAAATTTCAGTGACATTACGAGCAGAGGGGCTGCCGATTGTTGAGGGTCCACATCCACTCTCAGCCGTCGAATGGGAAAGGCTCTCAAGCGTGGTCTTTTTGGAGGTTGGACCCCCGCATTTTGCCGGCTGGCCGGAGAAATACATTTTCTCTTTGCAAAGGAAACTTGATTTCGCACGATTGCAGAGTAATCCTCCAAGGAGCCCGGCGATCCAGCGGGAGACCAGCTGCCTGAACGATTTATGTCATGATGTCTTGGAGCTTTCCAGTTGCCTGTCAGGCTCGCCTAGCTTTAGCTTCGGACACCCCCATCCAAGAACCCAAGGAATTTTCTTCGAAGATTCCGCGGCAGTCGTCGAAGACGTCTTCGGATCCTTAGGAATGACTACAGCCCAGAGATCCTCCATAACGATATTGGACTCAATGTTTGCCCTTAGCCGTCGACGGCGTACCATTGTGAGACAGAATGCCCCGGCTGAGGCCAGGGAACCTGTTGGAGTGAAAGGTTACCGACGCAGTGCAGGGGTGGGCATGGTATGGCTTAAAATTGCCGTTTAAACTGAGATGTTCCCCCAGCCAAAAAAAACCTCGTCTTCCTGGCAATTTTCCATTTGACGTGCTCCGGGACACATCAGGATTTTCATGCAAGATTAAGTACGTCCCTTCTATAGGCAGCGGACGGGCCGCACCATGGGAGAAACAGCTTCTTTCGTCGACCATCTATACATCCTTCCAACTCGGTGGTACCTGAGACCGAGATCTAATAATTCCAAACCCCGTCGATGAAATCGATCTGTGTCCGGACATTACGTTTGATGCAATTAACCAATGTAGTATAATGGATAATGGCGGTTCCCTCACCACAGGCACGCTTACCGCCTCGATAACCCAAGTTGCGACGACCACTGGCAAACTGTACAGCACCAGCACAGCTCTCGCATCACCGACCGAAAATGGCGGGAACCACGGCCCAACGGTCTCCGCGACCACCATCGTCTTCTTGGTGCTTGCCTTCATCTCCGTCGCACTCCGGGTTATCGCACGGGGATTTATCGCGCGGAGAATGCGCATTGACGATTACCTCGTCCTTGTCGCCTTTGCGTTATCATTCGGGATGTGTCTTTCGATCATACAAGGCGTAAACTACGGGTTTGGACGGCATTCGAGCTCGATACCGTATGCTATGGCGTTGGAGAAGCAAAAATATCAATATGCTTTTACGTTACTTTTCAATCCGGCGATTGCTATGACAAAGGTGTCGATATTGACGTTCTATCTTCTTGTGTTCAAAGTCCAGAAGCACTTTCGGAGATTCTGCTGGATGACAATGGCGGTGGTTATAAGTGCGGGACTTGCGCTTACTCTGTTATTGGCGTTTCGGTGCTCCCCCATCGGGCTTGTTTTTGATCCGGAATCTAATAGACAGCCGTTTGAAGGCTGTATTGGGACCGTTCGGTATGTATTTTTTTTTATATATTTTGGCCGTTGTTACACAGGTTCGATTGCTAATAATTGTGTATTCCCTTAGTATATACTTCGCCTCAGCGCCGGTTAATATCCTCGAAGATCTCGCCATAATCGTTCTACCCATCCCCGTTCTGACGTCACTTCGCCTCCCGACTCGGCAGAAAGCTATACTACTCGTCGTATTTAGTCTGGGTCTATTTGACATCGTCGTGGGAATAATCCGTATCCACTACTTCCAGTTGACGGAAACACAAGCTCTCGACTTCGACTATAACGCGGCGTATTCGTTCATGTGGGCAGCCATCGAGGTTAATGTTGGAATAGTTTGTGCATCGATCCCGATGACGAAGCCTTTGATATCGAGATTCTTTCCTGGCTGGCTGGGTTCGGCTTCGCTTTCGGATGGACATCGGGATAATACTCATTACGATCCCACGTTTTATAACGGTAGTCCTGGGACTCCGATGACGCCGCAAATGCCACCTACTCAGCGGAATACGATCGGTAGCACCAGCCGGAGGCCATCGATCGGAGTTGGCTGGTTGTCTGCTTATGGAGACTCTCACGGTGCGGTTGGTGAATTAGGACATGTCGATGGGGATGGCAGGATTATATCCCCTCGAGGGAGACGGAATGCTCATCCTGCTAATAGACTGGAAGCAGCTTTGTGGGAGGACAATGCGATATTTATCAAAACGCCCCCTGGGACGTTACACAGGATCGCCGAGCGGGGACGGGAGCACCGGTACGGTAGCCTTGAGGATTCTGGTATCAGTGGATCTACTGCTGTCGCACGACCGAGCGAGGCGAGTAGCTATCTCGAGCATATCCCGACTTCGTCGAAGTCACAAACACCGCCTTGGGAAAAACTGGAACTGGATGAAATTGATCCTCTTGATTCGAGCGGGATTGTTCGTTCTCCCACGGCCCTGACTGGACCTCCGGATGAAATTGATATCCATGATGTTCCGCCGTGGGAGAAACTTGAGCTTCCTGGGCTGGATGATCCGAACCTTATGGGATTCAACGAACCGTTCAAATCCAAGCCGTCGACCAAGTCGCCCGGGGAAGCTTCATCAACAGCAACGTATTATGAGCCAAAGCGGAAGCAATCTCGCAAAACGTCTACTTCCTCCACAGGCTCCTCATCTACACGTGCTCCGTCTGGAATATTCGGGATCGGACGGTCTCGAAGTAAACCCCGGCATGAGGGTCTGTCTCTCGAGATACCTGGTCGGCACAACGGTCAAATCCCACACATCCTCGAACCTAGTTCGAGAAAGGCTAGCCAGGACACCGACATA
Source organism: Arthrobotrys sphaeroides (assembly GCA_036971245.1). Lineage (NCBI taxonomy): Eukaryota > Fungi > Ascomycota > Orbiliomycetes > Orbiliales > Orbiliaceae > Arthrobotrys > Arthrobotrys sphaeroides. The sequence goes on along the minus strand of JAJTTW010000013.1, from coordinate 689,120 downwards.
TCTCCAACTGATAAGCGACGCTCCATAAAAACAGGCCCTGAACCGCTCCTCCCGCCGCCACCCCCCGGCCTTGACACCCCAGACAGCTCCTCACCCCACCTACCACCCCCAGCTGTCCCCTCAGAGCATCGCTCCAGCTCATCCTCAGGTGAAGCTCCCCTCGGCGCACGCAAAGAGCAAATCGACGTCGCCGAACTCGCCAATGAAAAGCAAATCGTCGAACCACCCGATGACACACTAACCCCCATCGTCGACCCCCCACCCTGGGAAAACCTAAAACTCGAAGATGTAAGCAATAAATCAAGACCATATAACAACACCACACCGTCGCCCGAAGAAACACGTTCAAAACCCTCGGCGGCACAATTATCCCGCACGGAATCGGCAAAGAGTACCACCCTCCTGCGTGACACCCTTACGCGGGAGCAATACGAAAAGTTAGGGTCGATAATCGATCCCGCGACACCGGCTAGTGGGATCGTAACACCTGCGTGGGCGAAGGAAGAGAATTTACGAGAAGACGAGGGCGAGACGCCGCCCGCTGTGATCGGGACTAGCACCGGATTTGCCAGAATCGGTGGAACACCGATGAGGGAGAGGAAGCTTAGAGATTATTTCGGAGAGGAGAATATCGGGGCGTTTATGGAAATCGGACCTGGAAGATCTGTTAGACGTGATGACGATGACGAAGAGGATGAAAAGAGAAAAGAGAAGCAACGGTGAGGGTGAAGAAAGGATACAGGACTTTCTTTTAGAAGGTAATATAAAAGCGAGGAAGTTCCACAGCGGATATACATGCATGTTATTTGACGTTTTGCTTTTGATTTTATGAAGTTTTTGCTCTTGTTCCGTCTCTCTTTTTACACACCCACCATTACCACGATCATTGATTAATCATGCATGGGAAACATCTTATGGCGTTATATCTAGCTGGGGATTTCTTTTGATTATGAGTTTTTCCTTTGGTTATAGTTTTAGGGATATTCCGGTTTAGAGCAATGCTTTGTATTGCATTTAGCGATTTTGAGTTTTTTTGTATAGTATTATACCATTTTTTGAGAATTCTCTGCCTAGAGTTTTGTTTTGGTTTTGATATACTATACTCATATCTATGATTGCGGCTTACCTATTATCTCAGTGGTATTGGTATTTCTGATATAACGAGTTTTGACGTGCACGTGATTAACTTGTGTGAGCGAGTGGGTGTAGAGGCGCGGGGTTTATAGTCTGCGAACGCTGTTATCCGCTGAATAATTCCTAAATTCATGGAAAGAGCCATATATCATGCACTAGTATTCCCTGGAATATATTGGGTAACCTTCGTATCAAGCTCTCAGGACCAAAATGTTCTGCTTAAACGAGAATAAGTCTAAATGGTCGGTACCGGCCCATCAAGTCGGGTGTTACGTGTGTTCCGACACCGATGCCGAAAGTGTTCTGGGTGGCAAATGAGAATTGTATGCGCGTGGGCTGTGATTGGTTGGAAATCGGTGACCGAGTTTGGGTTAGTGTGGTATAAGGTAATCTGGCAACCCGTTTTTGGTGATGCATGATGCTTGAGGTTTGGGACGTCACCTTTTTTGGTGGGCTTCGGGGTTTATGGTGCTAAGCTATGGGTTTGAGGATTGGGGATTATAGTGGAGAGGGTGGAGATAGATGGAGATAGGAGGGGGTTATGGGAGGGTAAGAGGGGTATAAAAGGGGAGAGGTGCAGTGGTTGTGATATTGTACAATTGTCTTGACATCAAGCGGTTTCTAGATCTTCATATCCAGCTATCGTATATTGGAATATCGTTCATACTTGTACTGAGGGAGTGTACTTCTTAAACCGTTCTTTTATACCAGTTCGTCCTAGGGAGCTCTACCAACTTATATTACGCCCCATTGGTTCTTGTCCTACCATGTCCGATAAAATAATGATTGCAGGCCGTGAAGTCGGTCCAACTGGTAAGAGAATCCTTAAGCTTCGTGGCTTATTCTCTACATTTACTTAAGTACTTACCAATCCTAGGTTTTGGTCTAATGGCCTTCACCGGTCGACCCTTCGAGATCCCTGACGTCGAAATCTTCGCAGCCTTGAATATGGCCCTCTCTCACGGCGCCAATTTCTTCGTATCAGGCGAATTCTACGGTCTCCGTGATCCGCACGATAACCTACATCTGATTAAACGTTATTTCACGGCTTACCCCGAGGCGGCAGAGAGTGTAGTGCTCTCCGTCAAAGCGGGTATGAACTGGAAAACTCGCACTCCGGATTCTAGTCCCGCTGCTATACACGCTTCGATTAATAATATCCTTGAAAAGACTGGAAGGAATAGAATTGATGTATTCTGCCTTGCGAGGGTGGATAAGAATACACCGCTCGAGGAGAGTTATAAGGTTGTCAAGGAGTATATTGAGGCCGGCAAGATTGGTAGCTTTTGCTTGAGCGAGTGTTCGGCTGATACTGTTCGAAAAGCGGTGGGGATTCTTGGACGGGAGAGTATTTCATGCGTGGAACTGGAGGTATCACTCTGGTCTACAGATATACTCCACAACGGTGTGGCAGATGTTTGCAGAGAGTTCAAGATACCGATTGCGGCGTACTCGCCTCTGGGGAGGGGGTTTCTGACGGGACAGTTCAAGAGTGCTGATGACCTACCGGAGGGAGATCCGAGGAGGTATTTTGATAGGTTCAAGCCTGAGAATTTTGGGAAGAACTTGGAGTTGGTGGAGATGGTGAAGGGGATTGCGGGAAGGAAGGGGTGTACGCCTAGCCAGCTGGGGTTGGCGTGGGTGAGGCAGGCTGGAGGGGATGGATTGAAGATTATTCCCATCTTGTGAGTGTATACCTTTTCCATTTCATCTATATTTTATTCCTATCAGATATGAAGGTTGAAGCTTCCTGTTTGATAGTGGGGATGATATAATGGCTTGTCGGCTAATACGAGGTATGGTGACAGTGGTGCGACAAAACAGGCCCAGGTTGCTGAGAACCTTCAATCGGTCAGTTTGAGCGACGAAGAGATGGCTGAGATTGATGGGATCCTCAAGAGCTTCAAGCCTACGGGGGGAAGATACTTTGGACAGATGGAGGGCATGCTGTACCAGTAGCGTACGTATATCAAAAGGAAACTGTTGGGTATGTTCGACGCGGAAAGTTCCCGGTGGGTCTTCGCAACTGTGTTGGTTGTTGCATCCGCGCGTGGGAATCGAATTAGCTCGCCACGCGCTGGGCCAGGCGGGACTATCGTAGAACCAAGTTACATTACAGAATGCCATCATCTCTCCTTCAATCAAAGGCTGTTATCCCGGGAAGGTCGATTCCACCAAAGATCGTGCTATTTTAAGAAAAAACGGAAACCTGCCAGCCGGCTGTCTCTCACAAATCGACCCCGTAAAGGACCGAATACGCCCCGCCGTGCAACACTGGCAGGTGCCGTCTGCAGCGTTAGTGCGAGAAAACGTAAGCTTGCCGTGCTGCCGACCCCTGTTCATGCCTGTTCGAGCCCGTTCAAGCCTTATTATTACTTGGGACTCCATGTTATATGGAGGTGTCAGGATCGTAGCGGCGTCGAGTGGAAGGAAACAAGCATGTCGCGGTTTCGTTTAAATACGGGCGGTTGTTCCGTGATACTAGCTGCCAACGGTGGCTTCTTTTTCTCTCTGGTCCCCGCAGTTCGGAATTCCTTCCAATCGGTCCTTCCATCATCTTACATCCTCCCATCTTACCTCCATCCCACTCGGCATCCCATCTCATCATCAATTCACCTCTTTTACCTCGCAGCACCATCAAGCTTACCTCCTAAATTACCTCCAGACCCGGTTCCCATCCTGACAAACATCGGAAACCACAATGAAGCCTTTCCATCGCACCGTTGGTAAGCTGATGAAGCGCTCGGCTGACGACGTTGACGTTGGCACCCTCATCTCTGACGTCAAGAGCTACGACGAGCGATTCGACCAGGTATGTCCGGACCAACAACACCTCAAAAATCAAGTACCTTTCGGTCCTCTCTAGGATGATATGCTGATATTGCGAAACCTCCCGGCAATATAATATAGATAATCGACGGCCTCCAGAAATACCAGCATGCGATCTCACAGATGCTCATTCACCAAAATGCTAGCGCTCAAGAAATCCTCGCGCTGTACAAAGCAATTCCTCCAGAGCGAGCCGCGATTGATCCGGCACGGCTCCAGAGGGTTGAAGAGTATCGTGTTCTCGTCCAAGGCATGAAGGAGGAACTGAAGGGGTTGGTGGAGAGGGTTGGCGATGTTATGAAACAAGTTACCGTCGTGAAGGTGGGCATTTTTGCAGTTTCTAGCAATCCAGTTTTCTTTGGTTTGGTTGAAGAAACTAAATGTCACTATTATCGCTTGCTTAGGGCTGCCTCAAACCGGTGAAGAAGTCCTTGGACAAACGGGAGAATTATAAGGTATGCATTGGTAAGAATTACCGTTCAAAGGGAGAAAGTAGCTAACCGGTCAATAACCACCAGCTCGACTATGAACGATTCACCAGCACCGTAGAAAACGCACGTAAGAAAGGTGCGCGCTCAGAGAGGTACAAAAGTCCCACGGCCACGCACTATCACATCGAAGGACTCTAATATCAGGGACATACAGGGAAATCGGGGTCCTAGCCAAATCCGAACAGCAGCTCGAGGTAGCCACCTCGAAATACCACAACTTGGACAACCATATCAAGCAGACCGTCCCTCCCATTCTCAATGCGGTTGACACCTATATCCCGTTTGCCTTCGAAGCGATCAAAGAAATCCATACCTCGTTTCTCGGCCAGAAATACCGTCATATCAACGACTTCGCTGTTCGTCACCACCTGGACCAGTACGATGCTGTACAAGAAGATTGGAAGCATGACTTCATGCCGGTCAAGGAGGAGGTTGAGCAGTTCAAGATTTTGCGAGATGGTAAAGCGGTGCATAAGCCGATGGAGATGAAGCATAGCTCGCCCGGCTCCCCGATTTTGGAAAAGAAACCGGGATTCCTATCGAGGAGGCAAAGCAGCAAAACGGAAGAGGATATTGGCCATCATATCCACAGAACGAGGACGAATGACGGCCCTCCTCCTTCTTATAACTCGTTGGATCAACCTGGTGGAAGACCCATGTCAAGACAAGCTTCCTCAGGAAGCGGACTCGGGGTTGAAGGGAAAGTCGCACCACCGAGACCAGTTTCAAGGAAGTCCTCCGGTGGCGTCTGGGGTAAGGATAAGCCCTCAGACGCGTCAGTTCGTCCGTCCGTGCCGAAGATCCAGTCTTCATCAATAAAGTCGTTTCAGAGTGAATCTACATTGACGGCTAAACCTCCCAGCAGCTTCGGGACCAACGGCATGAAGCTGGTTCCGAAGAACTCGGTTGGCTCACTGGCAAACGCTGCTGCTGCCGCTGCCGCCAAGAAGAAGGCTCCACCGCCACCGGTGCCGACGAAGCCTAAACCGGTCCCCAGACCGAAGGAGGTATACGTGGTCGCCATGTATGCGTTCCAGCCCCAAAGTTCAGGGGACTTGGGGTTGGCCGAGGGGGACCGGGTTAAGGTCGTCCAGAAGACGAATAGCGTGGAGGGTAAGTGACTTAATGTCAAATTACCTCTTTTCTGAGATTTTGGTTTGCTAACTTTGGTGCTAGATTGGTGGGAAGGTGAGATTGTGCAGGCTGATGGGAGCGTGAAGCGGGGGTTCTTCCCCGCAAATTATTGTCAAATGGAGTAGTTTTGGGGGCGTGGGAAGTTTTTTTAAACTACTTTATTATTTTATGAATGACATCATTGATATTAACCCTCCGATGTGTCTTGTAAACCTACAGTGCTACAACAAAGAGTCGGGGAAGAACGAAGAATGGAATTCGAAATCTATGTAGCCGGCGGAAAAACCTGGTCTCATAGGTTAGCTGCGCGTTTGAACCGAATTGACCCCTATCGATATCTGCGTCAATAGAAGGACTTGAAATTCGAAAGCCTCCTGTATCCAGATCCCAGTTCGCCAAGGTATCAATGCACCATACCTGCAAAATGCAACGTCGCACCTTCGCACCGCCTAATTGTCGGACCTGATAAGCTATTTACCCTCGTGTTGGTTTGATTTATAAGCTATATTTCTGATTCTTTGGGATGTAAGGGGGCGTGGGATCCGGTGATCGGTGTGATACCCACAATTGGTTCGGCCTCAGATAGGATTTTGGAGCTTCTATCGGCATGTATATGGACGGGTTACGTTTCTATTTGGAGGTGTGGGAAGGAGTTTCTCTATGAGAAATATAAATAAAAGAGAATTCGCTGTGCTAAAACTACAGGAAGAAGAATGAACTGGATGAAATTTCTTCGTCCTCGAGAATTCCCTTTTGAAAACGCGAAACAAATAAGAGAGAAAAGAGGTGTGCGTGGGTATAAAAAGTAAGAAGAAGATGAAAGGGAAGAGAGGAAGGACTCGTCGGCGTTTCTACCTATACCGTCTCTAGCTTTGCTCGTGATAAAAGCTACCCATTTTCCAGGGGCGCCTTTTTCGGGTTAACTTCTCTTCTTCCTCTCCTCCTCCTCCTCCTCCTCCTCTATCGACCAACAAAAGTCCATGGCTTCGTCGACAGCCTTTTTGGGGACATCGCTTTCGATGATTCCAGCCTCGGCAAGGTCTTTCAGGATGCGTTTGCAGAAGTATACACAGCCCTCAAGGCTAGGTTAGGTGCCTTGTCCCCAGACACGCTGATACCAATACGTGTATCTCCCCTCCCTTACTATGAGATCTATGATATCCTGGACCGTAAATCGTCCTAATACAGGGTATCTCCACGATTTTACTACCCCACGACTCATTCTAGTTCTGCTTTTAAGGGCTAACTTTCCTTTCAATGGCTGTGGGGCCCCGTTTACTGGGGCCCTCGTGTCCATGTCAAGGAGAATTTGCACGCTCTCTGAGCATTCCAAGTAGAACGCCCAATGGTTTGTTGGGCTGTGTCCCTGTGGCACTGGGTTCTGTGGTGCATAGGCAGCCAGGCGTATGTTGGCAATCCTTTGGTGCAAATCACCCTGATATAGTTGACTAACGTCCCCCAACTCGGGATCGAGGGTCCTGTCTTAAATGGGAATAGTGTTTCAGGGACACTATGAGTTAGCACCTTGGCCCGTCTTGTTTCTAGACCACACTTGGCCTATGAATAGTAGATATAACTTTGCGAAATCTACCATAAACTAGATCTAGGCGTCGAAGCTTTCGCTCCCCAGCCACACTTACGCGATGAACTAGCCATTTTTGATCCAACCCTTACGGCCGAGTAAAACACTTCTTTATTCTCTTGCAAGTGGGTCAACGCTCGGTTTTGGCAGAGGGGTTGCACGTTGGAGGAGGATGCGGGTGTGTGTAAATCTATAAGAGGGTCTGAGGTCTCGATAGAGGGGGTCGAGATACTTGAGAGTACACTAATTCCACACAGGTTTTTGGGAACTAGTTGGGATAATTTAAGATTATTTATGGATTTGTTTTAGTTCGAGTTATGCCTACGAAAGACCCGTATAGTAGTTAATTGAAGGTTGTGATGGATCTAGTAGAAGATGGGTCCAAAATGTCGGCCTTTATACACACATGATGTTGGGAATTCATGCAAGCCCCGTACCACTACGTATGTGTGATTTGAGGGATAACCATGGCTGAAGTGCGATCCATCCTGATGATAGGGCGTGAAGGTTCATTTGCTGGAGTGTAAATATCGAGTTAAATTATAGCCTATGGGATCGGCTATCTCGCAGGTTAATCACTGGCGCAGCGTGGATTCAAAGATGAAAAGTGTATTCTTTACATCCCCTCGGTAATATTTGGTGATGACCTATTCATGAGCCTCAGCTACCGTCGAAGGCATGACTGGATTCTGGATTGATTTGATTCGAGAGCTAGTTACAATGCTTACGGATTCCTTGCTATAATGTCCATCCGGACCGGAGCAGGAACGTCCGAACCCAGAAGTTTGGGTTTGATGTCGAGATAAGTTTATATTTTCGTTTAATTCGGACACAATTCATCTCATCTACTATTTCTTTGGGCGCCTTGAATTTTATAATGGAACTCTAGCTAAACAGGCGACGTATATCCACCTGTGTCGTCCTGACTATCTCATATGATCATACTTCATGTGGCGATTTTTCCGCGATCTGTGTGTAATGACTATACTGTATTTTAGTCGATTGAACTCACACCCGCCTTGATGCTACGCTATTTTGTAGGTATCATTCCTTCGCTACTGGTTAACGTTCAGATCTCTCGGGATTAATGTTATTAGCTGCCCTGGGGTTCTATTGAGGTCATGATACCAGGTCACAGAAGCTGCGTGAGACCCTTTGGCGACTTGAGGTCCCGTGAGCAGCTCTCGCTACGAGACTAGGCACATGCTTGTTGTGATAGCGCTTATAAGCTACGTATTTAGCGAATGAATAGGATCTCGAGAGGTATTTTAAACGGAACTGGGGCATAACTTTCGTGTAGCTAGATATGTAACTATGACTCCTAGAGGTTCTGGTGCGAGGCGAAGAACTTGCAAGTACTTGATTGGATTGTACAAAGCTCGGAACTTCGATCGTCGGAGTGTCAACTCAGTTAAACCTGGTAGGCCTATCTGCAGGCAAGGCCTAAACGTTATCTATATGTGTGTCACACGGGCTTATAGCTTACTTGTGGGGTTATCTCGAAAGGTCGGCTTGCCCTCGTCAGCCCAAGGACTATACTCCGCCAACGGCTGTAACCGGGGAAAAATGGCGCCAATTCGGCACGGCGCACCGCTTTAGCCTCATATGCCCATTTACCACCGTTTGCGATAGAACGGAAAACCTTCCACTTGAAAATTTCATCCCGAGTCCATTCGGGAGTCCCCTGCCATTTTTCCATCCCAGAACGTTCGAAACAAGCTGGGTACCATCCGGCTGAAGTCCAGTTGATGATCCAAAGGTTGCCGCCCTCGTCACGAATTATGTTTCGTGGGCTTAGATTATAGTGTGTGAAAACAAGTGGGAGGTTCTCTGGCATCGGTCCGTTCATACAATCCCTTGCAACCTCTTCATCGGACCTATATTCTGGAGAAGATTCGACCCAATGCCACGGACGGTGCGTGAACCAGAATCCGACCACCCTAGCAAGGTCTGTGGCCGTGGTAGAGCCCTGTGGTAGACCATAACTGTCGTCCTCCATGAACTTGTAGGGACCCACAGAGAGAGATCGGAGGCCGCCTGCATAGTTATTGGTTTGTTTCTGCATAATTTTGAGCATCTCTCTCAGTTGGAAGGCCAATCTGATTGTTTCTTTCATATCGATGCGTGGCATGAGCTGGTCTAAACTTTCGCCAGGGACGTGTTCGAAAACACAGTTAAAAGAGCAGCTTTTATCACTGGGGCGGTAGAACCGTTCCATCGCTGGCGTCCGTATGCCTAGGCTTCGAGCAAAGTTGATTGCGGCCTCGAGATCGTAGATACGTCTTCCTCGTAGCATGCGGTCGGATACCAAGTTATAGGCTTCGCTAATGCGGGTTTCCTCGAAGACCTGACCGAGGCGGTCTACTTCGATTCTTCTCGGTAAATATCGGTATTTCTCCAAAAGAATACTGACCAAGTCCTCGATTTCGTCATCTGGGCAGGTTCTGATTGCTTCGTTATCGCTTTCTGCGCTGGTTTCGCGGAGTTTCTCCTCGAGCGGTGTCATACTGTTCTGGTTGTATGTTTACGTTGTGGAGTTTAAGGTGGATGTTGGACAGAGAAGATGAAGCAAACAAGGCGGGTGTGGTAGGGACTTTCAGTCATTTTATAGGAAGGGGATTCGCTCGGATGACCAAGTGGCACAAACTTTTTGTCTATGCAATGAGGCGGGTTGGGATACAGCGCCGACGTATCGCGTATGATCATGTATGCTTTAAATTTCACGTGTAGTGGGTTGAGTTTTATGAGATGGCGATCACGATGCATATATGTACGATCGAGGCCATAAAGGTTGAGGCTTTGATAGATCCGAATGGTGTGAGCCGAGGATGATTGCGAGTGCGACTCGCCACGTCTTATCCCTGTGAAATCTACGCGACCGCTCGGTAAGGCCCAATGCAAGCGCAGGGGATCTTCGGAGTGCCCAAAATGCAACATTTGCATCTCCGATCTTCGAGGCGCAATAGAACGTGGGAAAATGATATGCGTAGGTTGTGTTGGTCCTGTTGGATTTCGGAGGCGGCTGATCGTGCCAATTTCGATCGAATTCGACAAGATCATCGATCGCGATCGTCCATGCCAGCGCAACTGCGCCTGTGGAACCGTCGAGCTCTGGCTCGTAGAGGCATTGCATTTGTGACGCGGGAATGAGCGGATATAATCACACAGAGAGAACGCTATACTATCGTTCGTGACGATGTACGTTTGTGTCAAGCTCAGGCCCCATCTGATCGTTGCTTTGTGCAGAACGAACTCCGCGCGCTAGCTCGGGGACATGAGAAGTGGAATTCTGGGACCATGACATACTAACGTCTGCCACGGGCTATAGCTATGAGAGTTTATAGGTTTACGATGTGCCTTTATACTCTTTGCAGTCGATGTTAATCTAGATCTGGTGTAGTGCTGTGGTATCGGGCTCGACGCCATAGGCAGTTGAGACGTTTTGACAACGCCACGGAGCTCGTAATTAGTGGTGGATTCGTAGAATATGTAGAAGTTCGTATTCAGTGGCTGTTCTGCCGCCTGTCTTCGAATTCTAGAAGTGTGGAATGCTTCGAGATTTCGGCCTTTTAAGCTTTTGGCAGGGTGTTTATACGAGAATAGATCAAATCGATCGCGCTCGAGGATAGATACATGCATATATTCGCGCAGGAATATTATATTATTTCGTACTACAAATATCAAAACTTTGAGATTTCGATCCCGTCGGTAGATTACACAAATTCCGAGCACCTACGGAGACCCCATCGCAAAAAAAAAAATCGGGTGTGGGGTGTTTTGAGTTAGCGCACGTTGCCTATCAGGCTAGCCGAGTAGGGCATTGGAAAGCGGGTCGGGAGGTGCGACTTCGTTCCGCGTCTCTGTTAATGTTCTGGAGCTGTGTCCGATGGCGTTTTTTGCCTCCATCACGGCCGGTCATCATTCAATCATGTTGAAGGGATTCTAGAGACTCTAGGCTCGATTTGAATACCGGCCACTGGATTGCCAGCCCTCTATCCACTCTAGGCAGTAGTCGACCTTGGCTGTCAGATGAGGTTCTATGGCTCACGGTTCACAGGTGGATTTGCAGGTTGACCCAATGGATGTTCACGGATACAAGGGCGGAAGGTTGTTCGTGCGGGAACTCTAGCTAGTCTACTTTGGAGTGGACCTTGACGGTACGGAACGTCAGTTACAAGCGAGAATCAGCAGGCGTGGAAAGGACGACTAGCGACAATCCTAACTGCTCGGGACTGTGAGATTGTGGGACCGGAAACTTCTTGATTTGGGATGCATGTAGATATAATTTGGTAGAAGAAAAAAAAAAAAAATGAAGGGTTTCAAGGCGCCTGGGTATTTGATGCAATTGCAACGGGCTGGGTCCCGCTGTCAAGAGGTGTATGTACTACGGTCTACGGGCTGAAAAGGGATTAGTGGCTAGCTGGCGATGGTAAATGGACGGAGAGAAACAGCGAGTAGGATGGGACGAGATTAAAGTTATGCCTTTACGAGTCTAGACCAGGCCAAGTGGCAGGGTTTATAGCTAATGCGGCGGGTCATTCTGTGGATACTGATGAGGGAGCAGTGTGGGATCCTAACCTCCGTTTGGTGATCTACAGTGCAGCTTCTAGGTCGCACCGCTTTCTTCTTTTGGCACCTGGGGGTATATAAGCTCAAGGGGAAGTCCAGAGAGAAATTCTTCTGAACTACTGTCCTTTCTTCTACCATCAGGCTTACGGTACTCTCATAGCACCAAGTCAAGATGAAGCCTTCCATTTTCTCTCTCGCAGCCTCGCTGGCGCTCCAGTGTATTGGAACCGCGCAGGCCGGTGTTATCTCGCCAATTGGGCCTTCTGTTCATATCACGAACGGGACGGTCCGTGGCAAAAAAGATCATGTCTGGAATCAGGATTATTTCTTGGGGATCCCATTTGCTCGCCCGCCCGTTGGGAATCTTCGATTCCGCCCCCCACAGCATATCAATACCCACCTGGGGAACATTGATGCTAAACAATTTGGCTATCACTGCTGGGGATACGGGGTAGGTCACGTCCTCCGTTTGTAGTCTAGAATGTGGGCACGTACTAATGATACCTGCGTGTAGTCGGATCAAGATGGTTACGATCAGTCCGAGGACTGTTTGACGCTTAACATCGTGCGGCCTGCTGGTACCCACCATCACGCTAAACTTCCTGTCGCATTGTGGATTCATGGTGGTGGATTCATTATGGGAGGGGGCGCAGACATCCGATATAATATGTCTTTCATGGTCGATCAGTCTGTAAAAATTGGAACTCCCATTATCGGGGTCACTATCAACTATAGATTGAGTGGATGGGGTTTCCTGGCGGGTGATGAGGTCGAGGCCTCTCAGAATCTCAATGTTGGATTGAAGGACCAGCGTCTCGCAATGCACTGGGTAAAGGAAAACATCAGGAAGTTTGGCGGTGACCCCGCTAAAGTCACCATCTTTGGTGAATCAGCTGGTGGCGCAGCTGTTGGAATGCAACAAACCGCGTTTAACGGACGCAATGATGGCCTCTTTCGCGCTGCTATCCAGCAGAGCGGCGGTGCTATCTTATGGGGTCCTTCTAGCACTGCACAAGACTACCAGGCATCCTACGATGCGCTCGCCACGGCTGCCGGTTGCGGTTCCGCAACGAACAAATTGAACTGTCTGAGAACCAAGCCGGCTTCTGTCATCCATGGCATTTTCGCGAATCAGATTTATCAACCTGTGATTGACGGACAGTTCCTCACCGAGTATGGTAGCACAGCTTTGAAGCATGGCAGATTTGTTAAAGTCCCTACAATGATGGGAACAACCAGCGATGAGGGTGCTTCGTTTGGACAGATTGGGGCCAACAACGACGTGGATATTGCTAACCATCTCGGTATGAAGCGAAATTCCGTTCTGAACCTTAATGAATGTAACCTTTACTAACTTTAAGTCTCTAGCCGCTGTCTCTAAGTGGTCGCCCGCCACTATCCAGCAACTTATCAACCTCTACCCGGCTGATGTCTCCATCCCTCCAGCTGAAAACTTCACTGGTCCGGACGACGGCACTGCTAACGGTACGACCTTGTACGGAGCAGCCTACCACCGTGCCGCAGCCATCGTTGGTGACTTTATGTTCATCGCCAACCGCCGATACAGCGCTGAGCTCATGACCCAGAAAAACGTGCCTGTGTGGAGTTTCCGATTCCGCGCCCTTCCAAACGGCCTCCCTGAATGGGGCGGCGCAGGCCACTTCGCAGAGGTTGGGTTCGTGTTCCACAACCTCAACGGTGACGGCTATAACGGTCCATATGACAACGGAAACCCGCTTGGCGGGCCAAAGGCAGCTGAATACGCCACTCTTGCAAGGTTCATGTGCAGAAACTGGATTCGGTTTATTGTGCACCGGGATCCGAGAATTGGTGCTCCAAGTTCGGAAGTGAAGTGGGTGCCTTATAAGCATGGAAGCGGGAAGAGGCAGATTGTGTTTGATATTCCCAGCACAGGGGGCTCGTACATTGAAACCGATGACTACAGGCAAGCGGGGATTGCGTTTATGAATGCGCATGCTCTCGATACCCTCAGATAGAGCTTTGGAGTAGAGGGGGTGACTACTTATCCGTAGAGGTGTATAGTATTAATGTATAACATATAACAATAAATTTTGTTTGAAGAGTCGAGGCCGATGAGCTGTACTGGCTATGGTACGAGTTCAATTCATTCGTGAGATCCTGAGTATATATCCAGCCGGTTGGGTCCTTTCTGCGGAAGAACAGACGCAGTTTGACTGTGGCAACGGGTAACAATTTCAGAATTTTCAAACTAGATAGAATGTAGCTGTAGACAGAACTGAACAGCCCGAGGCCGAGACTACTGGTTTGATGCGATTGCGAAAGGCAGTCTCGAGCTCGTTAGCCAGCCACACATTGAGCGATTGAGGCGCTGGGGTTTGTTGCATTTTTTGTGTTGCAGAATCTTCCGGCAGGCAGCAGGATTCCAAAGCCCAGTTTCGCCTTCACTTTCCCATCCGATTTAACCTCGCCTTCGTCTTCTTCCTTCAACCTCCTCGACTAGACTTCACCACGGCACACCCGCCACTACCACTTTTCCAAACGCGCCTTCATTTACTGTTCTAAACCAATCGACACCCCATCCATCCGCCGTATACCTGCCTTGCTGTCATACCTTCGCCATGGCTGACAACGGGTCTATTCTCGATCGCGCCCTCGACGAGATCGTAGCCGATAGATCTGTATGTACCCGCGCAAACCCCTGACGACGGCGAATTCTATCTGGGCAACCTCATTGACATTCCTGTTTGCCCTAGACAAACAATCGAAATCGCAGACGCGGTCCTGGAAATCGTACTCCTAGAGATGGCGTTTCAAAGGTGCGGCACTCCAACCTTCTCTCTGCTGCGGTGTAACTTAGGCTAACACTAGTGACTTCCAGGCGTGTTCTCCTCCTACTCCTGCTCCTCCCTACTCCTCATACTCTTGATAATACCGTCGTCATAATCTACCTCATATTGAACCTGTATTGGTCGGCAAACTGTACCTCTGTGTCACCTATGTGACACTCGAACCTCCGCCACTGGCTTTGCTGTTAGCAAGGACATGCCACTTTCCAGAGCACCCTGCAGAGCTCTCACCGTACCTCTAGCTTTCGCCTTCTAGCATTGCATTCTAGTCGGCTGCTTGTTACTTCTCACAAGTCTCGACAGCCTTTACGGCTATGGCACTTGGTACCTCCGACACTCATCTTAAAACCACCACGGCGAGGGAACACCGACTCGGATGCCACATTTTGATCGTCTTCTTACCGTTAACGCGTTTTCTGACCAAAACTTCGCTTTTCTATCGACTATACTGCTTTCTCTCTCTTTACTTACAGACTGTGCTAACCCGTCTTGGGGCTTCCTCCTCCCGGTGATTCCTTGCAGCAAAATCGCCCTCAACGTGACCCTTCTCGGTACATCTCATCGCCTTTCCCTTCGTGAAACCTCGCGGGCAGGCTTGGTACTAATATTCCCTTCCCCACCTCCAACTATCAGATCCAATTGGGTCCATGACAAATACGACGACGGCAACAATGGCAACAATGGCAACACCAACTACCGTTCCCGCGCCCCCCGCCGCGACTTTGGAAATGACGAACCGAATCGGTACGATGACGAACGGCTTCCCGGAGCTCTGTACATTGTTACTAAATCATATCCACAGCACCTCCAAAATTCGTATCGAGAACCTTCATTATGATGTCGGGGAGTCTGATTTGAGGGTACGTTGGCCAACCTTGGATTGACGCCTGTGATGAGGATATCCACTAAAACGATGGCATATAGGGCGTTTTCAGTCAGGCTGGTGATATTCGCAGGGTTGATATTATGTGCGTATAAAGGTTCTTAAGCTATAGTAAAATTTTCTCAACTAACATTTGTGAAACCATAGCTATGACAAAGCCGGTCGCTCCGAAGGAATCGCTCATGTTCTTTACGCTACCCCGGAGGAAGCAATCGATGCGGTCAGCAAGTTTGACGGTGCGAAGGCTATGGGCCAACTTATCCGTGTCAGACTTGCAAACCAGCACGAGAGGGGCGGGCCTGGTGGCCGACGAGGCGGCGCTGGTGGCGCTGGCGGAGAAGGCCGCTCATTGTTCGAGAGAGTTTCTGGGGGAGCGCAGGATGCCGAAATGGATGATGGCTCCGGCCGCAGATCTCCTCAGCGTAGGGGCGGTGGCCCACCACGCAACGTCCAGGAGATGAGGCAAAATGCAAAGGAGTTAGGGATTGATCGGTATATTCCTGGTGAACGCAACGGATCACGAGATCGAAGACAACCGCCCAGACGTGGAGGACTTGGGGGTGAACGAGAAAGAAGACGCGACGGTGGTGGACGCGGCGGCAGGGGCGGAGAGAGAGGCGGAGAGAGGACCGGCGGCGGAACAAACAGACCCAGGAAGACAGCAGAAGAACTAGATGCTGAGATGAACGACTATTGGGGTGCTACTGGCGGCGATAGTACCGTTCAGAGCGCCTTTGCCCCAGGTGGGAGCGGTGAGGTCGCGCCCCAACAGCAACAGCAATTCGGAGGCAGTACGTTCCTGGCCCAGGTTAATGCTGCAGCTCAGTCCTCAACAATAGATGTGGATGAGGACCTGTAGGCTGCACATGGACGCCTGCTATGACCGGTGCATCGTATCCAGAGCGCAGATTCGATTTGAGAAGAGACACGAGACCTTTTTCTATCAAAATTTGTATTACTACTACACATACCCTCGCAACTGACGGTCCACGCACATCGAACATGAGATGGGACGACACGATTCTGCTTTTTTCTTCTTTTCGTATCATAGAACGACTTTTTTTCGGCTTTAATCTTTATGTTCATACTCAGGTTTTCTCTGGAATCGGTTAATCGTGTACGGAATCTCGATTGCGAACATCACCACAATCCATACATTAAAATTGACCATGAACATCAACGTTTGTAGATCTGGTGCGGAGTATACATTCTCATGGACATGTAAAGCATCTATAGTCGACTAGTCGTCGGCCTCGTGGAAGGGTGGAAGAACACCAAGGCTCGGCTAGTCTTATATTAAACCCCTTCCAAAGCTCGGGTTCGGATATACGACATACATAGACAATGAGATGCAGGCTAAAGTATTTTCTGAGATCTGGGCTTCGGACTAGGCTAAATGGGTTTCGTAAATCCCTTTTCAAAACAATGGCTTTATTGTTCCAAGGACGTTTAATTACGCACACTGATAATGTCGCCGTCCTCGATAGCGTAGTGATCAATTGCAAGTCGATAGAACTCTAGCTATAGGAGTTTTCGTCATAGATACGTTACAGTTGACTGTGGGAGTTGATATTTTTAACCAGAGCATATAGATCTGGACATGTCGACACATGACCAAGAGTGGAAAAGCGATATGAATAAAATTGATACTGCGAAGCTTCCAGCTCCTTCTGACGTGCAATTTTAATATTCTACCGACGCTATAACGGTATGCGAAGCAGAAACTTTGTAGTTTTTACCAAAAATTCTGGGGCGCTATAGGACAAGTAGATAAGGGATGTTTGAACGAACAATTAGGTCCTTTCTTCTGGATCCTCCTTGGTGCAGGGGGTGTTCTCGCCTCGTGATGGCGGAACCGAAAAGTATTGTGACCGCGTGTATGCATGAAAGTTGCGAGGGCCTGCTGGTAGTTATTTGCAATTTGGTTTGTTGGACGGAAGTATGTGTTTGCAATGTAGGTCGCCCAAGAGATCCAGAAGTCTTTGTTCGAGGTGTTCGGAGTTTCGATTACCGGCTTTCAGTTTTAGGAAGAGCCGAGTTTGTCGAGGCCGGAATTCGAAGGTGAGTGGCTCTGGTTGGCACCTGGGGTCTAGTCGAGGTATACCGACCGGCGAGAGCATTAATGTTGTACATGTCTCTATGTTTCAAGGTCTTTTGGAACTTCGTATATGAAGCACAGTATATACTTGGATAAATCAAGGTTGTGTAGATGTAACAGGATGCATAGGTCTCAAAAATTTGTGGTTCCTGACGGGCTCTGAAGTGTGCTCGGGCGCCTGTGTGGAAGGGTTTAGAGTGGATGTGTCTGATGGGAGATTTCCTTCGGGTCGATGTTCAAGCGTGCATTTGGTTCCTAGAGGCAGCTCTGCTAGCTAACCCGTGTGAGTAGGTATAGGCTGTCTGGTGCATTTCCTGCCGGAGAGAGCTCGATCGCGAGCTTCGAGCTCTTGTATAAGCTGCTATGTGATACGTACAACGTGGAACCGCAGAGTAAAGAAGCGTGTTACATTGGAGGCGGCGTGGAATTTGAACTTGCTCCTTAATGAGCAGAGAATGGGGGACGTAAACCGAGAAGGCACCGTGGCCCCGCAAGTTTTATGCCGAACAAAAAAATTCAGGTTACCTCATGCAAAGAAGGCGATTATTCCTTTCTACATACACTAGGTCTATATGTATAGGGATCGTGGAATTTATGCTCCGGTCGCCTGTGTAAGATATCAAACTGAGGGTGTCGGTCTGTGGGAGCTCGAAAAGAAATACTACGGTTTTGTACGACTCAGGAATATGGATACGGAACGGACGTAGCTTCACCGAGCCTCGTACTATACTGGTGGCTGGGCACTGACAGGCGGTATGTAGTCTGGTGCTGGAGGTGAATCTGAAGGCCGTAAGAGGGTAACACGAGAGTAGGTAGCATGAATTAATATTGATTCTAAAGCACCGTCACTGTTATTTTGTTGTCCTGGGCTTCCCTTCGCGGCCCCCTTACTCTAATTCTTGTTCCGCGTGGTTCGGTATAAGATTCGAGGCTACTCGACAAAATGCTGATGGTCATAGCTAAGTTGTAATGTTGTATTGATGGGTATAGTAGTAACAGTATCCGTCGCAAACTCTCCGTTACACAATAGCAACATGCTTCTTGTAATGCACTTCGAACTGTCCGGGCTCTAGATTTTGGTGCTACCGTCCCACCTAGGATACCGTTGGAGCATGTGTCGATATTTGAATATTCGGGTTATCGCTATCAGCTTCTTCCGACGACTATGTTTCCCTGGCGAAGCTCCTAAATGCAGCTGCCGGCAGCTGGCAAGTGGTTTTGGAGACCGTACGTGGAGCCGCAAACGTATGCGGGGTATTCCTCCCTCCCAATAGCTTCCGAGTGTAGGATTGCGAGAGTTAATGTTTTCCGTCGGGCGATTATTGCATATCCCAGAAACTTCGTACCGCCTCTTCGTCAGGGTTGGGTAAAACAGTCTGAGGACCTGGTTTCTGTTGAGTAGTCAACCGGTCAAGGCGTATGGGTTAGTGCCTGGAACCTTTTATATTCTACATGAACTGTCGTTCGGGATATGGATTTTCGGGCAGAGCATGTGTGTTTTGCGGGTTTAAAGTGTTATTTTGTGCTTACCGAACCGGTCGACTGTTGTAGTGATGACGACAAAGGAGCGGCCAGAGCGAAGCTGTAAGTCAGGACCGTGAGAAGAAAAGGGATTGAGACGTGCATTGTATCCTATGATTACCCAGAATAAGAACAGGGATAAAATTGCTAGCTTCTCATCGGGGACCGAGAGGTTGGTAAGGAATGGCGATATTCGAAGGGGAAAGGGAGAAAAACATTAAAGAGAGTATCGAATGGACAAGGTATATATCCCCGTTTGCAAATCTTGAAGATTTGGGAAGTATACATTGGACTTTATAGATTTAAAGCTAGCCGGGAAACCTGCGGCCGGGTCACGGATCTCCCACTGGGTCATGACCAGTTGATTCTTGCATGCCCAAGCATCGGCACCGCAATTCCGGACGGTACTTACCCGTTTGGGACGCCGGCAACAGCGATTGGTCGAGATAGTGGGCCGGAATGTCTGGGCGTATGAGTATTTCACCCTTGGACATGCTTTTATGCTGGTCTTGAAAACGTAAGCCGGAGGAATTGGCTGCTTGGCGAGAGGGATGGAAAACCGGCAATTTGAGGTGGCAAGTGGCCGAGGAATTCTTGAGAGAAAGTCTTATGGCTTTTGTGAAGCATCATTTAGTGCGCAGTGCCGGTGCCCGCTCTTTAGCAGATCTTCGTCGGTCCCAGTTCACAATCGAAGGTGTTCGGAATCCACGTGCGTAATGTTGCATTTTGTCGTGGATTGGTGCTGTTTCGGGCAGGTTAGCGACATTGTCCGTCTTGGTACGTGAGGCCGAAAGGTGATTAGTTGCGCTGCAGGGGTTGCATCCGTTAATCTTCGGCTGCTGAGGATGGTAAAAAAAAGTTTCGATTGAATGGTCAAGCCAATGATCTTTTTTTTTTTTTTTTTTAAGATTTACAAGGCGGGGCCTAACCAGCCGGCCATACCGTCATGCCGGGTGGCTCGTATGTGGCAGAACGCTTCGGAACACAATCGGCTTCAACGATTACTGATCCACGTCAATATCACCCTTCTGCAGGATTATCATTGGATGTTCACATTGGGGCTCCGCTGTCTTTATTGGTAACATGTCGCAGATAGATAAGTATTTACAAAATGATTTTATCAAGTACCTCATAATTAGTTCGGTTGGATACAATGTAGACTGACTAGATGGAATAGGAAATGACGACGCGACAATTGCATTGATTATGTGTGCTCGGTATTCGGGGATCGCTTGGCAGCGAATACGAGGACGGGGTATATCCTGGCTAGTTTCGGCCTTCTTTCAAGGTTCTGTCTTATACATCAGCGAATTACGCTTGGTCCTTGAGGATACTCCAAGCTACGATGATGTTAGTCTAGAAGGAGGTTAATTAAGGGAGCGAAAAATGGAGAATTTGGCTACGAGCTCTCCTCTCAATGAACAATTTGAGTAAGGTATCATGCTATAGTACTGAGGTTTATAGTATTGTGGGGCTCTACTGGAGCGGATCCAACACCTGACCTTACGAGGCCCCGGGTCAAGATCGCCTGCTATAGGTTTGTGCTCTTAGTATATTTGTGCTTCACAGTACGCCCTTCGTCTGGAATTAATTTGAATTTATATATTATGGATTCGAATTCTCAAAGCTCGTAAATACTCGGACCCGGTCCTACATATTTCGCAAATGCTATTGAAACTGCTGACGGCAGGCATTGCATATTGGCTGTCACTCCTCGAGCCTCGCTAACGCATAATGCATAGTATTATATTAGTCGGTTATCTCGGGAAAACCTTTTTTGCAGAGAGAGGATCTTGGAACACTCATAACTTCGAAGTAATGCAGCGATCATCTCAAGTATAATGGATTTGGTATACTAATGGCTGATATCGATAAGCTTATGCAGTATTCATACAACTCGTTTCTCGGAACAAACGGCCAACCATCGCGGCTGACATCCTGCAAAATAATATCACTGCACGTTTCCTTCAACACTGTTTTTCCCCCACGCCTTCAAATTGATCAAAATCCTAGACTCTGTAGTGCATGTCGGGATACCGCCGTGTACGTTTTTTGGCGCATTGTGTTAAGGGATATTGATGTCGTTGAAGTTGTCTGAATCCCTTAGAATGTTGACGTTGAACGTTAACCCTGTCCCACCACCGGTGATTGGCAAATCGACTGGCGGGGCGCCTCCGTTGAATAAACCCCTTGGTACTACATCGCTTGGGTCGACAGATTTAAGGTAGGCGCGCTGCGAACGTAGGATATATGTTAGCAATTTTCTGGACTAAGAGTCTTCCGAGTTAGAGCCTTTAAAAAGATGAGACACTCGGGGAGAGATTTCCAAACGCACAGAATGTACTTTATCCAACGCCGAGAGATTCGGAACCGGGTGAGCGATCGCGAGGCGCATGAACATCCCGAAGGCAAGTATGAGATTTGGGAAGGGTCGGGTATCAATAATCGAGATCTGCATGGCTTTTATTTTGATTTAATCGCAGGTAGAAGTAAGAGTGACTTTTTGGGCTAGAGTATACAGAGAGGTATTCGGTCGGGACGCATGCAAATCAAGAAGTGTTTCCGCTGTTTTTGAAATTCGACTCCGACCATATGCATTTGATGTGGATATATATGCTTCTATAGTATGGCAATTCAATGTGGCAAAACTTTTTAAAAGGTATGGGTATCCTAAGACTTTCAGCTGTGGGCTAGAGACCGAGGTCTTTGAGGTATAATAAGAAGCCTAGAACATATCGGTTCTCTCTTGCCCCGTATCTTGCCGCTTTACAATGTAAAACTTGAAAGCGGGAAACCCATACGACTGTTATATCTTTGGGTCTGTGTTGCCGTTAAGTTGGGTATACAGTTGGACCATATGATACGCTGATACCTAAACTCTAGTTTGTGTGACATAAGGGACGGAATGAGGGGGGTACAAAGCGTTCTTAGTGGAAATAGACTATCTATCAGCGGTCTAGATCATGTCTGGACTCATTTCATACATGTCTTGAATACTTTATAGGAATAAGTCGAGGTATACGGTAGTGTATCTATGCTTTGCTGCCTAGCTTTTGTACAATTGAGCATGGGATTCTTCATCGATCGATACTATAGTTTTGAAAATTTTGTGGCAAATCGAAGACAAACCGGCGTATTCTGTACGTAAAACTTTTGGAAGGGCCAAAAATAATTCACTAGCTAGTTGGCGTTCAATATCTGCTAGATAACTTGGTATCCTCCATCATGGTATCTTGCCTTAATTCATGATGTGATTCGCCGGCGTTCGATTTCTAACTGTTCAACTACTTAAGTAGTTGACTTCATCCAGTCCCTTCTTGGACTTGAACTTAAGGTCGCAATTTGAGCTGCGTCTCGTCGGAGTCAAGTTCCATAAGCTCCTGGCCATACACTTTTCCGTCATTGGGTGCAGGTCACGCGGGCTCTTCCAACATAAATGACAAATTATCAGCCGTGGGTACGTACACACCCAATATTCAGCGGGTGATTAGTATTTGGCCTCTTTTAGCACACTGAGATCTCGTGAAGTACCCCCAATATTTGGGCTGCCTGTGACGAAGTGGGAGTGGGGCTTGATTATTTTGAATCATCTACCTGAATTGATAAATGTTTCGCAAGTTAACCGTCCGCTTTTTTTTTCTCTGGGAAACTCCGACGGTTGGCTTCTGAGAGAATCTGGAATGCTGTTACCGGTACCGGTTGTTGTCTGCTCGCTCGAGCTCTTGTTGATGATAACCTTATAACTCTCTCCTAGGTCATGGCCAGGGGGTTGTACACGTTGTGGTGTCAGGGCCTTTCCTATAAGTTGTGCTTAAATCGTGGGGCAGCTGGGAAGAGAATTAACTAGCACCGAGGTCTGTCAGAACTTGAGATCTTTTGTGATAGTAGTCATGGTCTTAGGGCTATCATGTATCAAATCGAATCCAGTGGCCAATTACATTGATTGTCGGTCATCTTTACAACAGCTAGCAAAGCCACAATTTCGACCTGTGGCGGTGATATCATCGACACCAATCGTTGTTGTGGTAACCACATCCTTGTACAACCACAACACCGACACCCAACAACCTGCAACGCCAGCATGCAGCAGCTCCTTTCACATCCCCATATTTCACAGCAGCCAAGCCAAGCAAAAAACGGCTCGGATGCCGGAAGTCAGCCTTAACCTCATCGCTTCCAAGGTTTCCGTTCAGCATCTTGTTTTTTTATTTAGAACATTTTGGAATGAGGAGGGGTGGTTGGATAATATCTGAGCATGTTAATTTCATCTGTCTGCATCTTCCTTTCACACTTCACAATCGATTCGTACCGTTCATATTCCACGTATTCATACCGCTCGCATTTGCTTAAACTCTGTCTACTCGACCAGTGGACCGCTATAATCCAAAACTCTTAACGGCGTATCATTGGGTATACAGGTTATACCTTCAAATCCCTTTGTCCAATCATCTCCACCCCCTCCTCAAACGTCACCACAACCGCGGCCATGAAAGGCCGCATAGGACTCCGCATAACCTCCAGTATCCGTACGCTTCCCCTCATCTCCCCCTTTTTGACCCTAACTAAACATCTTCACCAGTATTCATCTTTTCCTTCATCCTCTTCCTCTCCGGATGTATCCTCCAACGGCGATCAATGCATACCCTAGAACGTTACTACGATAACATCCCCTTACCGGAAACACATCCTCTAGCGCTTGAAAAGAAACGACGGAAAACTGCGTCGGGGGTGGAGAGTACGCCTAGTGGTGTTAGTGTCGGTGGTAACAATAACGGTGGGAAGGGGTATTCGCGCACCAATGGTGGTAGTAGTGGGGGTGATAATACAGTCCTTAATCCGTTACGGGTACAACGAACATCTCAGGTTTCAAATGGAGACCAAAAGGAGCAACAACGGCGGCTACAGGTTGAATTACAAAAGGAGAGGGAGAGGTACGCGAGTGTGGGGTATGTTCAGCTAGTAAACGACTTCGCATCCGTTTGCTCGGCTGTTCTTATTTTCAACGATCTCGACCGGGTGGGGAGTAAAGCCTCAAGGATATTGGTTTACCCCGAAAGCTGGGATATGCAACTCGATATATCGGAGTCTCAACAAAAGGAAGCTCAGAAGATTCTGGCGGTGCAGGAGAAAACGTTGAATCACGGACGAAAGCAGAATACCAAGAAATCGAAGAAGAAATACAGTACCAAGAAGAACGCTGGGTCTGGACTACTGGATGACGAAGCATCAAACCCACTCGACCCTCCAGCATTACTTCGCCAACCCGCAGAAGATATCTCCTCGCAATATCACACAGCAAGAAGACTACTCCACCTCGCGAGAATAAAACACTCCGTCACCCTCCTACCAATGCCAGACAATTCGATCACCCCGCTAGTAACTCTGAACATGACGACCTACAAACGCCTACTATACCTCCAACACCCAGCCGTAATCACAAAAAACATGGACGACATGCTCCTCCACTCCCCACCAGCCGTGGTCGCTACAACTAGGGCGTTGAATACAGGGCTATCATCAAATTTTTTAATGGTTACCCCGGAAGCTGGAGAGTTGGAGTATATCATGAAACAGGATGGGATTGATAGTATGGGTCTTGGGATGGTAGGGGAGGTCGTGGAAAAGGTGTATTCGGATACGGCAATGATTCTTCCACGATGGCCATACGAAGTCCATACCTCGGAATTCTACGATACATCAGCGGACCCTGGTGCAGAAGGAAGAGCCCGAGCATCGAAATTCTCGGCATCAAAAGTCATTGGTGAGGCATACTATGTCCTCTTCGACGGTAGGAGGAAGTCGCAAGAAAACGATAGAGGATGGGAAACCGTTCCACAACCGTGGAAACTAAAAAGCATGGAAGAGGATGTACCGCCAAAATGTCAATTGGTACGAGATGGTAAGACCGGAGAAGAAAGGTGGGATTGTGCAGCCAGAAATGCGTGGAGAGATTTGTATGATGGGTATAGACAACGAAGGATGGAGGTTTGCGGACTGGACTTAGAAGCGTGATCGGTATGGTATGCTTTTTCGTTTGAGAATATCTCACTTCTCCTTTTCAACGGTCTTGCGTCAGGTGTTTGATGTTGCTTCATTTTTTCCATCAGTCCATTATATGCATGCATACTCACACGAAGTTTATGAAGAAATTGTGGAGAGGGTTA
Source organism: Arthrobotrys sphaeroides (assembly GCA_036971245.1). Classification (NCBI taxonomy): domain Eukaryota; kingdom Fungi; phylum Ascomycota; class Orbiliomycetes; order Orbiliales; family Orbiliaceae; genus Arthrobotrys; species Arthrobotrys sphaeroides. Next base: position 663,887 of record JAJTTW010000013.1, on the reverse strand, counting down.
TTGGTGTATATTATCATACTTTGCATTGGGTGGTGGCGGTTGGGTTGATAGGTGGCTCATGGTTTAACGGCGTTTTAGGGCGATGCATTTGATTATTTGGGTCGTTAACGTTCTTGGTTCGGGCATTTGGTTTTCGCGGTTTTAACGTTGTCCATATATTCAGTATTTTGCATATGGTGCGATTTGTCGTTTCTCTGGTCTTGGAGCTGTATTCATTTTGTCTTTATGCATATATGATGCAGATATATCGCATCCTCAAAAGTATTAACTTCACTTTAACTATCTTTCATGAGTTCCTGGCAGAGGGTACTAAATACCTCCGGTATCCCTACTATTCTACCGCGTCCCAATACGATGAGCGCCTACGCAGAGAATATTCCTTTGGAAGGATAGTATTTTTACAATTTTGTTCCTAAAACATATGAAACCAAACTAGACTATACCCACGATGACCAGATATCCGCGAAATGGAATCAAACGGAAAGCAAGAAAGAAACCCAAAAACAGCATGCCGGGATGTCCAAAACGAAGGAACGGGAAAGAAAAGAAAACGAAACCCAGCATCCACCATTACCAAGTACCCTTAAACGATACATCCCAGGAACTTCCGTGAATCAATTTTTGTTTTTTTTATTATTTGTGACTATTGATGCAGTTAACAAAGAAAAAAGCGGAAATGATGCTATCCCGTCGCCTGATCACCTTTCAAACTCGGCTAACTATTGAGCAGAGTAATCGGTAGGTCGTATCCACCCCTTTGACTACCACGCCGAAGGACCAATGAACATGTAGAATTTAGTTATTATTCTGGTTGTTCAAGATCCTGAGGATGTTGATGAAGAGGTTGATGATATCTACCAAACACATCTCACATTAGCGTTCATCCCTCACCAAGAGGAAAAAGGAAGAGAGCGGAACTTACCAAGATACAAACTAATGGCCGCAGCAACCTCCTCATCGGGAGTAAAATGCCTCATAATCAACTGCGTATCCACCAAAACATATCCGGAGAAGATAACCACAGCGCCCACGCTGTAGGCCATCTCGAACCCGCTACCGTGGCTGAAAAACATGCTGATGAAGCCGGCTCCGATCAAAATCCACAACGAAGTAATCAAGATCCCCTGCCATTGCGTAAAGTCGTATTTGCTCTGTAAGGCGAAGAGGGTGAGACCGGCAAATACAACGGCGGTGATGACAACAGCTTCGAGAACGATCTTGGAGTCGTAGAAGGAGGTTATGACGGCGATGGAGTAGGCTTCGAAGGCGGTGAAGAGGCCGAGGAGGTAATAGTTTGTCGGGTAGTTTTTACGTTTGATGTAAACCGCGATCTGTGATTAAGGGGAAGTTGTTTGTTAGTATTTTTTCTAATTTTACTGTGAGGTTTGCTTTGTGTAACAGTTTACGTATTCAGGTGTATGAGGCTGCGACTTTTGGGAGGGAAAGTAAGGAGGTGGGAGGGGAAAGGCATACCAAAGCGCCAATGCTTCCTAACAAACTGATCCACATCATCCATCCGTTTGTCTGGACCCATGTTTTGAAGCCAGTTGAGTAGAAAGTAGCGGCAGAGACGGCACCGGTGGCCAGAAGTTGGACGAAGAGGATACTGTAGACTTTAGAGATAAAGCGTTGGCGGATCGCAAGGGATGACTCTGCGACGACGGTCTTGTAGTCTGGTGGGAAAGCATCGTCGGGCTGGTCGAAACGTGGGCTTCCGAGAAGTGGTTCGGCGGATTCTTGAGCCCGGCTGCTGCTCCCGGCTTCGTGGTAAGATGGAGGGGCCTCTTCGTCGTAGACGTGGGCGGGCTGAGCCTTCGAGGGTGGTGAGGCCATGGTTCGTTGGATTCAAACTCCGTAGAACGGACGACAAAGTTCGAAGCTCTGGTAGATACGACGGACTGGTTTGAATTCTTGTACCGGGCGCAAGGGAGGATCTAGACGATGGGGTACGGTGGGTGAGATTCGCGATGAGGTTGATGACGACTTTCTGGTGGCGGGTGAATCGAAAGGTGGGATGGTTTACGACGGCCGTGACGAGATGCCCAATTATAAGCAAGCCAAGGCTGGTCACGTGGTGTGGCCAAATGCGGAATGTAACAGGTCAACGCGGGATTGAGCCTCGTATTCGCTCTGTCAACTGTGGCCGGAAGGGTGGACCTCCTTCCTATCGCATAAACTGCGGTCAAAATAATATCGGATACGGCATTCGCTAATTACAAGAGATGTGAGGACAGCCATGCTTTGATCCTGGTTGGAGCGGAGTCACACGAAACCAGCAGTCCTGCCGGTTGTGTCCTCGCCTATGCATGTCCGTTCTAATATTAACATTGCCTCGGGACGAAATGATGCGGCAACCTTCCTAATCATAAGATGCTTGTATCTATATGTTTGAATGAATTATTGTAAACCGTTGTGGAGGATTGTCTTAAGAATCTTTCCCTCAATTAGATGTTCAATCTTCATATTCCTAGTGATTAGTAACTATATTATATTCTATTATAACTTCCAGTATTTCGGTTTCCCAGACCCGTAGAACCATCTTATTCCATAATTGTAGATACCCAATTACCCCGGCCTCGATAATATGCATACATCGAGATATAGACCGTCCTGCTATATCCCCACCACCATATCTCGATCTTACAAACATCTAAACCATGGCTTCGGCTTCTCATCCTCATCCTTTCCTTGCTTCCAAAACTTCCACACAGCCTATCCAAACATTCATTCCCACGTTAGCAAATACTCTCCCATAAAAAAGATAAGGATCTATCAACTTACCATCAGCCCACTCGCCAAAAACAACACCGCACTCACAAACGTAAACGTCTCAACCGCCGCCCAGCGGCCGCACTGATCCTTTGGCTATAACAACCCCAAAACAACATTAGCATTGCCACACGCAACAAAGCATCGAACACAGAAAACTAACCCTCCCACTCAACCAAGTCCCAAACCTAACCTCCACATCCCAAGCCTTCTCACACCCCATCCCAACAACCCAATTAACCACCGCCCCAAACGCCGCAAGGTTCATAACAAATAGTCCCAAATCCGCAGGAAAAATGGTATACCGCCAAAATATCAAACATCCGAACGAGTATACCAACGAAGCGCAGGATACTACGGCGGTGTACACGAATCGACCGTTGGGGGATGAGATTTTGTATCGGCTGTGCGTGTTGAGGTAGTGGCCTACTATTCCGGTTACGACTGTTGAAGAGAGAAGTTGGGAGAGGCGGAGGATTATGGCGATGATGCGGGGGATGTAGAGCTGGGCTGCTGTTGACATGTTGGATGGGCGTCTGATTGGTCTATGGTGGTTGTAATAGTGTAAGATTGTGTGAGGTCTGGAGGATCGATATTAGGCTCTCTGAGTTGTTCGAATGAGCTTATATGGTCTAGATATAAGCGGTGAAGTTGAAACCGTTGAGCAATATTGTAGGAGACTTGTGATCGATATAATGATAATGAAATTGTAGCAGACAAGTCGAAAGTCTGAAACAAATAAAATTTTCGAGTAAGGTAGAAGCTAAAGAGTGGACAAAATGTATAGGATGAAAACGTTTGATCCAGTCAAAATAAAGTATCGAATTGAAGAAAAAAGATCATACGAAGAGAAGTTGAACGAAACCAAACTATTGATAGAATCCAAAACGAAAGATCGAAACTCGCGGCCAAGCCGTTACTTTATACCCACGGTCTCATAAGCTCAACTACACTAGTCTGCCTCCGATTCGAATCGATCAGATCACTATCACTATCACATCTTCATGCATACCCTCGATTTCTAAAAATTGCCATACTAGGATCGGTAGTAGCACAACCCATAAACCCTCACTTCGAAGTAGCTAGCAGTGTGCTCCAATACCGCTGCTATTCTTATCACCACTAAAATCTCTACTGGTTGCAACCACTAAACCCATGGTAGCCAATATCACTATCAGCTATGAACCAATCATTAAACTCTGCCACGAAAAAGCAGATAAAAGCCAGCGGGAGTCAAAAATAACCGACCGAACTCGCCGAAGATAGCCACTTAGCCCAAGATATTCCCGTATAGTAAAAACAGAACCCAACATCCAGAACTTTGGAATCCATGGCGCTGCTAATTATTTCTCGGCGCCTGCTCTTGCTTGTTAACCCTTGCGGCTCAACGTCGCAGTAGGATCTTTGCTGGGATGGTGGAAAGGGATTGATTCGATGGTAGTGATTTCAACAAATAGTTCGAGCAGGGGAACTGTACAGGGGAGTGGGGTGGCTGTCAGCCCTATGTACAAGCCGAGCGCAGCTCCACTTTGAAACCTGGTCGCATTTGAAACCGGCGGGCTAAAGGAAGATCGTTGAATCTGGCTACCAACTAAATCCAGAGATGCCCTAATACGTTCCATAGAGGCTTGAAAACTATTGCCGAGTTGGTGCCTATTTCTCCTAAGTAGATGAGCTTTGAACGCTCCAACCGAAAGTCTCAAGTTTTGACTACGCTGATTCAAAAGGAGGAGAAATGACATCACCAACTATTTTGAAGCTCAAATTTATCATGTGACTTGAAGACGACCAACAGGGGCCGCATGAATCCTTCTGGAGGATCTGTCAGAATTTATAGAAACATTCGTTGAAACCATTAATAGAGCTGTTGATTGGCTCTCGGTTGGAGATTTGACAGGCGGTTAGGCGCCCTGTCAGCCCTTGAACCGCGGACCGTGAAACACTAGCACACTAACATGACCGAAGCCGTCGATCCGAGCTTGGAAAACTATGAGGCAAGAGTTCCTATTGAATAAGAGCTTTCAATGCTCGAGCTCTTGGATTTTTTTGCATGATATTCTTTTTTTATAGATTCTAAAAAGTCATGCAACACGAAGGTTCTAGATCCAGGTTTAAACTCGATTCGACAATCTGGTCGGATTTGGCTAGACGGATGGATTCCTATTGGTTGGACAAGGGTCGGGCTAGCCAAATCAATGTTGCAACATAAACGCAAAATTCAAGAACGCTAGGTTGCCAGCGAGAGAGATAATTGATACGGATAAATAGTCCAAGTTGAATTCACGGCTGGAAATCAATAAGATTTTAAACGGCTTCTGTGGTAAGGGATGATAAACTATGAAATTCGGTGTATTGCTACACTAGTTCATAATGCTGAACCTCTCCTGGCCCTCTTGAATTCTGGTGTCATATGAATGTGTAGTTCCAATCCCGCCATTTACTAGTCATTAGATAATTATAAGATCTATGTACAAAAAAAGATATACTAACGACAAACTCAAAACCAATAAAAGAAGATAAGAGTTTCTCTGAATCATTACGCATATATTCGCAGTAATTCATAACAAGCAAAGTCGATATAGTCAAAATCAGCACCGTATTACGGTATACCGGCTACCATCAGCACTCGCATCGCGTGCATGTACATACGTATACCATGATTACCCCATACACCGACGTGATATAAACCCCCAACATTAGTATCTACCCGAGAATCCTCCCCGGTTATCAATAATCCCCCCAACCGGAGCCTCAATATCCGTCCCCGGCTTGGAAAAATACCGATTTTCTTCAGGTTTCCCGCTCAAATACTTATTAGATATCCGCCTCGGTACGTCGTATTTCCATAAGCCAAGGGCTGCGATTATAACCGTTAAGGCACCGGTTACTATACCCGCTATTTCGCCCGGTGATAGTGTTGAAGATTTGGAGGCGGTGTTGGCGTCCGGGGTGTTTGTTCCCGTCTCTTTTGGGAGTGATGTGTGGGTTCCTTCTGAAGTTTGGGGCGGGGAGGTTGGAGAGGGACTGGTTTGAGATGGCGGGTTTGGACTAGTTTCATTTGGGGTGGTTTCGGGAACCGGGTTTGAAGAAGACGTTCGTGAGGTCGCTGGGTTAGTTATTGATGGAGACGGATTCGCGGCCGGTACCGTGGGGGTTAAAGGAACCAGTCTGCCTAAAATATTCGTCAACATACGCCCACCTCTAGTACATTCTTAAAGATACAGAAGCTTACCATCTGAGTCGGTCGTCCAGTCATACATTATAGGCGGTGGTCCGGTACACTTATCCATAGAGTAACAACACCCGGGGGACATCGACCCGTCTGGTCCCGTTGCGGACGTGATAGTTTGGAATTCACCCCAGCAGCAGCCGATGTATTTTGCGTCGGCTGAGTAGTTGGGGGGACACATTGGGACCTGGTCGGTGTGGACGGAGTATATGCTGTCGAATCTTTGTGCGAGGGTGAGGAGGGGTTGGGTTAGGAGGATGGAGAGGAGGATGTTAAGGTAATGCATTTTGTGGGTTTTGATTTCGAATCTGCTGGGATGAAGATGGATAATGTTATTGGATAGTATTAAGATTTTTGATCTGGTATTTTGGTTTTGGATGAAGTCATAAACTGTATTATTGAGACTAAGGAACGAGACTCCTTGAGATCCATGAACCGCGACGGCATGGATACGAGGGCGATTATTTAATCTTTGGGCTGTGCTCATACGATCTCGAATTTTTCATGGTCAAGGCTAGGGCGCCGAAAGCCTGGTTCAAAAAGCTCTTCATAGTAACACCACCTAAGAGTCTGATCCCGCTTTGCGGGATTCCCCGTGAACTGAGCTGAGATATATAGCAAGATCTTGAAAAGTGAAAAATGCGCCGACGCATGTCTCTCCTTTTTTTTTCTCTTTCTTTCTGCGCTCTATGAGAAAATTTGGCGCACTGACTGGTCGGACGACATGCATATGATGGCGTGACATGGATTTCGAAAACTCGCAGCCGCGTTTGTGCGACCGAATCACAGTGGTTTTCGCTTAAAGTAGCGAGGTCATGGATGACATGATCCAGCTGCAGGTCGAAATTTCTGGGCGGGATTGAAGGCTACTACCACATCTTTTCGTTGACCGCCGGTCAAGGCTCTCTTCACTTTATCCCGAGGGTTTTTCGCTCGTTAGGAAGAAAGACGTGACAGTCATCCGACACTTTTCATCGTGGCTTACTTTTTTGTATTATACGTTATAATCTGTGTCACTTTGAAAGCAAGAAGCCTTAAATTTATGAAGTTATCACAAAGAGAAGCTTTTTGAGCCAAAGAAACGAGACTAGCTAAGGGTTTATATTGAAACCTCAACGCTCTTCTTGATTAATTAAGCGGCGACCGTTATAAAAGTGATAACCTCACAGAGGCCTAAGAAGATAACGAACGAGAAGACAGGACCCTAATGAACGAAAGCCATAAGTGTATCGAAACCCACAAGTTTCGTTTCCAACGAAACATCAAAGAAACGAAAGAACAGTGAAAGCGAAGGAATCCCCACTACAATCTACATTCCCGCATCCACACCACCGCACACATATCCCATAACCTCTTCAAATCCCCCCTTAAACCCCAAACTTCGTATTCTCCCTAGCCCTCCCACTCAACATAGTCCTCTCATTCCTATACTTCCAAAAATACCACCCACCAACAATAGAGCTAACCAACCAAAGCAACCAATTGACAAGGTCCAACCACATAGCGTCGCGCATCTGTTCGATATCGTGGTTCCCTTCGGCGTCTTCCTTCATATAGAGGGAGGCGAAGATGGCGAAGACGGTGAGCCAGCAGATGAAGAGGACTATGTCCCAGATGAAGAAGAAGCGGAGGGGCCAGAAGGGGAGGGAGTAGAGGATCTAAGAGAGGGGGTTGGTTAGTGGGATTGAACCTATTTTGAAGCTCTGTGGGTTATATCTGCAAGGTCAGTGTGTGTGTGATGGATGAGGTCCCGGATGCCATGGTGATTGATTGGTATGTCGGTAGCGTGGACCGAATCGTAGTCGGTAGGTAGGCCGCGAGTCACATGATGGTTTTGAGCTCCAGAATGGCGGTGGATAGATAGTTTGCGGGGGTCGGACCAGCTAGAGGCCTCACGAGACTATCCTATGCCATTCTGAAGCTCAAAGTCATCAGGTGACCAGACCTACCGGGCCCCAACATCACATGATCGTTTTGAGCTCCAGAATGGTCGAGGGTAGTCTGCGGGGGTCGAATTAGCTAGATAGACAGACGTAGGCCGCAAGTCACATGATGATTTTGAGCTCCGGAATAGCGGAGGATAGTCTGAAGAGCGCAGACTAGCAAGGAAGCAGGGAAGCAGAGGGGCAAGGAAGCAGAGAACCAAGGAATCAGAGAATCAGAGAGCCAAGGAACCAAAGAAGCAGAGAACCAAGGAAGTCAAGGAGCAAGGGAGCAAGGAGGCAGGAGTGGTAGTAGTAGGCCGACTACCCAAGGAGGCAGAGATGTCTGGCTCAGATATATATCTGAGCCACCTCTTTGGATTCTGAAGCTCAAAGTCATCATGTGATATTGAGATCTCCTGGTCACCTGATGACTTTGGGCTTCAAAATGGTCGAGAATAGGATTGATGAGCGGCGACATTAATGCCATCAGCTTTTGCTTCCTTGCTATTTCGACCGCTGCAGACTATTCTCAGCCATTCTGCACCGCAAAAGAGTCATGTGATGCTGGGACCCGGTATGTCCGGTCACCTGATGACTTTGAGCTTCGAAATGCCGGAGGCAAGGATGGATGGGTATGCTTGAGGAGCAAGCGCTGTCGATCGATACTTCTGCTTCCTTGCCAGTTCGACCCCTGCAACTATTCTGGAGCTCAAAAGAGTCATGTGATGTGAGTTCGAAGGTCGGCCCGATCACCTGATGATTTTGGGCTTCAAAATTCCGGAGGATATGCTTGAGCTTGAGGGGTATGCAGGCGCCATCAACCAATCCTTCCTTCTCTGCTTCCTTGCCAGTTCGACCCATGCCGCCGCTATTCTGGAGCCCAAAATATTCATGTGATATTGGGATGGCTTTGGCCTTCAGAATAGCTGAGGGTATAGGTTGGAGGTCGACCGACTCCCGCAGACTATCTACCCTCCGCCATTCTGGACCCCAAAGTTGTCATGTGATTCCCATTCCTAGGTAAATAGAGAAAGGGATCAGCCAAATCACCTGACGATTTTGAGCTCTGAAATGACTGAGGATAGTCTCGAGGGCTGCTGCCCCTGCATACTATCTATCCTCCGCTATTCTGAGCTCCAAAATCATCATGTGACTTTCTTGATACCCCCTATCAGGGAAGGGATCGACCTGATCACCTGACGACTTTGGGCTTCAAAATGGCTGAGGATAGTCTCGAGAGGCATCATCCATCCATCATCTCTTTGCTTCCTTGCTAGTTCGATCACTGCAGACTATTCTCCACCATTCTGAGGTCCAAATTTATCATATGATAAGGTCGACCCCAACATCACAGGACCGTTTTGGGCTCCAAAATGCCAGAGGGTAGTCTCGAGGGGCCTAGGGGATGCCATCGATGCCCATTGATCGACCTTCACTTCCTTGCAAGTTCGACCGACCCCTGTTCTCAACTATTTTGAGCTCCAAATTCATCATGTGATCAGACTGACCCAAAATACCACATAACTGTTTTGAGCTTCAAAATGCTGGAGATATGGTTGGGTCTTGAACAATTGAGGAAGCTAGCCATCGCGTTGATACTCTTCATTTCTGTGGTGCCCTTTGCTTTCCTTGCTACTCCAACCGCTGTCGACTATACCCTCTGGCATTCTGAGCCCCAAAATCGTCATGTGATTTCATAGAGTATCCGCCTAGATTAGGAAAAAGATTAGCCAAAGTCACCTAAGATCTTTGAGCTTCAGAATGGCAGAGAATATACCGGACCCACCCCATCGACCTTCACTTCCTTGCTACTTCGACCATATCCTCCATTCAGAGCTCCAAATTCATCATGTGATTGGACCTCACCATCACATGACTCTTTTGAGCTCCAAAATGTTGAAGGGTGTAGTCTCGAGGGCCATCCATTGATGTCTGTACCTTTGCTTCCTTGCTAGTTCGACCGGCCACTGCAGACTATCCCCTCCGTCATTCTAAAGCCCAAAGTTATCATGTGACCTTCCATATACCCCCCCCCCCTAAGCGAAGGAATCACATGATGACTTTGGACTTCAAAATGGAGACGGGCATCATCTATCCACTCTCATCTCCTTGCTTCCTTGCTTCCTTGACCGTTCCTTCCATTCTAAAGCCCAAAGTCATCATGTGATCTGGTTGTTCCCTTCCTATAGAGAGAGGGTACCAGGAAAGTCACATGATGACTTTGGTCTTCAAAATGCTGATGGGTATTCACCCTCATCTTCTTGCTTTCTTGCTTCCTTGCTTCCTCGACCGTTCCTTCCATTCTAAAGCCCAAAGTAATGTGATCTGACTATACCCCTTTCCCCGCAGAGGGGGTATTGGGAAAGTCATGGTGATGAGACTGAAGTCACCTGACAACTTTGGCCTTCAAAATAGGATGCCATCGGTGGCCATCATCCATCCACTCTTCGCCTTCTTGCTTCCTTGCTTCCTCGACCGTTCCATCAATTTCAAAGCTCAAAGTATTCATGTGATTTGACTGGCCCCTTCGCTTCCCCAGGGGACACTAGGGAAGTCACCTGATAATTTTGCCCTTCAAAATGGGATGCCATCGATGGCCCATCCACCCTCTTTTCTTTGCTTCCTTGCTTCATTTCCCTCCCTGCCAGGATCGAACTGGGGCCGGATGCCAGCCCATTCCGAAGCCCAAAGTCATCATGTGACTTCCCGTATCCAGATGTAGATCGTTGAAAGGTAGTAGCCGTGTATCGTAGGAGACCCAAAGAAGTTCACCTCTTTCAGGATGCCGGGGGTCGAACCAGTCCAGTCTAGTCCATCACCCATCACCATCATCCACACACACCAGCACACACACACACCTACCCTTCAAACCCCCAGAGAAAAAGGTAAAAAGATAACCACTCACAGCAGTAACAGAACTCAACCCCCCAACCACAACCGCCCAAACCCATCTAGCATCCGCATGTTCCCCGGCCTCAGTAGCCCTAGCAAGGTATTTGCCATATAACCCAATAACCGCACATGCTAGTATCAACTGTAGGACGCGAAGGATGCCCTGTATATAAAAAAAAGTTATTATTTAGTAAAAATTGTTACTGATGGGGGGGGAATACAAGGATTATACGCCCGGTTAACGTTTGAACGGCTTTTAACGACATCTTTGGGTTTTGGTTTTGATGTAGGCTTTTGTTGGAGATGAGGTGAGGTGGGTGTACGTTTCGATAGTATCTCTGTCGAGGTTGGCAGGAAGCTTAAGTATTCCGTAGTAGTTTATCGATGATGACAAAAAGTTAAACCTAGCTTCTAGACGATCAAACCCCTTATAAGCTTATCCCAGAAGAAAGTCTTGTCTAGAAGAATAGAAAGAGGGCGGGAAGATCGAAGAAGAACTCACCAGACTCTTGTACCTTTCCACAGACAAATGACCTTAACAGTCCCGTGAGAGCTTATACAGCAGGCACACACACAACCCTCGCTTGCGAGAAGCGAAGCCAAAACCAAGGAACTCCAAACCCACCTCAGAAAACGTCACACTAACCTCAAGCGACGATATGAGCCCGAAAATCACAAAACCCAGACTAAAATCCCAGGAGAAGAACCCAGGCACATTCCGATCGATCCGGAATCGAATCCACCCTGTTCCTGATAAGAAAACTATCAAATACAAGCGGGGAAGAAAAAGCGTTCTCCCCATCCACCAAACAAAACCTCACAGCACACCACATCAACCCACCCAACCACCAAACACCACACGATGTCATCATGCAGCCCCAAACATCCAATCCCCTCCATCCCATCAGCTAACTGGCCAAAACCCCCATGACATGTCGACAAAAAAGGTCTCAAATTCTTTAAATCCTCTAATCCACAAAACCCCCTGCGATTTTTTTAAACAAAGAATGCAATACGTCGTCGCCTAAAATCCTTGTTCTTCTAGTTAGCGCCCATTCCATCAAAAAAAGTGTGTATGTATGACGTCAAGATATCGCAAAAACTAATCGTTCACACCACGGATGCAGAAAAAAACAGCCAAACTCTTGATTTTTGGAGTAAAAAGCCACTGGAACGGATTCTTTAACATTCAATGTGGAAAAAAAAGTCTTTTGTATATCACAATATTCTACAGAGTAAAAAGTAGTAATAAAATAAAAAAAAATAATAGTTAACTGTATGAACCAAAATCCGAGCGTATAGCAAGAGTATCGTTTTATAAACGATGCAAACGGGATCAAAACCAGTAGTGAAAAGATGATGAAAAATCGCGAAGTAACGAAAGTAAGGAAACACCCGTAACGCTCTATCATCCGATGCGCTTAAACCAGGAAAAAAAAAGGAAAGGACAAAAGAGACGCCCCCTTCATAAAGTAGTAGTAAGATAAGGATGTCGTTAAGCTGCTTTGGAGAAAAAACAAAAGGACATGATGTTCGAGGTAGAAGGGTATCATGCGATTTAAGACCTGAGTTCCGAAAGAGTAGAGAGTCCGAAAATGATGAAAAGCGGGAAGGTCCATGCATGATGTTGTTCGGAGATGGAGATCACGTGGGTCTCATAGGCAGCCAGCCTTTTTCCGGTCGACAAGGAAAGGGGGTGCGTGCTTCTGTTGTGGATCTTGTGTTTTTTTTTTCTCTCGTGTGTGTGTATGTCTTGTTTCGGTGTATATCTCGGAGTGTCTCATGCTCGTAAATTTTTTTCTCGTGAGGCAGGAAAAATGAAATCGATGGGGCGTGAAGGACGGAATTCACTTCGGTGTAGGGGCATCGACGACGAGGTCGACCGTCTCCGGTTTACTCGATGATTCCGATGCGTTAAGCGCCTTCCTCAGAGGTGAAGGACCAACTCCGGCGGCGAGAGCCAGAGGCTGCAAGGTATCCTTTCGAATCACCCGTAGCTTGCCCAGAACACCACCAGTGTGAACGATGACCACCTTCTTCTCATCATCCTCGTGAAGCACCTCGATCACTTCCCCGGGTTGAGGGCCCGTATTCGGATTCGGAACGGGAGTGCGAGACCGCCGCGATCGCGTACCGACTGATCCGTCGCGGTCGGAGCTCTGCGAACGGGAATTCTGGCCGCCGTTCTTCCCGGAAGCCTGCTGAGATGGCTGGGAGAGTTGGACGTCCGGTCGCTTCTTACGTAAGCCGCCGTCGATGTTGTCGTCGGCGTCATCGGTCATGGGTGAGTCCTGGGCCGCGATCGCTGCAGCGTTCTTCGCGGATACGGCGACGGGATCATGGTGGAATTGCTGTTGGGTGGCAACGGTGGCAGCTTCTTCGTCCATGGCTGGGTAAGGGGTGGGAGACTGCGATGAGGATGAGGATTTGAGACGGATGGAGGAGGAACGGATGTCGTAGTATTCGTCGTGATCGAATTCGAAGAGGATCCAGTCGTCTTCCCAGTCGAAGGGTTGGAGATCGCGTGAGGTCGGGTTTTCGTCGAAGATTGACCAGTTGATGTCCGGGACGGTGGATTCGGCGAGATCGTTGGCGAGAGATGCCTTTATTAATTTTTTTTTCGTTGATGTTAGAAGAAGAATGAATGCAAAGGAGGGTTTGTAATGACAGATGGGAGGCAAAAGGCTAAAAAAGCACTAGGTCTGCCTTTTCGGAGCCAAAGTCGATGGGGGAGTTCCGAACGGAGGAACGGGGAGAAATCGAATTGGGAATTTGGGGGGGATCTAGAACGGGGATGGGACGGGGCTGAGGTGAAGGGGAGAAGAAGGAAGAGAAGGGAAGAGAGGATTGTCCGTCGGCGGCTATCAGGCCACAACCCAATCCACGGCTCCGGGGCGAGGCAGGCAGGCGAGCTAGTTTGAAGTAAGTAATCCTGCAGCCACCGCTACCGACTACCTGAACCGAAGCCGGTGAGGATGGCGGATGTGGGTATCCGGCGTATGATAGGCAGATGCACCGATGAGATGAGATGGCATCGACGGCCGAGGGAGGCTTACCATGTTCGTCTCGTCCTCCGCGCCGTAATACTCGTCCCAGAAGTCTTCGTCAAAGTCGTACCACTCTGCCATCTTTGCCGGTGTCGATAGTATCGAAATATCAAAGACTTCAAGGGAGAGTGGGTCGGTGACGGCTTTCCAACGTTTTTGGCCGTGGGGAACCCTGTCGCCTTCGCTAATATGATATTATATGGAGTGATAGCAAAGAAAGAACGAAAGATGCTAGATGAAGGAATAAAAGAGAGAGAAAAGCGGAGGCGACAGGGAATATATTTAAACAGAAGGTATTATTATTTCACAAATGAATCCAAGTCCAAAGCGGAATGCGAAGACTCCTCGAAGCCATTCTTCAGCCACTCCACAGCATCTACACGGCTTCGCCAAGTAGCTCTACGTATACTCTATGCCACCCTCAAGGAAGAGGGAAGTATCGTCGGCCTCTGCATGGATAGCGCTGGATCGCCAGCTGATGCGCATCTTATGACCCGTCGAGCCGACCTGCATGAACGGACGAGAACCCCCAGCTACCTGGCTGCCCGTAGAACCTCTGCCGGGGTTGCTTGTAACGGTACCGACTTATCTACTCTCGCCTGGTTCCATTTCGTTGGCCGTCCCGCTGCACAGCACTGCATGGCGGCTTTGTCTTAAAATCCTATTCTCTATTCGTAGGAGTTCGAGCTCCTGAGAATTCAAGCTTTCGCTCCTTCTACCCTTCTCGAGCTCTTTCTTCTTTTGTCCTTTTTTGTCAGAAGGCACAGACGAGGTTTTGGTCGGATAGTCGCACAACGCAAATAATGCAACATTTCCCTCGTTTGGGTGATGATGTTGTGACTCGCACGTTTCTGCGGAACATCTGAATCACAAAAACTAAAAGACACCGATAAAGAGTATAGTAGCCTGTTACCAGTTGACCGTACCTGCAGGTGCAGCCTGAGATGCAGTGCTAAAACCCCCCACATTACTCGCACGGCCAGCTGGAAACGGCAGATTGGATGCCTTCTGGATCCCTCGGCTGCGAGATTGTGGAAACTGCATCGAGTGACGTGTCTATCACGGAACCGAGGAAGGCTGAACCATGTTAACAGATTAATTGGTAACGGCATTTGTGCAATTGTGGAGACGTTTCGCGATACATGTATGATGGTCTAATCAGGTGTGGTTTGTGTTATAACGTTAATTAATTGATTGTCGACCTAACATGAGGAGGTTGTGGACGGTGGAGTGGGATATGGTGTGACTTGATCGAGGCAACGGATGTGAATATGATATTATAGGGGATTCAAGCCTAAGAATAAATCCATAACTGGTTCTGGTTATCGGTTACCGGTCAATATTAATAGGGGTATTCAAACATAAAGTCGAAATTCACGACCGAAACTGGTTATTTATAATTATCGAGGCCATCCAGTTGCTAGAACAAATCAATATAAATCAGATGCTGATTTTCTAACCGATGACCGATAACTAATTTTATTCGCCGAAGGATTTCGTCGGTTACGTATACGCGCTTCATAACCCGGTCATTTGTGAAATTTCACATACGGATTCCACAACCGATTTGTGTGTTTCAGGTCGTGGATTGGTATTAGTCGCCGATTAATACGCTTGAGTAACAGAGTATCTACCTTGGTTTACGAGACGATATCTACCCGGCTTCATGCACAACTTACGAAAGGGAATATTTCTACTTCAGTGCACGTGATTTGGTTCCATGGTTATAGTAATTCATTAATACGGGGGCCGCTCCCCCCCGCCTCCCACACAGACACACACAGATATATCCCCCCCTACCCCCTCACTCTCTCCCACCCACAAGGTGGAAGCAGAGGAGGAGGTATACTACCCCCGCCGTAGACCATCTAATGGTCTTTCTAAAATCCCAAAAAAAATTT
The DNA here is from genome assembly GCA_036971245.1 of Arthrobotrys sphaeroides. Taxonomy (NCBI): domain Eukaryota; kingdom Fungi; phylum Ascomycota; class Orbiliomycetes; order Orbiliales; family Orbiliaceae; genus Arthrobotrys; species Arthrobotrys sphaeroides. The sequence goes on along the minus strand of JAJTTW010000013.1, from coordinate 648,124 downwards.
GGGAGGGCCCACAACCCCCAGATGCCCATTCTGGGCCAGAAGGGCTTCCTGTCCGACCACGCAAGGAAGGCCGGCAACAGGGCGACGTGGCAGGCGTACCAGAATTGGGGGCGGGCGGCGGCGGCTCGGAGCTCGGCTGCATGGGTTTTAGTGTTAGCATTGGTAACTAGACGAAGGAGACAGTTGGAGAGCTTACCGAGTGGGCCGGCGGCCAGAATACCGGGGGCGGCCAAGAGGCGCCTCCACCAAGGGCGCGCAGGCCCTTCGGCTTCGGCAGCCTCTGCCGCCCCCGCTTGCGCATTAGTGGCGCATTCCTCCCCCTCTACCCCCCCTTGCGCATTAGTGGTCCTTGGCGTCCTCATTATCCTTGACGCCCATATCTCCCTCCCCCAGACCCTCCTCAACCTCGACATTCTCCTCAACCTTCACCTCCTCACTCTCCTTAATAACCACATTTTCTTGCCCCGAACCGCCCGCTCCCTGCTCCATTATAATGCTCTCTAAAACCCTCGTAGCATGTTTCGTCCTCTCGTTCATAAACGTCATCACCTCATTCCTTACATCCCACTCCAAAGAAAGCATCTCCTCGTCGATTTGTGCTTTCAAAACCTCCATCTCCTGGACCGCGGCATCGGCTGTATCCTGAAGAATTTTTTCTTCATTGGGGGATGAGGCCGTGGACTTCCTGCTGACTGAGTCGAGGAGAAGCCTGAACTTTGCAGACCAGGCTCGGACGAGGACTTCGATGGGGAGGAGGGCTGGTTCTGGTGGGGGTTCTGGTGGCGATACAACCGGCTCGCGTGGGGGGGAGATGAAGGGTTTGTCTTCTTCGATAGTGGGGAGGGGCCGGAGATTTGCATAGCTCCGCTTGCTTCTCCTTCCCTTCTTTGGCGTGGCATCCGCTGCTGGGGGGCTCGAAGGGTTGGATTTCTCCTGATCGGTGGCAGTGGTGGGCTCTGGATCGCTCGATTTGATAGCCTCCTTTTCCTTCGCTTCAGTATTCGCTCCTGAAGATGTTGGAGTTTCAACTGCTTGCTGGGACTTTGGAGGTTCTTCTTCCTCGATTGCGGTAGGGGCCTTTAGATCGCTCAACTCGACCTTGCTCTCTTCCTCTGCATCGGTATCCGCTTCTGAAGAAGTCGGAGTTTCAACTGTTTCCTGGGCCTTTGGAGGTTCACCGGTCTCCTGGGGCTTTGGAGGTTCCCCTTCCTCGATCGTGGCAGGAGCCTTTGGATCGGGAGAGTTTGGAAGTTCAACTGTCTCCTGGGACTTTGGGGGTTCGTCTTCCTTGATTTCGGTAGGGGCCTTTAGATCGCTCAGCTCGACTTTGCTCTCTTTCTCTGCATCGGTATCCGCTCCTGGAGATGTTGGAGGTTCAACTGTTTGCTGGGGATTCGGAGGTTCGACTGTTTCCTGGGACTTTGGAGGTTCCCCTTCCTCGATTGTGGTTGGAGTCTCTAGGCTGCTCAACCCGACGTTGCTCGCTTCCTTTGCATTGGTATCCGCTCCTGGAGATGTTGGAGTTTCAACTGTTTGCTGGGACTTTGGAGGTTCGTCTGTTTCCTGGGACTTTGGAGATTCACCTGTCTCCTGAGGCTTTAGAGGTTCCTCTTCCTCGATTGCGATCGGAGTCTCTAGACTGCTCGACTCGCCTTTGCTCTCTTCCTTTGCGTCGGTATCCGCTCCTGGAGACGTCGGAGTTTCAACTTCCTTGATCATGGTGAGAGGCTTTGAATCAGCCGATTCGATATACTCCTTCTGGTTTGTATCGGCATTCCCTTCTAGAGAGCTTGAAGGTTCGACTACCCCCTCATCGATAGTCTTGAAGAGCTCAAAATCGCTGAGTTCCTTCTTTTTCTCTGCATTGGTATTCTCTTCTGGGAAATTTGGAGATTCGACTTCATTGATCTTGGTGAGGGGCTCTAGATCAGTCGATTTGATGTTCTCCTTGTCATCTTCTTCGGTATCTGCTCCTGGAGGACTTGGAGGACCGGGAGATTTGGCTGCCTCCTGATCGATAGCGTGGAAGAGACCGAGATTGCCCGATTTGCCCTCTCTCTTCTTCTTCTTCTTTGTCTTGGTATCTGCTCCCGGAGAACTTGGAGTTTCAACTTCCTCGACCTTGGTGAGGGATTCTGGGTCGGTCAACTCGATGTTCTGTTCATTCTCATCGGTTTCCGCTTCTGGAGAACCTGAAGGTTTGACTGTCTCCTGATTGCTCGCTTTGCCCTTTCTCTTCTTCTTCTTCGCTTTGGTATTCGTTCCGAGAGCAACTGGAGGTTCCACCCCCTCCGGTTTAACGACGGGCTCTGCATCGGTCAACTCGATGTTCTTTTGGCTTGCATCGGTTTCCGCTTCTGAAGGGCCTGGAGATTTGACTGCCTCTTGATCGAGAGCTTGGAAGAGACCGGAATTGCCCTTTTTGCCCTTTCTCTTCTTCTTCGCTTTGGTATTCATTCCAACTGGAGGTTTCACCCCCTCCGGTTTAACGACGGGCTCTGGGCCGGCCAACTCGATGTTCTTTTGGCTTGCATCGGTTTCCGCTTCTGAAGGGCCTTGAGGTTTGACCCCCTCTTCATCGATAGCGGTGACAGACTCGAGATCGTTATATTTGGCGTTCTTCTTTTTCTTCTTGCCTTTGGTATTCGATTCCAGAGGGATTTGGGGATCTACCTCCTCCAGCTTGAAGGGCTCTCCAGCCAATTCGATATTCTTTTCGTTCGCATCGGTATTCCCCCCCGGAGAGCTTGGAGGTTCAACCGCTTCTTGCTCGATAGTAGTTTGACGTTCGAAATCGTCAACCTGGACGTTTTTCTTCTTCTTCCCGCCTGGTTTCGGAACAGCACCGGATCCTGCCCCAGGTTTTGGACCTGCATTACCTCCCCTCTTCTTAGGCATCGTGAACTTCTAAGATTTAGCTTTGGTGATGGAATTAAAATCAGTGGTGGTTATGAAAGGTTTGCGAAGGTGGATGAAGTAAAGAAGGTTGGTGAAGAAGGTTGGAAGATGGATGGATGAAAGGGTTGAAGAAGTCTAGAATCGGGTTGGAGGAGGATTTTATATCAGAGGTGGGTTGGGTGCGAGGCGGGTTTGGAACAGTCTCTCAAAGTGTGAAATGAATGTGGCTGGTGGGTTGGACGCTGAGCGTAGGGATATCGACTGGGGTAGGGTCTGATATTGCTCAGCTGTGGCTTCGTCGTAGACGTCGGTTCACATCATGATGTTGTATTTCTCGGCGGCTATGGCGTATCTCGCCTTAGCCCCTAGGATTTTCTGAAACCTTGGACCACCTTATAGTCTGTACTGGAATATGTCTATCTTTGATAGCGGGCTACACATCCTCTATATCATGAGTCTTGTTTTATTCACAGGTATCCTGTATATGAGGACTACATGTTTGGATATAAAACTGATCTCATATGCATCCGTGTTTTCAAACAAACATCTGGACAACGTTATTTATCGTATATCAACTAGATCTTTATATCGATCCAGTCTTGCATTATCTTGGCTATGCTTCTTTGAATAGAACCCGCCCGGGACACGATAGAAGACTAGTACTATAGTATTATCATATGTACTGCTCCCATCAACCCCTATAACCCATCTCTTACTAACCCACCATACCGCTGGAAAAGAAATGCTATATATATAAAAACACAACAATGCATCGATGAATTAACCACCCCATGAACACCAGAAACGGATTAATAGCACTAAGTGGTAATTCGTGACCTATACCACCATCAGCATACAATACCCTTCCTGATAGAAAGGAATTCGACAACATACAATCCCTACCCAGAACCCCTAAGCTCCCCCAACGCCCTCGCAGCCTCCATCCTATCAATCCGTTCCCTAATCCCCCTCTCCATCCCCTCAACCCCCTTCTCAACCCCTTCAACCATCTCCTTAACCCCCTTCAACCCCCTAACACACTCCTCAACCCCCTCGTTAAACTCCTTCTTATGCTCCGCAATCATCTCCTTGAACGCCCGTTCATCCAGGCAAAATATCTTCTGCAAATGAGTCATATTTTCAAAGTTATCGACTAACTCGTGGTGTCGGGCGTCCATCGTGGTGAGCGTATCAACGTAGGATTGTCCGTCGCCTTCGAAGTCTGCGTAGGGTGCGGGGACTGAAGAACTTCGTTGTTGTGGTGGGTCGATGGGGGAGTCGAAGTAGGCGTTTCGACGGATACGGTGGATGCTTGAGGGCCGGGCTGATTGGGTTCCTCGTGGTGGTGGTGGAGTGGTGGTCATTTTGTGGGGTTTGTTTATATATAGCGGTTGTAGGTGGACGGGTGATTGGGAGGGTTTGAGGTGGTAACCTTCGATTTTTTTTGGTTACTTTTGGTGAAGTTGGAATATTGGAAGGGTGGGTTCGTAGTTTGTGGCTTTAGGTAGGTTTTTATATATCAAGCGTGGTGGGCGTATAGACGTGAAAGGACCCTTTAGCTTTTGAAGCGTAGATACTCGGGGAGTTGGGTGGTCGATAGGGGGGGTCGAATTTGATAAACATTTTGAATCCATCTGTTTTCACGATTTATCATCGAAAATTGGGGTTTGAAACAGTTTATCGATCATATTCCCTCTTGCCAGGGGCTACGGGTTTGTATTTCTTTGTTGACGGGTGGAATTGCTATTTGCGTATCATTCTGGGTTTCCTGTATAACAATATTTGCCGGCCTTGGTAAGTACCTAGACGTATGTCATTTTGCATGGTATTTGGTATCGACTTTATACCGGTGGTAGGCGGATATCGATTCGATAATCGGCATGGCCAGAGTGAGTGTTGGCCCTCAAAATACCACATTTACCTGCAGTCTTTATCATTTCCCCGCCCCGGAATGTGGTTGCCCATGTTCTGCTGTGCCGCATCGATGCATCGACGCGATTGAGTCATAAATTAAATTGATATATTGCATGAAAGTAACATTTAAACCGGTTGTTCCCGCGACTTTGATTGTTGGCCGTCATGGTGGAATCCAAAGCCATCTCCACCTTAGCAGTTATAGTTATTTGATCCCACAAGTTATCCGAAAGGATGTCGGAACTCGAAGGTCTTCCGTTCGATATCAAGTTCCACTTACTACGATCCATCCCCGATCGTCAGACACTCCTTAATTTCATAATAGCATCTCAAAGCTTTTACACGATTTTTAAGGAGAATGACACCATAGTTCTACGATACGTCAGAGCAAATGAAGCCTCCGAGTTTAAAGAAGAAGCATTGCTTCTTGCCGCCCTCGGGGAGGAATTAACAAATCGAGTCTGGAAGAGACAGGAACTTGATGAGATTTATACCTCTTACGCTCGCAGTCTTCGGGGCGGCGGAGAGGGGTGGAAACCACGGTACTACGACGAGGTTTTTGAGAACGGAGAGATGTTGACCCGGGCTGTCTCCGCCCACGAGGGGGTCTTGAGGATTTGTAGGGATATCGCGAAGACACGTATGCGTCCTGGATTCCAAGGAGGTGCAGGTTTAAAAATCAGAAAAGTTATGGCTGCGGCCGCGAATCTGCTACCGATCACGAAGTCTGAATCGCGGAGAATCATCCGGGCGCTTTATAGGATTTGGTTGCTGTTGAAGTTGTACTGTGTCAGGATCGAGGGGGAGAAATACGATCCTGGAATTTTTACTGGGACGATGATGGGGGTGTCGGGGAAAGATATTTTTCGATACCTGGAACTCTGGGATTTCTGGGAGGTGAAGACGGTTGAATCGATCATGTGGATTATTTGCGAGGACACTTCTGAGCCCATGAGGGATAGCTGGTATCCGTTGGATCTGGAGAGTGCCTGCGATTGCGACCTGGCTGATTTCGATTGTCACAATAAAGGTGAGTGGGCTATCACTCAGGTATTTCGAAACATATCCTAGCTGGTGAAGTACTAATAACAGTTTGCGGAATAGGTGACCATTCGGACCGCTTCCTCGTCACACTCCTCTTATTCAACTACCCGTTTAGAAACCCAGGGCAGCCTGAATACCAGCATGTCACAGAGCTACTCAAAAACGAGGATATGAAGGATCATATGACGTTGTCCAGATCATTCTTCGAGATCGGGAGCAAGTACTTTTCCACCTTCTACCGAGAACAGGACGACAAACCGATTGGATCGAGGAGATACGATCTTATAACGCCGAGACCGATTTGTGTGCCCGGGACGGAGAATTATGTGGCTGATGGGGGGGATGGTAGGAAAGCGTGGGTGGAGAAGCGGCTTCCCGGGTATAATTTATGCAGTGATTTTAGTTCGGCGATGTGGGATGATTGGAGGTTGGAGGCTTGGGGGTATTGTTGGCCGGTCTTTGCGGATTCTGGTGAAGGTGGCGTTGGAGGTGAGCGGGAGGCTTTGCTCCAGGGGGGTGGAGGGGATAGCCGGGGTTGAGTTTTCATTGTGTGTATATTGCAGTCGTATTTTCGTCTACTGTTTGTGGTATTAGTTCTGGTATGATGATCCAAACTCGAGATAGCTGATATTTGCGGGCATGGGTTATATTTATGGTAATTTGACAGTATCTAAGATAAGATCTGGTCTCATAGAGGCAGCAGTGTGCAGTCCGTCTCACGGGGTCGGCTGCAGCAAGATATGGCCGTCATGTCCTTGGCTATGTTGGCCTCCTAGATACACGCCGTGCTTAGTCTATGAACGATTACCGTACGGGTTTTTGGTGTATGGGTTTCCCAGAACACCTTTGAGCCCTTAAGACGGTTTATATCACCTTTCAGACGTCTTAATTCAGTCGTCAGGCGGACCCATCGTCCTAAAAAGGCACGATTTCCCCTACGGTTTCGACTGCAGTTCGATCGAGGCGTTATTCTGTCTTGATCTGGTGGTTGTAGGTATACATTTCCTTTCGGTTAGTCCGTCTCTCATTCTGGTTAGGTCGGTAGGCGTGCGTGCAAGATGCTACGACGATCCGTCTGACGCCATTGAAAATGCAACAAAGCTAAGGCATTTTCCCGATCTGGGATCCCTGCAATATATTAATATCAGAGTTCGCGTTCACCGGGCCCGGCTAATCAATATCCTCGGTTCTAGCGCTCGGAGTTCATCCCCAGCTCGTTAGCAACTACTAGTCTATGTGCCACGAAAGTGTGCTTATATGAAAGCTTCTCGATGAGTCACGCTCCATAATTTTGCAGTGATATGCCTGTACACTGACGGCACACTACTGCCTTGACAAGTCTAGGTAGAGGATGAGACCGATATATTTCATCTAGTGCCCATGGCACCGATTCAGTCCACGGGGGCTCTCGCCGCCATCAACCTGCTGGCCAACAACTGCTCTGAAAGCGGGTTCGGGGAACGCGCAAAGGACCTCAGGCCACGAAAGCCTACGCAGCCGACAAACGTAACATCGTTTGGGGGTTTCTCCAGCTCAAAGGGCCCCAGCTCTAGCGGCGTGTCGAAATCTATCAGCAACACTGTTAGCTGAGAATAGCCTCGAGGCTATAGCCGGAAGTTGAGGGCTCAGTTGAAGGTGGTAATTGCGAGTATTCACCTTTATATAATCCGATCTCGAGGACTTGCTGGCGCAGGATCAGTTTGGCATCTTCGTTTTCATCAATCAAGAATAGATCCCCAATGAGGTCCCCAGGATCCGGTATCTGCCATTCAAGCGCTCCGCCCCACAAATGCCACTCCAGGAATCTGCCGGATTCTCCGTATGGTCGATCTTCTTCGGCGAATGCTGGGTGGTTGATATACTCAGGTGTAATATCACGGCCTGCATACCCCAGAAAAGTGCCAAAGCAGTGGGCAAGCTCATGAATAACTGTGGTGGCCAAAAGGCATCGGAGACGTGCTTCGGCCTGTTGCATCGTTGCCCCTACCGATCTCACATACTTTCATAGCATCAGGTAAGTGAGAGCAAACTGACCTAACCCTAGAAGCAAGGATCGTACCTGCTGGTTCAAATGGATCGCGAACAAAGGTCGCTTGTGGTCTCCGAGAACGGGGAGTGCGAGCCTGCTATCGGTCACAACTAAGTACTTAGACACGAGCCGGTCATCATCGAGGTCCGCGATAAAATCGTCGACGGATTTCACAGGATCCTCTGAAGGCTTAAGCGCGGCCGCCAATTTCAGAAACGCCCGTCGGCCGGCTTGAGAGTGCGTAATTGCCAGCGCCGTTTTCCAAGCGGTTTCCATGGGCTCGTAGTCGACTGACGTTTCGGGGAGCCGCTCGACAACGTAATCATTTGGGTTATGTTGAGGATTATAGTCGCTTCCTAGGATTATCTTGGAAAAACGAACCATAGCGGGACGGAAGATGTCCCTCTATTGTGAGCAGGCGCTAGGGATCCACGAAGCGAGGTTGGGGAATGTTAATGTTTGGACTCGGCCAGAGCTCTCGTATAGAGGTGGAACCTGACTGTGGTCTCACAAGCCAGCCAACACAGCCAGAGGTTAGATCCAACGCGGAGCGCCAAGTATTTCTTGGCACACGTTCGCCATTATCATCGCAACGCGACCTCATTCTTGGACTCTGTCAACCAACATCGACTCATCATGAATGGCTCACAATACTATCCTTATTACAACAGCACGAAGCTGCTCCCTCTCGGGTCTCTTCCCCACGAGGAATGCGATACAGCTGCTAATGCGATCCGGCGGTTGCTCGAGTCACCTCGAGCTCAACATATCTTCTCTCGAATAGTCGCAGGACCGGAGCCTGGCAGAGCCGACTGGCATTACAGTTTGATAGAACCCCCGAACGCACCCCAAGAATCGGTATCGAAGTATCTAGAAGAACTACGAGGTTCTGTTCTGGAAACTTTTCCCATTGATTCCCAAACTTTACAGGAGTACCAGTCAGCAGATCCTGCGGGATCTTACAAACAATACCGCCTTCTGGAAATCATTTGTACTGTCATTCACTTCCTCGCTAGGCGGCTTTATCAGAAATACCACCCACAGCCACCGTTTGAGGACCCAACGGGAGGCCTCCGTCTCGCGCCACCATACCCGAGAATTCGACACCGGATTTACTCTAGATATAAAAGAACGGGGGATCTGAACGCAGTAGCCTTCTGGGCAGAAGCCCAGATCTTTGGAGGGGTGATACTTTTCGACCGGGGAGCTTCCGGAGAGGAATGCAAATCTGTTTGGCTTCATGGCAAAACCCACGATCCTATAAATGAGGTCTACGGACTGCCGGACGACTCCGTTTTTGCCATGCTAGAACAGAGATGTCTTCCGTTGGAATTGGATTGGGAGAATTTACCGCACATGTCGCTTGCTGAGGCTCAAAATGAAGGCATATATCGGGAGTTCGGACTCGCGCCGGGCAGAGCCTATTATAAATTCTTAACTACGTGTCGCCGTTCCACGCCGGAGGAAAATGAGATCTTGGCGAAGAAAATACAGGAGATGTGGGACAGGGAAGCCAAAGCCGAGCAAGCCAAAGCCGACCAGTGATAATACGCAATATGTATATCTAGGTCCCCTCGTTGGGCTTTGCTATCTGCTGGCTATTTGTGTTCGAGCCGATACAAAATCGCGATTTGTCAAACGGAGCCATCTTGACTGGAAGTTCAGAGTATGCTGGCCAGCTTCTGTTAGGACAGTTAAGATTCCCATATACCTAGCCGTATTGGCCTTGGAATGCGTATTTTATACTCGCTCTGAGTCTATGAAGCTTAGTCTTTGTTACAGTTCAACCAGAGCGTTATAATATTGTAATCTAGCGGATATATTTCCTTCAAAGCCAGTATATCGATATCCTGTATTCCGTAGATATTTCCTGATACATGATCCCTGCAGTATCCTCAGTTTTAGCGCTCGGAGTTCCCCACCCGGAGCAACTGCTGAAGCTTTGGACTGGGCTGCGGCCTGTGTCTGTGGGGTAATGCCGCTTCCAGCCGAACTGGAATTGGAACTCGAGCTCTTCGCATGACGGCCGACGTGCAGCTGGCCTCGCCTGGAATGCAATCAAGATCTCTTCTTCCCTTTCCGTTCCCCTGATCTGAGATCCCATCTTCTCTCCTCATCTCTCCGTCTCCCATCCATTGTACTAATAGTCCTGTAAAATACTCCCCCATCAACATGTCGCGCCCGGTTTCCCTACACCTCCTCCGCACCCTCCGTCCAGCGACGGCTCGCAACCTCTCCACCGTAGCCACCCCGGCGGGAACGACAAGGATAAAAAACCTCCTCGTCGCGAACCGTGGAGAAATCGCCTTGCGGGTCCACCGGACAGCCACAAAGCTGGGGACGACCACCACAACACTCTACACGGACCCGGACGCCCACGCCGAACACGCACTCGTTTCGCCGCATTCGATAAATATAGGGCCTCCGTCTGCGTACCTCGATATCGAGAAGATTGTAAAAGTGGCGAAGGATAGAGGGTGTGATGCTATTCATCCTGGATATGGATTTGTATGTTGTGAAATACTCTTTTTTTGGCGGTCAATTGGGTAGCTGACACCGCCACAATAGCTCAGTGAGAACGCCACATTTGCACGTAGATGCACTGAGGAGGGTATCCTCTTCGTCGGCCCACCGCCGTCGGCCATTGACTCAATGGGGAATAAGTCATTGTCGAAAGATATCATGATCTCGGCCGGTGTACCTTGCATCCCCGGCTACCACGGCACAAACCAAGATCCAGCCTACCTCCTATCTGAAGCCGAAAAAATCGGGTTCCCAGTGCTCATCAAAGCCGTCAAAGGCGGTGGCGGCAAGGGAATGAGAATTGCCCGTCAAAAGGAAGAATTCCTGGCAATGCTAGAGAGCGCAAAGACCGAAGCTAGGAATTCATTCGGCGACGAGGTTGTCCTGGTAGAAAAATACATCACGACACCGCGTCACATCGAAGTCCAAGTTTTCGCCGACAGCCACGGGAACTGCGTCGCTCTCGGTGAGAGAGATTGTTCCGTTCAACGAAGGCATCAGAAGATTTTGGAGGAATCGCCAGCGCCGCATTTGGATGAGGCTATTCGTCAGGATATCTGGAAGAAAGCTAGAGATGCTGCCTTGGCGGTCGGATACCGTGGCGCTGGTACTGTAGAATTCATCTTTGATAATGATACAGGCGAATTCTTCTTCATGGAGATGAATACAAGACTTCAAGTCGAGCACCCGGTCACGGAGATGGTTACCGAAACAGATCTAGTACACTGGCAATTAATCGTTGCAGAAGGTGGGAAACTACCACTTACGCAAGAACAAGTCGAGCAGCAAATGAACGGCCACGCAATCGAAGCCAGAATATACGCCGAAAACCCGGATATGTAAGTCTAACCAGTCCCTCCCACTAAAAAACCAAACAACAAAGACCCTAACAAACTATCCCAGGAACTTCATCCCAGACTCCGGCCCCCTCTTACACCTCCGCACCCCCAAACCCTCAGAAACAGTCCGCATAGACGCAGGCTTCAAACAAGGCTCCATAATCTCCTCCCACTACGACCCCATGATCGCAAAACTAATCGTAAAAGCCCCAACCCGCGAGCTAGCCCTTCAAAAACTAGTAGCAGCGCTAGAAGAATACGAAGTAGTCGGCATGTCCACCAACATTGAATTCCTAAAACGTTGCACCGCTCACCCGGCGTTTATTAGCGGAGACGTTGAAACGGGTTTTATTGAAAAACATAAAGATGAACTATTCGAACGGAGGAAAACACCCGGGGAGGTATACGCGCAGGCTGCATTGGGACTAGTGATCAATCAAAGCCTTGAAAGCGTCTCCGGTGATCCGTTCAGTTACTTCGCAACAGGACAAGGCGGGATTCAAACCCGAAAAATCGGACTAATAGAAAAATACAAAGAAGAAGAAACACAAATCTCCGTCGAAGTTTCAAGAACAGGAAACGGAATCTTCGATATCACAGTCACCACACCACAAGGCATGGAAACATACTCCTCCGTAGCCGCAGATTACTCCTCAACATCACCGAAGGATATAACATCATTCTACCCCCACACAAGACTAGAAACCAGATTCATCAGAACAGATGATAAAGTTACTTTATTCCAGCAAGGTGTGCAGTATACACTGCACATCCAAAGACCCAAGTGGTTTGAAAAAGCATTAGGGGTGAAGAGTATGGAGAACAGCGTTTGCGCGCCCATGCCTTGTAAAGTTTTGAAGGTGTTGGTGAAGGAAGGACAGGAGGTGGTGAAGGATGAGCCGTTGGTTGTGATTGAGAGTATGAAGATGGAGACTACTATTAGAAGTCCGAAGGTTGGGAAGGTTGCGAGGGTGGTGCATGGGGAAGGGGTAAGTTCATTTAACCCTCAATTTTTCTTATAGAGGGACTTGTCAGTACTAATGCGGATTTGTTGCATTTTAGGATATTTGCAAGGCTGGAACTGAGCTGGTGGAGTTTGAGGTTGTGGGAGACGGTGCATAGGGAATTGTGTGCATAGCAGTGGTCAAGGGTAGAGGAAGGGGACCGGCCTTACAGCTAGGTGTCACAAAGTGATTTGTCGCTTTGTTTGGAGGGAGATGGTATACACTGTTTTACTATATATTGTACCAATACCGAATATAATCCTCTTTGCTAATATAATAAGGTCTGAGAGCACGTCCTGTGATTGCAAAGTGAAGTATCTAGGCCTCAGTTTCGGGATTATAAAGCAGACAGAATGGAGGATGCGAGACGTCTCGAAGATGCTAGCTTATCCTGTAAACCAGCTGAGTACTTGGGTTGATCCTCGAGTTGCAACGTTTCAATAGCAGGTCGATTATCAAGAAATAGGCTCTAAGCCCGACAGCTAAATAAAACTACTATTTATCTACAAACAAAAGTTTGGGGGAGCATTGAATAATATAATTGGTACTCATATAAACTTCGATGCGACATTTATAATTTTCTAGTACGCAGCTAGTCTACGAGATAAAGCTATATCTCAAATAGGGCACTCATTACCTAGGTAATTAATAGTCATCACCAGTCATCACCGTAGCCGCAGTAGGTTTCCCCGGTATCGTACCCGCGACTCCACCTGCTAAGGTTCTCCTTGCATATCTGACACCATAGCTTCTCCGCCCCTAGGTCGACCAGAGATTCCGGGATTTCTTTCCTATGGGCGATAACACTTCTCAAACAATGCTCGTGGTAGAGGTGGCCGCAGTCGAGTCTTATTGATGCAATAAATCCCATACCCATTGTGTCAACGCCTTTCAGGGTACACGAGTCTTCCAGATCACATAGGAGATCTGCCGGCTCGGGACTAGCGCTTTGCGCCGGTGAGGTGATAGTGGGTTCTGGGACTTGGTCTTTGGCTACCGCTAGCTCTTCTAGAAAGCTTTCGATGGCTTGTTGCTGTCGTCGCTTGTATTCTTGCCCGGCTTCGGGGTCTAGTTCCTCGCGATGTGTGGGGGGTTCCTGACCAGTTGCCGCGTCTTTGGTACCCTCGCTCGTCGGCTCCCTTGCGCCCGCTAATGGAGCCTTGGGCTCAACATAATTGGGAACTTCGCGAAGGCGTGGTTCGCGATCCTCATCTTGACTATAATCGATCGATTCGGATGGTTGGTCGGTAGCATCGTCTTCTGAATCGTCGAAGCTTGACCATCCACTACCGTGGTCTTCTTCATCCCCCTCCGCTAGTCCCTCAGCTGGGTCTTCAGCTTCCCAGGCCAGATCTTCGTCGTCCTCGTCTTCTTCGTCACCTTCTTCGTCTTCATGGAAGTCTTCATCGCCTTCATCGTCTTCATCCACATCGGAGGTTTCTAGGTAATCCAATGTACTGCCTTCTTTGTTATACTTTTTGTAATTCTCTATTTCGTCGGCCTCGAGCGCCTCGCTGAAGATCCCGGATAACTCTGCCTGTGTTAAAGTTAGGAAAACCTGCCTACTCAACCGGCCTGCAAGGGGTTTATTGAGGATCATACAGCGGTTAACCCTCTAGGGAGTCTGAGAGTCAGTTTAACGACATCCCCATCGATATTTTCCTAGACAATTGCATAAAGTCTTAGTAGTTTGGATCTTTGTTTTTCTTTTTTTTCTTCTTTTTTTTTGGCTTATAATGTTGTTCTGATCTCGAACTAGGTTGTTGACTTTACCTTAATCTCGTAGCTTCTTTTGGGGACCCGGAGAGCCAAACTCTGTTTAATAACCCCGGCACCCGCAGCAGTAAATTTGAGCTTAAACTCCTGGGGGAAATCCCCCGCCGTGAGCTTGACGTCGCTTGCTCCGCCCTCTTGGTCTGGGCTGTGATCTCTGATGTTCGCATTTGCTTTCGCCTTGGGGGTTTCTTGATCGGTTTCTGCGATCTTCCCCGTCGCCCCTTCCGTTCCATCTGTTGCGGCATTGAGGCGACCTGTCAATTCACCTCCCTGCTCTACCGGGCCAGGAAGATCTTTAACCTTGCTGTTCATGTTAGGTATTGTACCAGCTACGGGCTTGTCCGTTGCTAGCTTTCTCTTTGCCCGTTTCCCCCATAGTGGTTTAACGGCGTCTTTCGTCGCCTTAAGAGGTGTCTCGTTATGAACCGTTGGCGGTTCTTCTGCCACATGCAACCCCTCGTCCGCCTTTAGGTGAGGGTTATTAGTGCTATCAACAGTTTCTTTACCGCCTCTGGTGTCCTCTTTCGTCTGGGGTGGCACTCTAGAACCGTAATCCGGGATAGATCGGTCTCTAGTGCTTTGAGCGTTAGGCGTTTTCAATTTCAACGCCGCAGCGTCGGGCTGTGTGCTATTGTGGCCCCCCTTCGTTTCTCGCTCCGCTATCAGCTCTGCGCGATGCTGGTATTTCTCTTTCCGTAGCTCGGTCTCCAATTTTTCTCTTTGCTGAAGTCCCTCGCGGAGGGATAATTCATCAAGCTCATTATTCGCTTTTAGCACTGCGATTCGCTCGCCTTCAATTCGGTTACTCTCCTCCAGCTCGAGTATTTCACGGAGCTCTTCCGCCCATTTCATCCGTTGCTCGTTTTCGATTAGTTCATTAATCTCTTCTGCTCCGCCTTTCGTACTACTTAGGTCGTCCTTCGGGTTCAATGGCGGGCTGTGTGGGAATACTTGCGTCTCTGGTATCTTTTGCGCTTGCGTCCATTTGGTACAAAGGGTGCAAGGTTGATGGCCAGAGCAATCTGGGGTTAGACATGACAGATGCAAGTCAGAATTGTAGGGCGTGCCGCAATAGTGACACTCCCAGTATCGCGCACTCTCAACCATACTTTCGTCGGCGGTGGAAGGATCATGGTTTGGGATAACTCGATCTTTGTCACCCCGATTACCCTTGGTCTTTAGGGACGGCATGTTCAGTAGCACTGGTTCGGGATTCGGACGGCCCTTTGGTGCTCCAATCCTCGGTAGATAGAACCCGTCGACTAGCCAGTCATTGGTATGTTTCTCGATATTGTTCAGGTTTCCGGATGGCTCGTCCATTAGCTTCTTCTGTCCGGTCCTCGAACGGCCCTCTGGTATTTCAATTTTTGATGATCGGTGTAATACCCGGTCGTAGAAACTCCTCGCCGCATGTTCGACGCCGGCCACTTCGGGTGACTGGCGCGTCGTTTCGATGTTAGGAGATCCAGAGGCCTCAAGCAAATTTGGGTTATCCCGGCAAAGCGGACAGTACCACTTCATCGTCTCAGGAGGTTCTTTCTTCAGCTGAACACACTCCATATGGAACCACTCCTTTGGGCACTGTCTGGAAGTTAGCAATCCTTTCCATTATTTCTGTCTCGTTTTTAGGAAAGCCGTACATCTCTGTTATCACACCCGATCATTTTACCGTAACTAGCATTGTTGCAAATACAGTATCTGGGTTCATTAGAATCACCCAGCTCTAGCGTATCATCATCTTCAAATAAGTTCTCTGAAGGATCGCTAGCTGTTTCGAAGTCGTGGCCGTGGTTGGAATCAGAGTCCTTTTGTAATACCCGCCTTGTGGCCGATTCGACGCTTCCAATAGACCATACTGACTCTTTATCAAAGTCTTCATCCCTCGACCCCTCCCAGTCGTCATTCACATCGACTGAACGTACGTTGTTATCGTTATCATGGCAAACGTTCCGAGGCAGAGAAAATAAGGCGAATCGCTCAAGATGGAGCGCGATATGTTTCTGTAGGGCATCCATAGCTTCGATTGACACCAAGCATATAGGACATGCCCTATCCGGAACCGTAAGAGTTGATTCGTTGCTTTGTATGACGAGGCTGTTTGGAATACTGCTATCATTCGCGAGATGACCGTCGTTGGTATGTTCTTGGTAGTCTTTAAGGGACATGAAGACACGTTCCGGGTGTTTAGGGCAATGAAACACTCTTCGGTGGGTTGAACCTTCGTGATGCAACCAATCTCGACGGGTGTCGTAGAGTTGGTTTGGACTTTTGCAGTCCTTATACGTGCAAACGTATGGTCTTAGATCGTGAATCAAGTGCGCTCTATGATACTTGTTAGCGTCAGGGTACTTTCTGTTCGTCACGGTCGAATACTCACTTCCAAGCCTCTACGTCTAGAGTGGCTTTATTGCATAGAGTAAAGCAATAGGGGCATTCGAAGAACCCGTCCTTTTCGAGATGTATTGGGGGAGGTGGAAAGTCCAAAATCTCGTTTCCTGGGCGCCAATTCGACGGTGCATACTTGGAGACCGAAAGGATTGAAGCACTGTCTCTGAGAAGCAAGTTTTGTGGAATGTTTAGACGGGTAGCCGTTGTAACTGATAAAGGAGTTTCTTTGGTCCCATGATCGTGATAACCCATGGGAGTTGAAGCAGAATGGACCTTCTTTGGTACTGGGTTACGGCAATTACCGATACCAGTCATATGCAAGGCTAGCTTTTCCCGGTGTTTTGTCCAATACGAGAATTGTTGCCTGCGGTGACTATTTGCGAGAACAAGTCTCCTAACTAGATAAACCTGTGAAGAGTCGATTAGGATATTGCTTTCCCCAGAGCATTGGTCATGGCATCTCGGCTTTTCTTTGAGATTGTTAATTTTTTCTTCTGTCGACTCCACCTGTGCCTTTAATTTGCGATATTGGGAGAACATAGATTCGATGTAGTTGAGGTCGAAACTGGTGAATGCTTCCAGCAAGTTGGTACCTGTTTCCGGATCAATCTCCTTATGAGAAAGCACTTTAGAGGAAGTGAAGCGCGAAGATGGATTCCGGATCCAAGTTGATAGCTTGTATAATCGATCAATCGGGTCTTTTACGCCTTCCAGAAGTAATTCCATATCCGAGGCAGGATCCCGGTCAGCCTCGTCCCCCCATCCGTCATCTGAGTCGCTATCGGAGAGACATACGGCGGAATCCTCTATCGAAGCGGATTCGCCGCCACCCGCGGTGGGTTGGAAATATTCAATGACTATAGTTCATCCTTTCAGCATTCCCGGTATTCAACGTAAAAATCAGAAACGTGAATCCGTGATTGGTACATACATTCTACCAAAGAGCCATTTAAGACGTCTAGAAAATTTGCCAACATGCTCCTGATATTTTCTGCTTCCCGAACGCGATAATCAAGAGATCCATGACCTGGCACGAAGAGCCCCAGGCTCACCGCCCACAGTTTGAACCGGTCCCCTTCGGCCGACAGCCGCGCTCCTATCGACGCATCGCGCAAAGGATCATTGTTGAAATCGACGATGACCCTATGGAATAGGTCATTCACTCCAAGACCGAGCTGGTGAAGAGTCTGAGTGCTGTTGGCTTCAGCGCCCACCATTTTGGCGAGCGTATAGATAGGGACGGCGCCTAGCGGTATTGCGGTGTCGATACTCGCAATGTGGGTGAGAGCGTGTACAGTTTAATAAATTTTTGGGGTGGGGCATTCTTCGTTTCTAAGTTCGTCGATATCGATTTCGCGCAGCCCTGCATGATTGTCACGGTATACGGTATGCGAAGTTGTTGTGCCGTTTCGTTGCATATTTACCCCGCAACGTCGATACGTATGCACTGTTCGGCCTCAGATACCTGAGAAGGCTGATGAAATTGCCTTAGTTCGTTTCATAATCGGGGCCGCTGTAAAAAAGGAAACCATGATCCTAGATGTATCTTCCGAAATCCTGTCGCTAGTTCTCGGTATCGATACTATGGATCGAAGGATAGATTATTCGGCCGCTCTTTAACTTCGACGCTCGATCGCGCGATACCACCCAACTCATCTGATGGAAGTTGCCGGTTTGGTGTTGGGAGCGCTTCCCATCATCTACGGCGCGGTCCAGGTTTATAAAGACGGAATCAAAGGCGGCGGCCGGTTTTTCCAAAAGAGGCATGGAGTCAAGAAGTTGGCGAACTCACTGCTTTTCCATAAAGGCACACTCACCGAGGTTATCCGAAAGCTGCTGATAGGTAGCGGATGCGATGGAGTGCTGGATCTTGACGAGAATCCTTTCGACTATTTGATGGACCCGGATATCCAGGGCCAGTTACACGACTACCTTGGAGAAGAGACGGAAGCGGTTTTCGTCATCAAGTTAAATGAGGCGTGCAAGAGTATTCAGAAAATTACGAAGAGTATCGGGGGCCTCGTTCCTGGAGTTAAAGTATGTTCTCATGATCAAGCGCTGGAGGGGTCATGGTCGGAATCGAGGGATTTATAAGCTTACCAGATTGCATGGCTGTTAGGACCCTACGGATGATTTACAAAAAATAATCGAAGAGAACCAGCGACAAAAAGCGAAGCAAATAGACTTTGTTCCTCGAATCAAGCTCGTCTTCAAAGGAGCTGACCTGGAAGACGCTATCAAGAGCCTCGACGATACCCTTGAAGGGCTGTATCGGTTTATTCAACTAGCTTGTGAGAACCGCCAACCAACGGTTGACCAGCCCTCCCGACACGCGAGTAAGCTAGCAGTTGGTTTCCGCCGGATCCAGACTCTCGCAGGCAACCTACATATAGCGATCTGTCGAAGTTGGAGGATAGGATGTCATACCCGCCATGATGCTAGGCTATTCCTTGATGATCGGCTCGATGTGGCTGCGAAGATGGCTATGAAAAAGAAAGACCCTTCCACTTGCCTCGCATTCAGATTGGTCTTTGGGGCGGAATCATATCCGGTTCAACGACAGTGGCACGAAACGACTGTTGAGGTAACAGGACGCGAGGACGAAGATGACGACGCAAACATATGTGCTGGAACCTCAGGGGCATGCCGCGTAACTCTTGTCGTTCCCCAGATTGTTTCAAGCAAAAGGTCCGTCACCGTTATTGACGATATCTGTGCCACCATCGAGACCGTAGTCACGACAAACCGACGGATGAGCTTCGTTATTGCGCGAGATCAACGGATTGGATTTGTACCAGCGGATTTAGGTATCTTTCCCTGTTTCTTTCATGGAGACGAGATATCTTTGGAAAGTATTCTATCGAATCGGCAGGCGAGTAGCCATGGCTGTATCATTCCATACGAGCAGCGTATTCCACTCGCACTCCGCCTCGCATCAAACATCCTCCAACTATTCCGAACACAATGGCTGCAAAGAACCTGGTCGAAAGATGCAATATACTTCCCGATATCGGCTGCAAAGCAGGGCCCCGACTTCGGAAAACCATTTGTATCAATTCCGATCGATGACGGTATGAGATGTGTGGGGAGCCAGCACAACGTAGAGCTCAGAAACGCAATTCTGGAGCTGGGGATACTACTCTTGGAGATTTGGCACGAAACTGTATTCGAGAGTCAATATGATCTTACGAGAACGGCGGGCATGCACGAACCGCGGCGGACATTTGCATTCGATTGGATGATGAATACTAGGAATCCGCCTCCGCTACTATACAACGATGCGATAACATACTGTATATCAGGAATTAACCATGGGGAGAGCAGATATTGGGACAGCGGCGACGCGAGATTGTGGAAGGCGTTATGTCAAAATGTCATTGCACCACTCTCGAAAACATGTAAACTATGGGGCTGTCCAGATATTAGCTTCTGAGAATTTTAAGGGATGAACTGAGAACGCGAGATCGCAGGGTTGGTTAGGGTACTGTTAAAATTAGGACAACTTACCTCCTCCTTGATTTTACCTAGGCGCTGGGGATATGCACAGATATGTACTTCGATGCGCAGAGGCTATTTCGGTTCGTACCACTAGCCCACCATGATACTACAAGAGACAGTATGGTAGTAATGATCAGGACTTGTTTTTCTTTTTTCCTTATCGAGGCTCGCTAAACTATTAGACCGCATACTGTTATGGACTCTGCCTCGAGTGCTCATGTTCGATCCAGGCTGCGTCAGGGTTTCTGTATGTCCTGCGAGCATCATGGGCTAAAAGTCACGAAGCAGAATGGGATCCAGAACAAATGATTTGGTATTGACGGGACTCTTGATATTTAGAGGTCGAGCAAACAGTGACGTTCCATTTTGCAGGCTCCTACGGCTGCAGGCCCCTACGGCTGCAGGCTAAACTGTAGCCTCGACTCCAGGGGCTAGCGGAATGTGACTTGTGCGTTGCAAGCGTTGCAATAGCGAGAAAGGGAAGGTGTCTCATGGGACCCCGGTTCTCATTGGCTTGGCGGGACCCATCCAGGCAGCAGCGCAGCCCGCGCCGTCGGCTGCCGTCTATTTAAGGGTCTCGGTTTCCGGTCTCCTTTGAATTCTGATTCCCCTTTCTGTTCCTTTAGAAAGATAATCGAGGAGAGTTTCTCTGTGGCTACTTAAAAGGTAGACCTCACAATCCGTAGGAACGTCAAAATCTTCGCTGTGAACCCTCAAGATCCTGAGCTCGAGCTGAGTTATTCAGAGTATCTTGTATTGCTACCCGTAGGTCAATTTGATAGCTAGACGTGAAATACATCTTGGTTGTCGTATATACGCCGCATCAACGACGTCGACATGGACGCCACCTTTAACTCCAACTCCTCAGCCTGTTCGGTTGCTGCGGATGCGTCGTTTGGTCCCGTTGTCAAGGGGTGCCGCGACGACTTCGACTTTACTTTCGCCTTCGAACAGTACTTCTTTGTCATTGTTCCATCAGTGTTTGGGCTGCTCCTCGCTGCGGCCCGTATTAGAACCCTGAATGCAAGGAAGTCCATCGTTAGTACCGGGGGAGTGTTAAAGAGCGTCAAGTTGGTATGTGTGCCACCAGGCAAGGTTCGGTACCTGGCATGCGCGACGTTGGATTTTGGGGGACGGTAACTCTGGTCCTTCGAATGGCCGTCCGTACCTAGATTGCAACGCTGGCGTATACAGGAGTTCGCTATTTCTACGGAGATACTGACAAACAGGATGCTCGCAGATTACTATCGGCTTATTTGCTCTTATTCAACTCTCCCTTCTGATCCTCTGGTCGAGGTTTGGAGCCTCTTCAGTGATCAAGACGCAAACAACCGTCGCGGTCTCGCTCTCCTTCGTGTGCGCATTCGCGTTTTGTGCCTTGTCATACTATGAACATCATAAATCCCGTCGGTCAGCATTCACACCCATTCGTCTGACTCGTTGACCGAAGGTCTGACTAACAAACGAGATACAGCCCATCATGGCTTTTGACAGCATACTTCTCAATCACTCTTCTCCTTGACGGCGCAATTCTTCGAACTCTGTACCTTTCTCCGGCCACGTTCCCGGTTCAGATTCGGGTCGTCTATTCAGTTGCAGTTGCAATTAAAATCGCCATCATCCTCACGGAATCAATCCAAAAAGGGAATGATGGCAATAGCCAGGATTGGGGCAAACAAAGTCCTGAGGAATATGCAGGCCCATTTGAACAGCTACTTTATCTGTGGTTGAATGGACTCGTCAGGAGCGGCTTCAAACGTGTATTGGAACTCAAAGATCTTTTCGTGGTGGACAAGGAAATAGCGGCGGAAAGTCTCGACGAAAGATTTTGGAGAGTATGGAAGAAAGGTACGTTTCTGAATCCTTGGGTTTAGGGTTATAATACTATTACAAAGAGTCTTGACTGATCTATTTATCAATCAAAGATATCTATGTCGAGAAGCGAAAACTAGGAATGGTCCTCATCAGCGTGTTAAAGTTTCCGCTGCTTTTATCAGCTTTGCCACGACTGATCTTAATTGCTTTCATATTTTGCCAGCCTCTCCTTCTCGAGACCTTCCTCGGATACCTCAAGGACCCTGAAGAGCGAAAAAACGCTAATATTGGTAAAGCAATAATTGGGGCATACGCTTTGGTCTACGTTGGTATGGCGGTGAGTACAACTAAGCCGTAATAGGTCACTTTTTGGTACGCCTGTGTGCTAAAGCATCCTTTGCGCTCAGGTGACGTCGGCGTTCTATTGGTATCGGAATATTCGGTTCATTACCATGATACGAGGAATCCTGATGTCGGCGGTCTACAGCCAAACAACCAGGCTCAAAATCACCGGCGCGGATAACGCAGAGTCATTAACACTCATGAGCGGGGATGTTGAAAATTTAGTCAGAGGTTTAAGGGAAGTTCATGAGCTCTGGGCCGCTGTCGTTCAGATTGGTATTGCTACTTGGTTGCTTGCGAAACAACTTGGAGTAGCTTGTATCGGGCCATTGATTGTTTGCTTCGGTGAGACCCCATCGTCGTCCATATTCCCCACATAGTGCTAAAAAACATAGCATCTGCAATTATTATGGGTGCAACTTCTCAGTTTGCCAAAAAGTATCAGCTCGAGTGGATGGGAGAGCTTCAAAAACGAACCGGTAACCAGAAAAATCACTATCAAAAACTAGGTGTTCTTGAAACACGGGTGTGCTAACGTTGAGCTTTGTAGGGATCACTTCATCGATTATGGGGTCATTGAAAGGCATCAAAATGCTAGGCCTGAGCAATAAATTTACGGATTTTGTACAGAAACTACGAGTTGACGAGGTCACGGCCTCAAAGAAGTTCAGAATGCTCGCCGTATACTGCTCGACGCTTGGTAAGCCAACACCCATATGTCAATGATAACTCTTTAAGCTATATATCTAGATTAGAGCCTAATAAAATCGAAAACCAGCATATTTCCCGATGATGCTGTCACCTGTCGTGACATTTGCAATCTATCTCGGAGTCGCCCTGCGCAACCACACCACTCTTGATGCGCAAAGGATGTTTACGTCGTTATCACTTTTAATGTTGATAACCCAGCCACTTTTCGGAGTTTTTCAAGACATATTCGAATTCATGTCGTCCTTGGGCTGCCTAGAAAGAATTGAAGCCTTCTTAAAAAGGGAAACACAGGCTGACCATAGACTTCTACCATCTCATGTGATATCGACGCCAACCCGACCCGCGGCTACAATCTTGACCGATCGGGATGACATCGAGCTCGAGCCACTCTCCATCCGGCGAGCGGATAATATTGGTAGTATAGAAACTGTTCTGGAAGCCCGCGACGCATCCTTCGGATGGAAGAAAGACGATCCCCCAATCATCAACGATATCAATCTCAGTGTCACATCCGGTAGTCTGGTCATGATATGTGGACCTGTTGCCTGTGGAAAATCAAGTTTGTTGAAAGCACTGCTAGGCGAGAACCTAGGCCTCAAGGGTTTCGTCCGGTTGACCACAGAATCAATAAGTTATTGCGACCAGGTTCCATGGTTGATGGTAAGTCCTACCCGTGTTTATTCGATTCATTTACCGCGTGGCTGATTTGAACAATGTCTATGGATTGCAGGGAATAACTATCAAGGAGAATATCGCTGGATTTTCGAGGTTCAACCAGGCCTTATATAACGAAGTCCTCCATGCCTGCGATTTGGGCCCCGATCTTGCCGTACTTCCCGATGGAGATGATACGTTAGTCGGCAGCAAGGGTATCACCTTAAGCGGAGGCCAAAAACAACGAGTGGTATGGTCCGGGATAGATCTATAGAATAACATGAAAGATTGGTGTACTTTACTAACGGGAGGCACTCAATACAGGCGCTCGCACGAGCTTTGTACGCCCAAAAAGAACTAGTGATTCTTGACGACGTTTTTAGTGGACTTGACATGCATACCCAATCGAGAGTGTTCAATCGGATTTTCGGTGAACAAGGATTACTCCGAAAGTCGAAGTCTACAGTTATTCTTGCCACCCATGCTGTTAATCTTCTTCGACATGCCGACCAGGTTATCGTTCTTGGTAGTGACGGCAGGGTTGTCGAACAGGGCAAATATGATGAGCTTGTCAAAATCGATGGTGGGTATGTGAAGGAGGTATCCCAAAAGTTTGATGAAGCTTCAACGAATATTCCAGACAGCGACAAAGATAATGTACCTGCCCAGCAATTATCACCGCCACGGGAGAAGAAATTTCTTGAGGCATCAACAGACTCTAAACGTCAGTCAGGAGACTGGTCACTTTATAAGTATCTTTTCTCCAGAATCGGCACAAGATTGACGGTCGCCTTTATGTTCCTTGAGATTTTGTGGGCATTTTTCTCAGCGTTTCCGAGTAAGCTTTCAGAGTCTTATATTTACTAGATATAGCAATATCTGCTGACTCGAGAATCTACAGCTCTGTGGCTAAAATGGTGGTCCGACGCAAACGAGCAATCGCCTAATAAACAAGCGGGATTGTATATTGGCGTATACACAGTCCTACAAATAGCAGGCCTTTGTTCAACTGCTCTTTTAACATGGTGCTGTTGCGATATCATGGCACGGAAATCAGGCATCGAGTTCCACAGAGTCCTTTTGAATGCAGTCATGCAGGCTCCGATGGCGTTCATTAGCAAAACAGAAGTCGGGTCATTGGTCAATAGGTTTACGCAAGATCTTGGGCTTATCGATCGCCAGATGCCCATAGCCATTATGTGCTGCGCATCATGTGTGTTCTTTCTTCCTTTTGAACAAGGAATGGTAGCCGCTAATCATTAGAATCGATTAGATCTATTCATTGTCATGGCACAGGCTATTCTAATATCGAGCGCTTCCGGATACATTGCCACCAGCTTTCCGGCCCTGATTTTCGTATTCTATATGGTTCAGAAGTACTACTTAAGAACGTCTCGTCAGCTAAGATTGTTAGATTTGGAAGCCAAGGCCCCAGTATAGTATGTCGTCGACTATCTCCATATCTATCAATACTATCCGCAAGCTAACTTTATAACGCAATTGCAGTACCATCTTTCTGGAATCCCTCGAGGGTCTCTCTACGATTCGTGCATTTAACTGGCAAGCCTCTTTCATTTCCAAAACCTACGATCTGATTGATACCGCCCAATCGCCCTTCTATCTGCTTGCCTTACTTCAAAAGTGGTTGACATTGGTGCTTGATCTAATGACGGCTGGTCTTGCCGTAATAGTCGTTGGAATAGCAGTTGCCACTCGCGAAACCGTAAGCGTCGGGTTTACCGGTGTGGCTTTGACCCAGATTATGGGTTTTACAGAGTATATGAAGATGTTCATGCTATTTTGGACGCAATTGGAAACCAGTTTAGGAGCCATAGCAAGAATTAGGGGCTTCAGTGAAGAAACCCCCAAGGAAGAAACCCTTGAAGAGCATAGTCAAGATGTACCCGCAGGTTGGCCGATGGAAGGGAATATAGAGATCCAAGGCCTCACAGCAGGGTATGATGAGCGTATGGTCTTGAAAGATGTCGGAATTTCGATTTCCGGTGGGGAGAGATTCGGGATTTGCGGTAGGACTGGAAGGTAAACATCTCTTATGCGCCTTCATATTTCAATTGTCTAAATTACTAAGTCTTCACTTCTTTCATGATCTATAGCGGCAAAAGTTCATTGACATTGGCACTACTCCGTATGATGGAGATCAGTGCCGGTACCATATCTATCGACGGTATTGATACCTCCACAATCCCACGAGAGATTATTCGCACAGAGATAAACGTCATATCTCAAGAGCCATTTTTCTTCTCGGGAACAATCAAGCAAAATTTGGACCCCTACAACGCAGCGCAAGAAGAGGATATGATAGCTGTGCTCCGGAAATGCCAGCTCGGAGATATAGTTGACGGAGACAAAAGCCTAAGTGATGACTTTGCTCCGGATACACTGAGCCATGGCCAAAAACAGCTCTTTTGTCTCGCCAGAGCTCTGTTGAGGAAAGGAAAAATCGTGGTCTTGGATGAGGCAACTAGCGGAGTCGATAAAGATACCGACGAGATCATGCAGGAGGTTATCAGAGAAGAAATGAAGGATAGGACTGTGATCGCAATCGCACATCGGTTACAGACAATTATGGATTTCGACCGAGTTGCGGTTATGGAAGATGGAAGAGTGGTGGAGGTGGGAAATCCTAGAGAACTGTTGGCGGCAGAGTCAAAGTTTAGGAGGTTGGTAGAGGCCATGTAAGGCTAGGGCTTGAACAGCTCCCTTTGAGCTTAAGAGTCCGCGTGGAAACTTTCCCTGCAGCTAGCTACCATGTCGTGCGGGGGTTACGGAGACACCTACCGAAGCCAAAATTGAATACCCATGTTCGTATCTCCACTTATGAAATGTGACTCCAAAGATTGAAACCAAACTTTCTCTGTCCGCCTGCTATAGTATGCATCGATAAATTCCAAAAACTTATACGTAAAGCTCGGACCAAGAACCTGGTCTCAAGGCGCACTACGGTCAGAAGGAAACAAGCATCCGAAACAAACCTGCGTCATGGAAGCATGCTTTCCGCAACTACCAAGGCTCTTAAAGCACAATGATGCAGATATTTTAAAGTTTTTCCGATCTCTGCCGTGCAATGGTAAGGCGATCGCCAGGTACCATGGAACTAGGTGTTTTTTCGGACCCTGTCGTTCCGGTTTTATATGGGCGCCGGGGTGGCTTGCATGGGCTCTAGTGTTGTATTTTAGGCGCCCCGGAATTCAGGGTTCTGCGATGCCGACAATGGCCTCAGAAGAGGTCTTGGGAGAAGCTTGATGGCCTACAGGTATTTTGGACGGTTTAAAATGGTCATGGTATGTTATACGGACTGTAAGATTGCGATAAGTTCGTGAGGTGATGCTCGATTTGAACGCTCATATAAACAGCCCTCCCAGTTTGTTAACTCAGTAACTGGTATCGCCAGGAACGCAAACGATTAAATTGAAGTACGAAAAAATTAGGAGAAGCAATATCGGTATCGAACTCTAAGATGCGTGTCTCGACTTTCTTATCCCTCGCGGCCATCGTAGGGAGTGCGCTTTCCCAGCTCTCCAGCACACTCCAATTGGTTACCGAAGACTTCGGTGAAAATCCAACAAATACCCCCTTTTACATTTACGTTCCGACATCCGTTACCAGCAATCCTGCGGTGATTGTCGGTGCCCATTGGTGTACTGGTTAGTAAATATCCTACGGAAATAGGGACAATATACGAAGTAGCTAGTAGTAAAATTACGGATATACTAACCATCATGATGTTTGAAACATATGTATAGGGAGCGGACCGGATTTCTTTTCTGGAACAGGGTATGCTCGGTATGCAGATACATACGGATACATTGTCATATATCCATCTGCAAACCGCTCTTCGAAGTGCTGGGATGTAAGTCAATTAATTCATAGAGAGCCGGTTCTCCAATGAATCGACAATATCGATACTAACCTGGAGCAGGTGGCCAGTAACGCAACCCTCACACATAACGGCGGCAGCGATTCTCTCGCTATCGTCAATATGGTCAAATGGACCTTGAGAAAGTACAATGGCGATCCCAATCGAGTTTTTATCACTGGCATGTCCAGCGGTGGTATGATGACCCAAGTTATGATGGGAGCATATCCCGATATCTTCAAGGCTGGAAGCGCGTGGGCTGGTGTGCCATACGGTATGAATCAACTACACCAACGCTGAAAACCGAGGGAAATTCTAACATTGGATGTCTTCCAGGTTGCTTCGCTGGACCCACCGAGTGGAACAACGACTGCTCCACGGGTGTCCTTCATAAGACCGCCCAGCAGTGGGGAGACGACGTCCGCAGGGGGTACCCCGGGTATACCGGACCCCGTCCAAAATTGCAAATCTGGCACGGAACGCTCGATGCGGCCCTCAGCTACAACAACGTCGCTGAATCAAACAAGATGTGGTCTAACGTCTTCGGTATCTCATTCACGCGAAATGAAACCAATACCCCAATACCGAACTACACCAAAATGGTCTTTGGTGACGGTACCAAATACGTTGCATACTCTGCAGCGGGCGTGGAGCATAACATTCCCATTAGAGATCTGGATGCGCTGGAGTGGTTTGGTATCTATAATCCTTCGAGGTAAGTTATAATATTTGCTCGAGTTATAACATTATTTATTGACATCTGGCACTTTGAATAGCACATCCACTACCACTACAGCCGTCAGAACGACAACTACTGCATCAAGGACCACAACGGCTACGACGACAAGATCGGTGACGACAACGACCCGCACTACTACAAGGTCGACTTCAAGCACCGCGGGCCCGACATCGCGCACTACTACCACTAGCGCCTCTACAGGTACCGTAGGACAATGGGGTCAATGCGGTGGTGTTACCTATACTGTAAGTTCTTCCTTATAATAAATGGAAAGTTTATGTATGAAGTTCTAGGGCTAACCGAACGAAACCGATAGGGACCCACTGGATGCGCCGGAGGATGGCAGTGCACAAAACTGAACGATTATTACTGGCAGGTAAGTTTAAGATACTAATCTACCCTTGGTTTAACAGGGGATCTTAGGGTTCTTACGACTAATATAATTATTCTTCAATAGTGCTTGCCCCCCAATTAAGAAGTCCGATAGGATTATAGGACAGGCGAAGTTATATTTCAAACTTATATCCATGTATATATGTAGCAATTAAGTATGTATCGAGGGCGAATGCATTATCATATCAATCGAACGAAGCTTTTAAAGAAGATATCTATATTTCAACAACCAGGGAGAATTTTTGAGCCTCGTAAACTTAGGCAACAGCTGTGGTTGTGTTCTCTTTATATTTATGCATGCCCACCTGGCGCTGCTGCAACCTAATGCAGCGTGGATTCGAGGCTAAAGGGGATTTCGAAACCGGTCAGTTAATTTTTAATTTCAGCCTCATTCCAGGCCAAGTGCGGGGCGTTATCATCAGAACAACCAAATCGTGCTCCGGTTTTGATAAATACAACACCATCCTAGATCCTTAAGCCCCTTATACCGACCAAGGACCCGACATCTTTAAACTTTCCCTAAAATATAAGTTAGCTTCAAGTTCGTTGCTATTTGGCGACTTAAAGCGTATTCCCAAATGTTAATTAGAATATGGATCGCAGAGCCGAAGACTACACGATAGGGTGGATATGCGCGCTCCCGGTGGAGTTGACTGCCGCTATCGCTGTCCTAGACGAACAGCACAATGCGCCACCACTAGCCAGTCACGACGACAATGCATACGTATTCGGTCATATCAGTCATCACAATATCGTTTTAACGTGTCTCCCATCAGGAGTATACGGCGTAACTTCCGCGTCGAATGTGGTTACCAAGCTGCGTCGGACGTTCCCGTCCATAACCGTTGGTTTAATGGTTGGGATAGGCGGAGGTGCCCCATTATTACCACAAAACGATATCAGACTTGGAGATGTTGTTGTGAGCGAGCCAGTTGGTGGTTATGGAGGCGTCTTACAGTATGATTTCGGAAAGACCGTGCAGGCTGGCAAGTTCGTGCAGCATGGGGTCTTGAATAAACCACCTGGTGTTTTCCTCAAAGCAATAGCGAAAATGAAATCGAGACGTTTACTCGGTCACGAATACGAACTCAATGATATTGCCGCAGGTATTTTGGAAACTGATATCCTTGGGCCGAATTTCAACCGACCCTCTCCGGCCAGTGATAGACTTTTCCAGGCGGACTACGACCACCCCGCTGAAAATAGCTCCTGCGACACGTGCGACACCAACCTGCTAGTTGAACGGCCTCCTCGGACGAAGGATGAATCGCAGGTACATTATGGCCTCATTGCCTCTGGCAACCAAGTGCTTAAGCACGGATTGACTCGGGACCAACTAGCCCGGGAGAAAGGAGTTCTGTGCTTTGAGATGGAGGCAGCGGGTCTTATGGATGAATTGCCATCTCTGGCAATCCGAGGCATCTGTGACTATTGCGATAGTCATAAGAATAAGGTGTGGCAGCCTTTTGCAGCGCTTATTGCCGCTGCTTTCGCCAAGGAGCTTTTACTTCAGTTACAACCTGTGGGTATGTGCGCACTGATACCAGGATACTGGATCTCACTGAGATTGGAGAGATCGAGGGCATTTTTACTAATGAAAGTATTTCAGGATCTCATGAGATAAGAGGGGGCGCTCCACCAGCCCCACTCCCACGGATTTCTGACATCAAGCTACCGATAGCGAAAGGAGCAGCGTTCGGGGACTACGCCAGTGAACACGAACCAGAGTGCCTACAAGGAACCAGAGTTGACCTTCTAAAACAAATCACCGAATGGGCTAATGACCCCAACGGTAAAAGTATATTTTGGATGCATGGAATGGCTGGAACGGGAAAGTCAACGGTCTCTCGAACTATCTCTAGGTTGTTTCAAGCGGATAATCGACTTGGAGGCAGCTTCTTCTTCAGGAGGGGCGAGGCTGATCGCAGTACCGGCGCCTTGTTTTTCACGACGTTAGCGATGCAACTAGTTACGAGTATTCAGGGCTCCATGATTGGGGACCTCAAGGCGGCACTAGAGGCCGACCCTCATACCCCGGAGAAAAGCCTGGATATACAGTTCAAAAAACTAATCTTTGAACCTTTGTTGAAGTTCAAAGGGTCTACAGGCAGTAAAGAGACTACTAGAATCGTCGTCGTCGACGCACTTGATGAGTGTGAAAAAAAAGAGGACATACGGATCATAATTCAACAGTTAGCGCAGTTAAAGGACCTTACTGGAGTTACCATACGAATGTTTCTGACAAGCAGACCCGAGTTACCGATTATTCCAATATTCCAAAAATTAGAGGTCAGCGTATACGACAATTTGGTATTACACGAAGTCAAACAAGTCGAAGATGACATCTCCTTATATCTGAAAACCGAGATGTCAAGAATAGCGGAGGAACGACATCTTCCAGCAGGTTGGCCGGGACCTAGAGTACTCAAACGCCTTCTAGAAATGTCTACCCCTTTATTCATCTACGCGGCAACTATCAGTCGTTTCGTCGGGGACGACAACTGGGATCCTCAAGAACGAATCGAAACAATCACAAGCCACCGATCAGAATGGCAGACATCGAAATTTGATAAAACGTACCTCCCAATTCTTGAGCAGTTACTAGCGAGCCAGTCTAGTGACGAAAAGGAACGGTTTATCCTGGAATTCAAAGGAATAGTTGGGTCGATCATCGTCCTGAAGAATCCCCTCTCGGTACGATCATTGAGCCGGTTATTATCAATATCCGAGGCCACAATGGATTCGAGATTAATTTTTCTACGTTCTGTCCTCGACGTACCGAATGACCGGGATGCGCCAGTCAGAATTTTCCATAAATCTTTTTACGATTTTCTCGTTAACCCGGATCTTCGTGGCAAATGCCAGCTCTCGACGGACGAGCGGGAAGCGCATAAAATAATCGCCGATAATTGCATCAAGCTCATGTCCGGCCCTAACGGACTAAAACCGAACATCTGTAACATGGACTCGGTAAACGCTCAAAGGATAGATATTCATCCTGCTCGAATTGATAAGCATATATCGCAAGAGCTTCAATACGCTTGCAAATACTGGGCGGAACATCGCGCGCAGGGTACACCACAAGCTTCTAGCGGTGAATTTGGAAGCGTTGAATTTATTCGACAGTACCTTCTCTGTTGGGCAGAGGTCCTCGGAATTCTAAATGAGTCCCCTGAAGATAAGTTTTTTTGCCTTCTGCGGGCATGTCAACAACCTGTAAGTATTTAAACGGCCCCGAGCTCGAGCCTGCCAGAAGAACAAATACGCTAAACAGTTAAAGTCAAATCGTATAGAATTTTTTAAAATCGCAAGATTTCTTGCATATGCTGGACGCCTCCTGCATATAAAAGCCGGGGTAATCCGGGGCGCACCATTGCAGATCTATATTCCTGCTCCGTATATCGTTCCTTGTGGCGGTTTTCCCAAGCAGATACTTGGCCCAGAAAAAATGATTGAATTCATTCACAAAAATTGCAATTCTCTAAAGGCGGACAGCTTCACTAAATATAAGGGGCTCTATTATGAGGTCAAAACTATGTCCCCCAATGGTAGAATTTTGGCGACTAGCTACTCTGACGGGGTTGTCAGGCTTTGGGACATGGTAGCTGAAGCTCCGCTACGAAACATGGACGACTGTGTGCCACTTGTCTATAGTTTGGCATTCTCCCCAGATAGTAAGCTATTAGCTGCATATGACGAAAAATCAAAGGTGCGGGTTTGGGACGTACGTACAGGCGTGGTGGTCCGCAGCTTCTATGTCGATACGTACGACCAGACCAAAGGATTACTCTTTTCGAAAGAAGGCCTGTTTATTTCCAATTGGCGGGTCTCACGAGAAGCCGCATTGGATTTAAGAGACCAGGGTGGGCCA
Organism: Arthrobotrys sphaeroides; assembly: GCA_036971245.1. NCBI lineage: Eukaryota > Fungi > Ascomycota > Orbiliomycetes > Orbiliales > Orbiliaceae > Arthrobotrys > Arthrobotrys sphaeroides. Next base: position 615,809 of record JAJTTW010000013.1, on the reverse strand, counting down.
GGACAACCTTCGGATGATGAAGTTACGATAGCCGCGAGCCGACGGGACGCAAGCTTGGAGAACGCGAGGCTGGTTTGGACTCCAAAGGGCTCACTCCATTCGTTGTCCGTTGGCCGAGGCTTTACCAGGAGGTTTGTCAGAGCTATTAGCACGCCAGTCCGTCGCGCACCGCGCGATGATCTATACTATCTGGAAAAACGGAGCTCTTATTTCCACCTATCTCAGAGTGACGATGAGATGTAGACTGGAATTGAGAGAGTAGTAGACGGGCGGCAGAGGTAGGGAATGGTAATCCTACAGGGTTGATACTACTATCCGAATGTTACATATTTCCTTAGCTAGCGCTAAATAACAGTTCTAGAATCTGGGTGGCTCTCTGGAGTAAGTAATAGTTGCGGTTACATCTGACTACACTTTGAGGCCAGTGTTGGTGTGATTTGGCTTCATGGTCCGTTTTCGCGATATAGCTTAACGATGACTAGGTCATTATCATCACCGCTTCCACTTCCGGAGGGTGGTTACCATATTGCGGAAATATCCCGATCACGAGGTTGGGCAATAAATAATTAATGTTCTTCTCGAAAAGAACATCGGGGCAGGTTTCGAGGGTTAGATTTATTTCGTAAACCAACTGCGAACTTGAATTAATTGGCTACATGGTCCTACTTGTTTCACTACAGCCTTATCCTCAAATCGGAGATCATGGCTGGCCAGAACGGCGGGGTGTAATGAGTAATTCCAGAGCTGGTGTGATCTGGCTTTGGTCGGCGGAGTGTGGTATTTTTTGTGTTGCCCAGGAGCTTGGAGCTAGAAGCTCGAGCTCATTGCTCACACGCGTTTGCGCTTCTGTCCCAATCCTTCTCCCCACCACTCCACCGTCACGGCTTCAAATCAATCAAACGCTCAACCTTGAAACCTCCATTTCTTACCTTCGTACTGCCTTCGGCCGATTCTTGATCTATCTTCGCAGTCCAGATAGCATACCGGACGGTCCTTAGACAAGACGTTGACAGCAGTCCAAACCTGCTCACCCCACCACCATGGCATCCCCACAGGTCAAATCAACACTGAACGAGATCACGACCTCGTCAGCGTCACAATCCGACAAGATCCCACCACTACAAGCCCTCCTCTCCGAAATCCTATCCTCCTCGACCCCGGAACAGTTAACCCCAAATCTCAAAGCGTTTATCGATACCGTCCTAAATGACCCAATCACCCTCATCACCTCCCGTCCCGTGATGACGGAGCTCGTCAGTTCCTTATCAAAACTCCCAACCGACAGCGAATCGAAAAAAGATACGTTAAGCTACCTCGTCGAAGCCATCAGACCCCGCGTCGTGTCCTACGAAGAATCAGACACCCTCTGTCGCGAGCAACTCGCGGATATCTTTGAATCCGAAAACGAGAATACCGCAGCGGCAAACATCCTCATGGGTATTCAACTCGAATCCTCCCAGCGTTTGATTCCGGATGAATACCGTCTGAAAACGTACATCCGTATCATGCGAAACTTGCTCGAGGATAACGAATCTGTGACTGCGGAGCGTTATCTCAACCGTGCTGTTTCGCTTATCCATAAATCTACGGATGAAATCCAGAACTTGCATTTCTTGATGTGTCAGGCTAGGATTTACGATAACAAGCGAGACTTCTTGAATGCTTGCCAGAAGTACTTGCAACTCAGCTTCTCGCAGGTGGTTGAGGAGAATGAACGGCTAGGGTGCTTGAACGCAGCTATTATCTGCGCTGTCTTGGCACCTGCTGGTCCTGCCAGAAGCAGAGCCCTCGGGACACTGTACAAGGATGATAGAGCACCACAGGTGGAGCATTACGCGATCTTGGAGAAGATGTACTTTGATAGATTGCTCAGCTCTGAGGATGTCAATACCTTCGAGAAGAGTCTGGCACCGCATCAGACCGCGCAGAACGCTGATGGAACCACCGTTTTGACGAGGGCTATTGTCCAGCATAACTTACTCGCTGCGTCGAGGCTGTACAATAATATCGGAGTTGAGGAGTTGGGTGTTCTGTTGCAGTTGCCGGCTGAGCAGGCTGAGAGGTATGCGGCTAGGATGATTGAGCAGAAGCGATTGGCTGGACAGATTGACCAGATCGACAAGGTTATCTACTTTGATGGACCGGCTGGGGCTGGCGGTCATGCGGATGGGGTTATCATCGGGAGACAGACGAGGAAGTGGGATGCGAATATTTTGGCTTTGGCGGAGGAGGTTGAGCGGGTTACGAGCTTGTTGCAGACGGAGCATCCGGTGAGTTTCATGGTTTCAGGTATAACCCACGGTAGCAGTAAACTAACGATTTCATAGGAGTGGGTTGCTGCGAATATGGTTCATTAGATGGTGGATGTATGTACTTGGTTTTGTCATGGAGGGGGCATGGGAGGCGTTCTTTAGCTGCAGTGGTTCGGTTTAGCATACTATACAATTCTTAGGATTATCAATTGATGGACTCGATCCAAGTGTCATCTACGCACCGTATGCCAGGACTTAATGAGGTGCCCCCGAATATATTATCCTATGTACAGGTTTTTTTGATGGGTTTTTACACTTGTGACCAACTGGCGTCTAGTGGGAACAAGACTAGGTTTTTGGGTAGTCTTATGTTTTTTGGGAACACTTTGAGGACTCCAAGGCATTTTATATCACCTTCAAGCCGTCTTATATAAGTCAGCCCTCAGGCATATTTTCCGCCTCAAAACACGCGATTTCCCCTACCGGAAAAGGTACTGTACATGTGCTGAAAGGGTGTCTGTTTGAATTCGATTCTAATCCAAATTGTATGGCAATTTTCGCTCCCAATACTGATGAAATGCCGTATTAATAGAGTGTAAATAAGTACCCTTTTCCTGAACCTCGTATACGCGTAGGCCAGCTTTTCCTGGCACAGCAGCAATAAGGACGTACGATCGAAATTTATATAGTAATTATACCTCGGTATTAGGACGTATTGTGATCGAAGATTGCATGTATATCCCTAGTAGTCTTATACTGGTGTATTCCGGGCCCCTCTCATTCGCACGCCCTCTGATCATGATCTGAAGCTGAGGTCAAGCATGGGAGTGTTCTCAGACACAGACGTGGTGGTCTGGCCATATCACAGCCCCGTAGCCATAGGAGGGCTCCCTGATGAAGCTCCCTGAGTTGGTCGAGTAGAGAAGTGGTGTTGATCCCAGGATCCGTGTGGCAAATAACAGACGTCCAAGTCACAGTTGGAGAGACTAGTACTGAGGCCTAACTTGTAAACACACACGCAGTCGTAGAATATACGCCGAGTGCAACACTCACAGTCTAGACACCGTCGACGGCTTCTTCTCGTAGGTTCTATATTTATCCCTAAAGGGTAATCGACAATGTTTCCCTCGATGTTTCCCTCGTTGCTGAGATGCCCGAGTATATAAAGGTCCCCTTATCCCCACACATTTCTCTCCTTCTTTCCTTCTCCTCCCTCATGTCGACGTCACTCCTCTCATTGTTTCATCTCATTGAACCTTATCTCCTACTTCAGCATCCTCAAACCTGGTAGTTTACCTGATAACTCGGATGGCCACCGGGTTTGCCTTTGGTAACGTTTGGGATGCTCAAGTGTGGGGTGGGTAACTAACTGCTTGGGAAGTCGCGCTCCTTGCAGGTGTACCTGGTGATGTGGGATGGGGCAGTGGGATGGAGTGATGAGCTTGGCCGGCAGCTCCGGCAGCTCCCTCAGCAGAGCCCCAGTGCTCCCCCCCCGACGACCGGCGACCGCGACCGACGCAAGGCGACCGACGACTGACGAAAGGCGACCCCCTCGACCGACGAAAAGCGATCCACGACCGACGAAAGGCGACAACCGACCGACGACGAGCACCGAGCCCCGAGCCCCGACCCGCGAACCCCCTCGACCGACGAAAGGCGACAGGCGACTGACGAAAGGCGACAACGGACCCTCGACCGACGAAAAGCGACCGACGACCGACGCAAGGCGACACACGACAATCCAGGACCCAGGACCCAGGACCCAGGCCTACCCCCAAGGACGACAGAGTCAAGGTCCAGTTTACAACCCCATAGACTAGAGCCGAGTGTTCGAGGACGTCTTGGGGTTACAAGCTGAGATAACAAACATCTGACCGGCAGCCCGCACCGTGTAGCCTAGCCTGGTTCAGTTACAAAACTTTTTGGAACACCCTTGAGGGACCACTGGTTTAATACCAACACTTCCTCATACATAACTATTTTTTTTCATTTATGGGATTCGTGACATCGAATCTCTTGATGAATGGGAATACCTAGGTAGCCGGTAGGTAGTCAAAAATCCAACACTACAAAAGCGTTGCAGTGCCACCACGTGTGGCTGATACCTTCCACATGTGGCGATAATCCCGCTGCCCCGCCGAATACTCCAAACCACGCCAACGTCATCCCACCATCCCGCTCCCTCCCTCAACCTTATCTCCTTCTCCCGCATTCTTCATCAATCACAAGCCAATTTACATTACCCAATTCCACTATAGCTATCCCACTACCACCATTTCCAACGTTTCAACCCACCAAACCCTACGCTCACGAAGAGCAACTAACCTCCCGTCACAATGTCAACAACCGACCCCTTCGTCCTCGCCTGGAGCGGGATAAAATACCACACTTCAAACCTCCTCGACCAAGCCGATAAACACTTCGATTCCATGGCTTCTACTATCCGACAGAAGGCTAATGATACATCCTGGATCCCCCAGTTTCCACGAAAAGTTCCACCGCCGCCTCCACCGCCTGCTGCTGCCGCTGCACAGGCTGTTAGGAACGGTGGAGGGAAGGGGGTGGGTGTGGTTTGGGAGTGGGTTAAGGGTCATAAGTGGCTTGTGGCTGGGGTGGTGTTTGCGGTTGTTGGTGGAGGGGTTTGGGTCGTTAAGAGGAAGAGGCAGAGGGGTAGACGGAGAAAGGCTTTGAAGGCGGGGAATGGGGCGAGGAAGGAGGTTGTTGGTATGATTTATTCCTCTATTCTATTCTTTATGCTGGTTTGTGGAGGACAAAGTGCTGACGGTGGTTTTTGAAAGTTATTCACGGACAACCGCACGATCCGATTGTTAAATCTACGGCTCATGATCTGGAGCGACGAGGGTTTATTGTTTATATCGCCGTTTCGTCGCATGAGGATGAACAGGTTGTTCTGGCGGAGGGCAAGGCGGATATTAAGCCGCTTCAGATCGATATTCTCGATGTATGGTCCCCACCCACTCTTTAACCATGATTATGCTAACGAGAATATTCTTCCAGACCCTCTCAGCCCGCTCATCAATATCCCGTTTCTCATCCTACCTAAAATCCCCCGTCGTCCCATTCCAAGGCGCACCACCCCACCATCTAAAATTCACCGCACTAATCCTAATCCCCGACTCAAACTTCCCATCCGGCCCGATTGAAACGATACCATTGGACCACTGGTCCGACACGTTTAATCTAAAGATCATACGAACCCTCGCAATAACGCAGTTATTCCTCCCGATAGTCACGGAGTCTAAAGCTAGACTGTTGTTCGTTACACCGGGGATAGGGTATAGCCTACGATTACCTTTCCACGCGCCTGAGGTCGCGGCTGTGGGGGCGCTGGAAGGGGTTATTGGGTGTTTAAGACGGGAGGTTGGAGCGGCTGGGGTGCAGGTTGCGTGGATTAAAGTCGGCACGTTGGATTTGGGGAATAATGAGAGGAAGGGGAGTAAAGAATCCGCTACTAGGGCGGATGTGTTAAGTTGGAGTCCTGCGGTTAGGAGTGTTTATGCTAGGGGGTATGTTAGTGCTAAGTCTGTCGGGGATGGGGTGAGGGGTAGTAGTTTGAAGGAGGTGAACGCGGCTATTGTGGCGGGGATGTTGGATAAGAAGGTTAGGAAGGTGGTGAGGGTGGGGAGTGGGAGTGTGGCGTATGATTTTATTGGACGGTGGGTGCCTGATGGGGTTGTGGGGTGGATGTTGGGGTTGAGGGGGGGTAGGAGGGTGACGGAGAATGTGAGGGGGAGTCCGCCGGGGAGTCGAGGGAGCAGTGCGCATTCGCTGGAGAGCAGTGTGGAGTGGGAGAGGGTGGATAAGTAGTCCCTCTCTTTCTTTTCTCATATGGGGAGAGACTGTTGGGCGTACTCTTGGGCATTGAAGATATGACGAGGGGAGGAAGGAGGAAGCGGGTCTACGGCACTGGATGCACAGACTGGAATATTTGACAGAGCAATTGCGGGGCAATTATCAGGATGGCATGGTTCTTTTTCACTCACCGGCATTCCGACCAGTCTCCTGGATTACGAGACGGGGTCTCTCTCCACTTACTTATTTTTCGAAACGGAAACAGGCGAACTGTGGATGGATTGGAATACTGGGCATCTCCGCATTTTTTGGGACACTGGGTGCCCACTACTCTGCTTTACTTTGGATATAAAGAGACTAACTACTCCGCGAATAAGTGTAATGATAATAAACTCTCTACTTATATTTTTAGGGTGCATTGATTGGGGCTATTTGTGGGGTTAGGATGTGTGAACTCGGAGGGACCGGTCTATATTGATATCCTACGGCACGGTACGGTCTAAATCGGTATATCGGCACCTCCGCTAGCAGAGTAGATTCTAGACTTGAGGGTATTCCGATCAGGCGTGCATAAGGGCTATAGCGGTGCCGGTGATATAACGAGTTCCAATTATCATGCATGATTGTGATAGTAACATCGTATGATATTGATATCAGATCCTAACTACCAGGTAATCGATATTCCCCGCATTTGGGATAGCTTTATGCGTACGATATGTTAGAGGCTGCCTTGGACCATGCATTGCTAGCTATCACGATGCATGATATCGACCGTGATCATGGGACTCGACCGGGCCCGCTCGGATCCTTCGGCGTAGTCGAGGAGCACAGCAAGGGCAATACTAAGCCTAGGCCTAGCACCTACGTGGGTAGCCTTGAATCCGTAGGCGCCTATCGACACTTTCCCTTCATGCATTATATATATACTACGATCGCGTGGAAAAAGAAAGGCGTCGGCATATTATAAGGCGTGGGTTGGTCTTATGCTCCGGGTGGCTTAGGCAATTGTGACAAGCGGGTGCTCCCGCCGCGAAGTCGCATCTGGCCTGCATTGACCGTGACTTATTTGACATCTCGACCGACCGTATTGTATTATTCTTACGTACTCGCGATCAAGGAAGAGTAAATAAATGCCATTGTGTCGACGCATTGACGCGTGCTGTGCCTCGTGGTTGACAATTGGATGAGAGGGAATCAGCCTCGATCGGGTTATATTTGGGCCACTGCGACGGTGTCCTTTCGCGGATACCGTCGACGCTACAAACCATCACGGTAGATATCTTTATAACAATATCATTCGGACGGTATTAAATACGGTAGACCGTGTATACGGGAGGGAGTGTATTGAAGTATCCGTCGGGGTTGCAGTGTGTTAAATAGAGTGGACTCCTCGTTTCATGATTCTGCTTTCGTATTGGTCTTCTCGTCTCTTCTTCTTCTTCTTCCCGACAGTCCGAACTGCTTGCCTGACAGAACCTCAACCACCGTCCGCTCTCTCCATCTTATCCTTCCCATCGGCCTCGACAGCACACTCGCTCTGCCTGTCTTAAGCTTATCGAGCAGTCAATATTCCCTCTCGATATCGATCCAAGGTTTTCCAAGCTAGCAGAAGCTTTTGACCGGGCTGCTCCCCCACTCAGCCAGCCGGGCCGGCAGCAGCTGACCTCCTTCGTTGCGAATCCCGGCCTCGCTCGCCAAAGACCCCCTCAACCTCAAGGATAAGACAGCACACCGCAGGACAGGAAACACCGGAGCCAGAGAGAGTACAGCCAGACAGACCGAAAGAGAGAGAGAGAGAGAGTTATCGACGGTGACGGTGATAAAGAGAGAGAGTCACGATGGTCCTCCCCGACGACGTCTTCGACGAATGCGTCGCCATCCTCCAGAACACCTCCCTCCTCGAGGAAGAGCAGACCGAGCAGGTCGAAGAGGTCATCAAGTCCCGAACCGGCCTCACCGGTGCCGCCCTCGAAGCCCAGACCCTCGACGTCCTATGGCGTCACAGAGCCCAGGTCTCGCCCACCTCCTCTCCGCCCCCTCCGCGGGCCACCATCATCCGTCGCGCCTCGCCCGCTCCCTGGCAGATGGCCGCCAGAACCGGCACTCCCGTCGGAACCCCACCTCCCGGCTTCGCCTCCGTAGCCGCCACTTCCCTCCTCAACCACGTCAACAGCAGTCCCTTCCCCAGTCCTCGCCCGTCCCCTCTGCTCGCCTACTCCTCCCCACGGATCCCCCACTCACCGTCCCTGAACGCGTACGAATACGCAACGGACGTGAGCACCCCGGACATCTATGGCGACTTTGGCTCCGAAAACGTCGCCTGGCTGGTCGCGGATGATAATCCTAACAATTACCTCTCCTCCCGTGGAGGCCTCATGCAGCAGGATAATCTGACCCCGCACGATATGCTGCGCAGCGTGTTGGGCGAAGGTCGGACGGACGAAGAGATCTCGGCCGCCTTGGAGACCTGCGGGTACGATCTCTCCGCTACTCTATCGATGCTCATGGACCAGGAAGGCGGTGGGATCGGTCACAACGGTAATAATCACGGTAACGGTGGAGGCTTCAATATCGATGGATTGAGGACGCCGGAGGGGAAGTACAGTCATCTTAGTGGTGAAGGGATGACAATTGCTACGGGGAAGAATATGGCTTTGACCCCTGGCAGTGGGGAGTACGGACGAAGCCCTGGCCGGCCGACGACGCCCAAAGTTGGCGTCGTTTGTAGGTTTTTCTTGTCGACGGGTAGCTGCTTGAGGGCGGATTGCAGGTTCAGTCACGACACTTCGTCGACGATATGCAAGTATGTCGCTACCTTCATATCTATTCTCTATATTATATAGTACTAACATCGGAACAAGGTACTGGGTAATGGGTTCCTGTCTCGCCGGAGACACTTGCATCTTCTCCCACGACCCCACCCAGTCCGCCAGCAAGCTCATAGACCAACAGCGGGCCGCGACGTCCACCCCGCCTCTGCTGCAGTTCCAAGATACGACCGCCTTCCCCGCCCTGGGTGGCGATATCAACTCCTCACCGTACAACAATGGCAGAACGGGCGACCCGTCCAATAACCCGACCCTGTCCCCACCACCGGGTTTCCGCGCGCTCAACATCTCGCGTCCGAACTCTCGCGCTCAGAACCGCGCGCCGAGTCCCATGATCCCCTCTGTGGACGACACAGACGCCTTCCCATCCCTCGGAAGCTACAAATCCGGCAAGAAACACCAAAACCGTCGGAATAACCGCAGTAACCTTACCGACGGTATTACGGGCTCACCGGGTCAAAATATCCCCACTGGACCCGCGAGCCTGGCAGACGTGGTCCGGATGTCCCCGTCCCCGGGTCCGTACAACCGTAACAACCGCTTCAACAACCACATCCAAAACTCCCCTCCGCCGTCCTTCGCTGTCCCAGGAAAACACAGGAATAACCACCGCAACAACAATAATAACAACGGTGGTAATCCCAGCGCCAATTTCCCATTATCAGCCGCCGCAGCTGCGATCCCGCCGCCCCAGCAGATACCGTGGCTCGACACTGGTAACGCCATGAACAAGACCTACCTCAAGCATCGACAAACGGCCATTAAGCACGGCCAGCTGAGGAATAAATACCTTAGCGCCGCAGCTGCAGCGTGGGCCAGGAACGATGCCAAGGCGGCCAAGAGTTTGAGTAATAAGGGACAGCAAGAGCAGGCTGAGATGAGGAAGGCGCATAGAGAGGCTGCGGCAGCTATATACGAGCAACGACAGAGGGCGTTGAGGAGTGGTGCTGGCGCCAATGGGAGTGTGGTTGTGGAGTTGTTTGTAGATTTACATGGTATGATATCACCCCCACCCTTTCTATACGGTAATATATGGCTAACGGTGGAAACAGGACTTCACCCGGAAGAAGCGGTGGAGTATTTAGAGCGTATACTTTTAGAGAATCAAAAGTCTAGTCAGCCGTTGTATGCGATTACGGGGACGGGGCATCATAGTAAGAACGGGAAGGATAAGGTGCAACGGAGTGTTAGGGCCTTTTTGGATGAGTGGAAGTATGTGTATAGAGAGTTTTCGGCGCAGGGGGATAGAGGTGGGATGGGCGGGATATTGGGGATTGATCCGGGGAGTTTTGAGAAGAGTTTTGGGAAGGGGGAGGGGAGTGGTGGGTGGGGGAAGAAGAATGGGGGGAATGGGAATAGTGAGGATGTTTTTGGGGTTGAGGAGGGGAGTGTGGGAGATGGTGAGGCTGTTGGGGCTGATGGGGAGGTTTTGAAGAGGAGGGATGAGGTTGTGGTTAAAGTTAAGGAGGGGCGGAAGAGGAAGGGGAAAGGGGAGCAGACTAATGGGGAAACCCAGGAGAATGAAGATGAGGGAGGGAAGGAGGATGAGGAACCTGAGAGGGAGGAGGGGAAGGCGGATGAGGAGAGGGAGACTCCTCCTGCTGCTGTGGCGGCTCCGGCGCGTGAGTAGGTGAGTATTTGATAGAACAAAATAATCAATATAAAGTGGATTTTTGAGTTTACAACGGATTCAATCCAAGTAAGAAAATTTTGTCTATATATGTGACGTGAAATAGTCTGTCGTAAAGAGGGTCGTAGATAATAATATACAAAGCCTGCTGCTTGCTACAAGATATTACCGTATATACTGTAAAGTTAACTAGGTAATAATGTTAATCCTCTTCACTCATACTCTCCCACCCATCCGGTCTCTCCTTCGCAGCGCCTTCTTCTCCTTCTTCACCGTCCTCACTTTCGCTGTCGCTCCCACTATCCTCCACACCGACCACCCTGTCCTCCTTCTCCTCCACACCGCCGGGGACTCTACCGGCAAATATCCTCCTAACAGCGGCGTTAGTGCTAGTATCCCAGACCTTAACGATACCCTCACTCCCCGCGACAGCTAATCTAAAGCCAACAGCTTGATCCGGCGCAAACCCCACTGAAAATATTTTTCCAAGATCAAAGTCTTTAGAAGTAACCATTGACGGTTTATTATTTTCTATATTCCAGATTTTTACCGTTTTATCCGTTGAAGCTGTTGCGATGAAGCCCGGGATTATGGGGTTTACGTCGAATGAGGTTAGTGTTGATGAGTGTGCTTGTAACGTCCAGACTGGTTTTGTAGATGATAAAGATGAGGGGATTACTCTTGCGTCATGGAGGTGGAGGTTTCCGGCGTCGGTTGAGATGTAGAAGTAATTAGGGTCGTGGGGGTTCCATTTTATCCCTTCAACATCAGATTCACAACCCCAGCGGCCGGATACCGAGTCCTTTGTTCTCATGTCTACGGCGGCGATGGTGCGGTCCCAGGAGCCGGAGAGGAGGATGGTGGTGTTCGTTGGGTGCCATGATAGAGCTGAGACTTTGTCGGTGTGGTGGGTGTAGGAGTGTGCGGCTGTGCAGGTTGTTAGGTCCCAGAGTTTTATTGTTGTGTCTGCTGAACCTGAGGCTAGGAGGTTACGGTGGGTGCGGTTGGAGGATAAGGAGAGGATTGAGTCTGTGTGGTGGGTTTGGGTGGGGGTTTTGGATTTCTTCTTCTTTTTTTTGGATTTTGTGGTGGTGGATTTTGAGGTGGTAGAGGAGTCTGGGGCGCCGAGGATGGCGTCTGGGAAGAGGGAGTCTATTGTGTCTAGATTCCAGATTTCGATTTCAGGGTCTGTGGTGCCTATTGCTGCGTAGTTTCCCTTTGTGGTGGGCGATGGGGCGGTTTTGACGGGGAGGTCGAGCCATTCTATGCACAGTGGGATCGCGGGGAGCATGAGGTCGTGGTGGACGTATAAATTGTCTGAATCGTCTTCGTAGACGTAGATTTCGAGGTGTGCGAGGTCGTCTTCGAAGCGGCCGGCTAGGAGGAGGTTGTCGCTTGGCAGGATTTGGAGGTCTTCTCTTTCGGAGTCATCTTGGTTCTGTTTTATAGAAGTATTAATTTGGGTAGCTATGGAGGGGGAACATGGGGAAGGGGGGACTGACGTCTGGGAGGGTGATGTATGGGTCGTCGGCGTTGTTTTCGTGGTAGGCTAGGGATTTGATGTTGCCGAACATGCCCATTGCTGGTAGTGAAGAGTGTTAGATTTATAGGTTTGTGATGAGGGGGGTATGGGGATACGAACTTTGGGCATCGCCGGAGTCGTCTTCGTCGTCGTCGTATGTGTCGAGGTTGTATTCTTTCAGGTCGTCGTCGGCGCTGTATTAATCAATCACATCAGCACATGTAGATTTTTATATTCGGGGAGGCTAGCATACGCTTCATCGTCGCTATCGTTTTTTGTGTTCTTTGTAGACTTCTTCTCTTTTATGACATTTGATGAATCATCGTCGATATCCATTTCTAACGATACCCCACCATTTGATGTTGTAGCACCTTCATCATCGTTGTCTTCAGCAGACTCAGCGGCCTTGGCTTCCTGAAGCTCTGATTCCGCATCGTCGAGCTTTAATTTGGCGATTTCGGCTATTCGAGAGAATTCGTCTTCGTCGAAGGCTTTTCTATCCGGGAATTCGGCGGCGAAACCGCGGGGGACCCAGGCGGTTGATGTTATCATTCTTTTTTTTGGTGTTTGTGGGGGGGTAATCTGGAGAGAATGTGGGATGAGGTTGTTGGATAATTGAAGATGCGAAGCTTTTTTTTTTGTTTGGGCGAAACTTTTTTTTTTTTTTTTGGAGGAAAGGGAAAAGGCTTGGCGTTTTTGCGGCTATCGATAAATTTTAAAAACGGGACAAACATTTTTTCTTCCTTTGCTTTCTTCATCACCACTCCATATATTCACGAGCTGGTCTCACACGTTTACGCCAATACATCAAGGTACGCCATACATATCCCCCATTGCACCAAGTCACTCCGTTTAAACAAAATCCAATGATGAGCGAAATTCATACAATTTCACAAGTATACGGAAGAGCCGTATGAATGGCCTTTCTCCCTCTCTCTTTCTTCCAAAGGGGGGAGAAGGAGGGGGCCGATAATGTTTAATTGAAATTTCAAGAGTCTGAGATTTTTTTTATACACATTTCTTTGCCATATTACCCACTACCTGGTTTAAATCCACGATGGGATAAAATGCTGACTTTGGAGTAAAGGCTTTGTGGATTCTAGATTCGTTTCTTTGGGTGCATTGGTCGATGAGGGTTGGTTGAGCGCTGTTGTTTGGGGATTGGTTGATGCTGGTTTATTGAGTTATGAGGAGGTTCTTGTTGGAGCTTTTGTTTGCGTGTTTGGTATCAAATTACCATCGACTTCGATGGCGGAAGGCTTAGGCTTCGTCCCTTCCAGGATGACTCGTAATACAAATATTTTACTTGATCAATTTATTGGTTATTTATCGGTATCGACTGGCTGGATAGCTAGAACAGACGGACATAGAACTATTCTATGCAGTGACCATGCAAATAGACCAATGCAACCGGGCCCGGTGAGGATTTATCCTTGCATGGGGCCCGAGATACTTTGATCTTCTACTATATCAATCGAAATGATACGCGACCTATAAATACCAATTTCCCCTTTAAATTCGCTGATTGAAAAGTGTTTTCGTTGAGCTCATGGTTAACGTTGGGGGAAGAAGCTTTTGTTGTTTTAACGTTTTTTAAGATTCAGACGCGCCCGGATGGTTCCGTGGAGGGACGTCCTATATATAGATCGTGATCTTGTAGATTTATATCAATAACGTTAACTTCCACCCAATGGCACATCACATTTTTTTCGTTCCTTTTAATTAAGATTTGGCTGGTTCGTAAGGAGCGCGGTAAAACCCTGGGTGGTATTCTTGATTGTGTATGCTATTAATATATTACAAGGTTTAACCAGGGAGCGTTTGGATTTTTGAAACCCTGACCAAAGCAGAGTCAACTTATATATATCGCTATATATAGCTTGACAAGTTACAAATGAATCAGTGCGTGGGCCCGTATAGATGTCCGAGGGTAGAGGCCCCGGAGGCTAGCCTGGGAACCGGGGGATTGGGCGTTTATATCATGTGGGAAAGGGGGGGGGAATATAGTATAGATTGTTAAAGTAGCTTAGATTCCGTAGATTTGTGAACCGAGAGCTTTGTGCACATATATTGAACTTGTGCCGGAAGAATGGTGGATACCGTGTGCGTCACCGAGAAAGATAAAAGAAACGGATATAATATAATACAAGGAAATGGACATTTCGTAAAGAGCGTATTCTCGAAGTTGAACTGAAAGAGAAAGGGTACTCGAGGGCATCACAAAAACAGCAAAAGATAATTTAAAAAGTAAACATTAGAGGGTATATAGCAAATAACAACCCAATCAATCCAAACGCCGCAGCTCCACCTATCTTCAGCCTCTGAGCCCCGGAATCTTCGGAGTCGTATGTAGCTTCAGGTAACGGAGAAGAAGTAGTGGTAACATTATTACCCTTATTATTCGCCGCGTAGCTTTGATAAGTCGGCAAGGGGATATCAGTTGAAGAAGTTGTCGTCTCGGGTAAACAAGAATCGCATTGAATCCCTTCGTCGAGTTCTTCGAATGAATCGGCGCAGAAGAGGCTGTTGCTTGAGATGTCTCGGCAGATGCGGGTACAGCATGGGTCCGGGACTTCGGGGCAGTCGATGTAGAACATGCGGACGTCGCAGGTGGGGCGTGGGGTGAAAGTTGATGTTGGGGTTGAGGATGTGGTTGTCTTTTTGGATACTAGAGCGGCGGGGGGAGAGGTTTTGGTTGATGGTTTGTAGGTGCTTGTGCTTGTGGATTCGGTGTCGGCTTTGTGGGCGACGGCGGTTATGGCGAAGATGCTGTGTGTCTCCGTGTTAGCGGAAGAAATACAATAATTAAGAGATCACGAGGGGATATTCTAAGCGCTTACCCGAGGACAATGGCTGTAAAGAATGACTTCATTTTGGTGATAATTGGAATAGTAAGGAACGTGGTAGAGACGTAATGCTCAGTGAATACAATACAAAGACACACGCCGAAAGGAATGAACAGGTCGGTTCTGACGGAAACGAAGGACAGAATGATGAAAAGAAAAACAAGAAATTATCAGAAAACCCTCATAGCGGCCTGGAAGAGGTCCTTTATATCCCTACGCCATCGAACAATTGTTAGATTACATCAAGGCCGCCATGCATACAGACGGATGATCAGACGTTGCATTCGGTATGGATGGGCCCACATCGTTATCACTAACTATGCGCGGCGTCGTGGATCTATCTCAATTCGTGTCTTCGAGGCGCCCTATCGTCTGCAGTCGATGTGCGGCGTTGTTAAATTAAGTTCCGAAGCTGCTCGGAGGCGGCTTTGTTACTTTTTTTTTTTCTCGCCATGGTTGTAGGCGAGTTTAGGTTATTTTGGTACCTGGTATGCAGGGGTAATCCACCGAGAAAAAAATATCCGATCTCCTATGGGATTTCAGTGTGAATTACGAGATAAGTGTGAATCTGCATCTTGGGGGGTTTTTGGTTTGGCCAGTGCAATTCGATACTCGAGACCGTACCAAACCGCGGGAAATAAATGCGTTGACAAGACACGGGATGTTGCATTTTCTGGGTCGTCATTTAGGAGTAATAATATTGCCCGGATCTTATCGCGACCATGGCAGAGCGTGGTGGACAACCCTGGCTTCGATGTTAAAAGTACCTGGTGAATGTGGAAAGTGGTCTTGATAGCGTGATGCTAAAGCTTGGTTGTGACGTCCTGGCCATGGCTTCGTTGCATTGCCACATGGGTTAAATTGAACAACCGTCTACAGATACCGACAGGGCGTACAGCACAATCCGGACCAATTCTC